>JBBPBQ010000001.1:8242104-8260877 GCA_037974755.1 Cicer yamashitae | reverse complement strand
AAAAAAAAACGGTTTCAGTTAGGGATTTTAATGGGAGTTTAATTTTTCAATCATAGTCGTTTATTATTGATCCAATTGTTTAAAATTTTAAATCAGTAATTTTTATAAAATTTATTTAAAAATAATAAATAAAAATTAGATTCATTTGTTACCAATTAAAAAAAATAATTTTAACATATAATAACTTAGATATTCATTATTAGAGATTTTTACAGGATAAAAATCACATTTTAAAAAAACAGATATATTTCAAAAATGATTTTTATGAAGACCTTCTCAAAATAATTTTTCATTTTAATTATTTTTAGAAATTTCATTATTCAAAAGAATTTATTAAAAATAAATAAAATATTTAAAATTATATTTTAAGATAAACTATTTAAATAAATTTTTCAGTTGAATCTTTACTTTTAATTTTTTTAAATATTATTTTATTATGGAAAATGCTAAAGTGCACGAAGCACTTTTCATTCTAATTGCACTAGAACTGAATTGGCATTGGACTGACCTTTGAATTCCTTCTCTCTTGGATACAGTTTCTCGCCTCACATCTAAATATATATAAATACATTTCTTGTCCATCCCTGGTATTTTTAGGCCATGTTGCTTATATATATAGACATAAAAATATTCCTATATGTATGGCAATTTATTTGTTTATAATTAAATACATTTGATATCTCTACAAATATTCAGTAAAAAGTTTGAACTTGACTCGTTAAAATCAGTAAAGTTTGGGCAATTATCTTGTTAAGCTCATCTATAGCTTCACCTTTTTTTTTGGGTGCAATTATGCACATTTTAAAAATATTTAAAATTAAATTTTATTATCAATTATAAATAATGTAATAGCCCCAATTTCTTGTCATTATATTTTAGTATCATAATAATAAATTATTATTATTATAGGTGTGTCGTAGTGTGATGATTTTATACGTATTTGTCTTAATAATTTATTTAAGTTATTAATATTTAATATATTTATCATTTTGATTTTAAAACAAAATAATATAAAAGAAATAAAACCACACATAGAAATGGGTTTGGGACACGCTTACCTTTTAAAAACTAATGGTTTTATTTATATTTGGTTGTTTTGTTGTCTTATTACCTTCGCAGATTATTAGAGACGACGGCTGACGAAGACACAACACCTGAAATCAGTAAATTAGATTTGTTGGGTGTAACAACCCCTCTCATTACCTTAGAAATATTTATAAGATGAAGATAGTAATTAGATAATTAAATTTTTTTGTTAACGTCGTACATTATTTTCTAGTAATATTTAAATTATATTCAAAGTTGGGGTGAGTAAGATGTAGTATTAACAAGTACAATAGTCAAAAGAGGAAAATACATCACTCTTCTCTTTTCCCTCTCACTCACGGGTATATCCAGAATTTCCTTTCTTTCACCACCAACCCCACTCTCTCTTTCATCCTAACACACTCCTTGCACTCAGTTGCTTTTTATCATCAACATTTATTTTCTTTCCTTTTCCATGCCTCCCGAAGATCCTCCAATGGCAGCAACCGTCTGAGGTTCTCTCCTTCCAATATGATCTCGTGCATGCATTCTCCTTCATCTTTAGAGTCGTCTACAGTCCAAGGCAGCACTAAAAGAAGATAAAGACCTGATCGTGGAATTTAATATTCAATCCATTGCAGTAGCGGTAGAAGTATTAAGAATTAGAAAACCAGACAACTTCCAAAACCCAACTCAACTCTAAAGGAAATTTCTCTTTGTCAAGAATGTGGGTTCTTTTCCTTGTAATTAATTTTCACATTTTCATGTGGGTTTCTGGGGTTGTGTAATACCCTTAATTTTAAAATGTACCTTTTGTATTTTTTATGTATTTTATGTTGAATTCTGGGGCTTTTTAGCCAGTTTATGGGTATTTTGGATGTTAAAATGCCATAAATATTTTGTGGGTTCCGTTTTAAATTATTTGGCGAGAAATAATTTAAATACGTTGAGGAAAATTTATTACCGGACTATTTTGTTAAAAATATCTATAGTTGCTAAAAAATTTACCTGTTAATTGAGTTGCAATGAGAATAGATATTTTTATCAAAATTGTTGGGGTGTGTGTGAAAGTGTTTGAAATTGGTTGGTTTGGGATATTTATATATTTATATATATATTGAGTAGTATATATATATGAAAGGAAAGGAAAAAGAGAAAAAAAGAAAAACATTTCTTTTGTTTCAAAAACCCCAAACATAAAACCTCACATATCACCTAGATCTAAGCCTCATCTCGCGAAGTGACTGAAGAGAAAGTTGCTCGTGGTCACGTTGCAGAGCTAGTGAACTAATTTTCGAAGTGTCGTGAGAATCGAAATTTTACCAGAATTTTATCGCGGTGTCGTAATTGGCCGTTCGAGCTACCATCTGTAACACTCACAATTTTATAATAAACTATTTTATTAATTAAATAGGATTTTAGATAATTAATTTTGTATTAAAATTATTTTAGAATATATGTTGATTAGTTTTATGATTAATTTTCTTTATAGGTGTGTTTTCTATGATTTGCTAATCTTGTACATATTTGCCCAAATATGTTATACGAATAATAAATTTTATATTTTATTATTTTATATATTTTTCTAAAAATAATAGTATATTAGTGTAAATATTTCAAAGAATAAGATTTAAGAGAATTTACGTGTATATGTAAGTTGATAATTAATATGATATTTTCTCGTGTGTTTGACTAATATTAAATGTATGTGCACTTAATTATATTTAATTATTTCTAAATATATCTTATTTTAATTATTTATTTTATAAATAATTATCTTGAGATAGTAGTAATATTATGTTTGATTTTCTTTATTTTTATATACTTATTTTGGAATTGTGATTTTATATATATATTTATTATGATTTAGTAATTAACATAAAATATTGTTGTTATATTTATTTATTTTATAATTTTGACTATTCTCTAATGAAAGTATTATTATAACGTGAGTATTTTGAAAAATAAGTATAATTATAGTGATTAATTTGAATATGAGAGTTTGGGTTGTTAATAATACGTATTTTTTTTAAAAGGTTAATTATTTTAATAACTCTAATTTATGATATATTAGTTATGAATTATTAGTAATGTTTTGAAAATTTAATGATGTTTGGAAGAGTATTAAAAATGAGATTAAGTAACAATTACTTTTATTTTTGCAAAATAAAAATAATAGTAGTAAGACATAAAATAAATAAAGAGACCAATGGGCTTGACCCATGTGAACCCTAAAAAAATAAGAAAGGGAGCTTCAACATCCGCCACAACAACCTATCATTTGGCACCAGTGATCGATGAAGAAAAATTGTTCCAGAAAATTTTCTCCGTTCTCGTCCAAATTTCAGTATGTTCTTTTATTCATTTGGCTAGTCAAATAAATATACTTCCTCAGATTTTTAACCATCTCAATTTCTCTCTAAAATACCCGACATCTCCGTTTATAAAATTCCTTATTTTGTATCGTGATTTGAGTGAAACCAACGCCAAAACGACCGTGCGAAAAGTGGCTATATTATCCATTGATTGGTTTTTTTGATTTATGGTAATTTTCTTGACCGAATTTCGAATTTTGTTTTTAGAGTAGTTTCTCATAATTTATTTTTGACTTTTACCCATAAATTGGCGAGTTAGATCGATTGAAGGACAAAGAGTCAAAGAACAAAGACTGTTTGCTCGTGGAATCTTATTCTTGTGTAAAAGCATCGAAATAAGGTAAGGGGTGAGAGAGCGTTTGAATTCATGAGTATAATATATTGTGAGATGAACGGGAAAACCGTATTTCCCAACGATTCATCTGGGGCTTGCTACGTACGACAGTAGCCCTTTGAGGGATAAATTAATTAATATTAAAATATGGAAATTGTGAGATTAAAATATAGAATAGAAATATTTGTAAGGTGTTGATTGATTGATTTTCTTTAAATGTATGATATTTGATGTTATTGTGATATTGAGTGTCGAATTAATTTTATGTATATGTTTGGTTAGACGAGTTTATGTGAAATGATAATAAAAGATGGATGTGTTGTGATAATTTTATGTGATGATGATGATGATGTATGAATAATAATTGTGATTTTATAAATTTGTGATAAGTTTATGTGATGAGGTACGATTAATGATAGTGATGCTCTAAATTTGTGATGAATTATGTAATGATGATGATGGGTGATTTATAATAGTGATGTTATGAATTGGTGATGAAAATAGTGAAGTAACCTCTGATGAAATAATTGTGATTCCATTTTGTGTTTGAGATGACGGTCTTAATGGAGTATCATAGGCCAACGAGGGGAGAAAATAAATATTGACAATTTGTGAAGTGGGGATTATTTTGTCATCATATAGGTAGGGTCTGACAAGCCTAGCGATTCCGGGGAAGTACAACTAAATTGAGCCTGATCGTGGCGGTCTACTGTTGAGCCTTAAGGCAATATTGTTAGACCTTGGAGGTATTCGGATGGGGAATTCCTAGGTGACTTCGAGGTAGCACTCTAAATGTCGGGAGCTACCATGCAACACACGTTTACCTCGACTGTCGCGTATATGTGTCTCAGGTTGAGTTGAGGGGATCTATGAGGATAGGGCCAATTTGAATTGTCCGTCCACCCGGATGGTGGCATAGTATAAGACCTCCTAACCAAGTACTTGAGAGTTAGAATGGTACCACATTGTGAAGTAGAGTCTAAGCTCATGCGTAGCATTGCATTTTCTTGTTGTAGTTTTGTTGGGATTAATATGTGTCCTGTGAGATAATAATTCTTCTTAGATGATTTGATGTTATAATGTAATGTATTGACTTTCCTTGAGTGGTTTTGACTTTATAATGTTATGTTTTTCTTTGAAGAATGTTTGTTTAATGATACGGTTTATTTAGAATTATCTGCGTGTTCTCCTTACTTATATTATACTATTAACATGATTTCAAAACTCACCTCCTTCGTTGTTTGTGTTTGACTGGCTTGGCCCTGCATTTGCGAAATCGCATTACAGGTTAATGAGTCTTGAAGTTCAAGTTTAGGAGGAACCCCGCTCTGATAGGTGATACCATGAATTAAGAGTTGTAATGTGTATTTTACTTATGTAATTACAAATGACTTTTTATATGAAAACCTTAGTTCGAGTAAGTCTTTGGAATTAAATCAAGAAATTCTAGTTAAATCAAGTTCATTGAATTTTAATTGAGGAACAAAGTTGAATTGTTACATCTGTATTTAGAGAAACGTGATATCCTAAAATAGATATAAAATTTTTTATTTTCTTGAACAGATTTTCTTCATCCGCCGCGAGTTTTCTTCAAATAATTTAGTATAAATTATTATAAATGTTATTTTGGGGTTTAGGGTGTCACATTAGAGGTATCAGATCAGGTGTGTCCAATCAGGCCGAGTGGGTCGAATGTCGATTCAGTGTTAGTTGAATGTTAATCGTGTCAATTGTGTTTTCTTGTGTAATAATTATTTTCACTATTATGTTTTTCCTGTTATGTTATTGTGTTAACTGTTATATGCTTTTGTATAATTATACATATTTTTGAAGTTACTAATTAACTGTTTATTATTTGCTTACTCTGATTGTGTTATGGATTCTAAGCTCCTACTAAGTGAGTAAATAAACTATGATATTACTTGTTAAGTTTTGAGTTAATTTTAATTGTTGACAAGATTTTGTTGGTTACTTCTTGAATGATCTTGTTACTTGTTTCTTGTCTACCGAACTATGATTTCGGCACTTTTGTTTTATGTGAATAGTTGGAAATAATAATTTTGATTGACTACCTGGGTGTTTCAAGTTATTAATCTCATTCACGTAACCTAGTTATCAAATGTCATACCTCACCAGTTATTTGTTTTAAAGTTCCATCTTCACCCTTAATCAATTTAAAATATTTAGTCTTGATATGAACCTGTTTAAAGTGTTTGATCTAACAACTAATTGATTGAAACATTGATTTACGTATGAATTATATGTTTAAAACTTCAAGTACTGACTTTTACTAGGTACAAATTATTATTAAATTTGTTGAAACTCAATTTAGAGAAAAAAAAGGATGTTTCGTTCTAAACTTTGAGTTAGATAGGAATTATGTCTCTTATGTTTAAAGTTTTAATTTTGACTAAAAAATTCTTATTTTGATTTTATGTTGCCTTGCGTGAAGAAAAGAATCGATTTTATATTGTGAATGTTAACTTTAAATCACTTGATAGTTTTGATGGTTGTATCTATATGAGTAGAGTTTGATATTGATTTTGAAAATAATTTAGAATGATCGTCATGATTTTAAATACTATGAAATTCATATTATTAGCAATAGTAATTCTTGAATATTAGAGGTTGGTAGAACTTAGAATTTTTTTAAAAAAATGACATTTTGAAGGAGTTAAAATTTACTTATTTTGTAAGATGAAAATAACATTTATTTGAAATACTCTTGATTAATTTAAAGAAATTAAATTGAGTTGAATTTTTGTTGATTTATAAAATAACAATAATTCTATACTACTGATTTTATTTAATGTTTAAAATAGCTTAAAATTTACAGCATGTTTTATTATGTCTTGTTTTTAAGAAAATTAAAAAGAGTTGTTGTTATGTTGGTTAGGGGATGGTGTCAATATTTAAATGTGAGTGTGTTGGGATATTTGTTTGAAATTATTGATTTATTGATTATGATGTTATGAACTCATTAGAGTTTAACTTGATGTTAGAGTTTTAGATTTTAAGAACTCATTTGTGATATATAATAGTAGTAATTAAAATGAAAGGGGGTCAAATGATAAAGTTTCTACTAGTTGAGAAAGAGAAGAAAAACAAAGTTTTTAAAAGAATTATCTCAATAGTCAAACTCTTTTTGAAAAGTTATCTAAATTTTAGATTCTATAATCGATGTATGTTATGAGTAGAATGTTTTTTTTAGTAGAATTATAGTTGTTGTGTTATCATTGTTGAAATGTATATTTGAGTTTAATATGAGAAAGTAACATGTTCTTTGTAAAATTGATGGGAAAAATGGTGAAATTGAATTTAATAAGTTTTGAGGTGTAGGTGATGGTGATTTTTGCTTGGTATGGTTGACATGTTTATGGGTAATACTATGAATGTGGAAATTTGCTTGATGTTTGAGGATGTGGGGTTTTGAATGAATACAATTTATGTGTGGATTTCGATTTGGTGTGAAATGAATTGATGAGATGGGGTATGTGGTGATTTGAATTCAATATGAATAGTGAACTCAATTTCATGTGATTTGAGGATTGTAAGCGTTGAGTATACGCTGTGTTAAATTTGAGAATCATTAGTGTTAAATGAGCATTAAAAACGGGGAATCTGTTAATAGCTGCATTTACTTAATGATTGTGGTGTCGAGAATCAGAGTATGCTCATGCATTTCATAGTATATGGTGACCGGATGGGCCATGGTGATAGTGGTCACCGAATGGGCCACGATATAATGCATTTCATAGTACATGGTGACCGGATGGGCCATGGTGATAGTGGTGACCGGATGGGCCACGAGATCATGCATTTCATAGTACATGGTGACCGGATGGGCCACATAATGATGTCATGTGCATTGGCATATACGCATTGCATTAGGATGTTTGGCATGCGAGTCATGTTTAATGCGTATTTGATTGTGGTGGGTGAATTGTGCCGTTTTTTGCATTTTTGATTGATTGAGTTGGTGGGGGAAGCGTCAGAATGATTTGGAAAGTGTTAGAATGATTTGGAAAGTGTTTGAATGATTTTGAAATGTTTCAAAATTGAAAAATCTATCATTTTGACAGTTGTATTCGAATACACATAGGTTGTAGTCGAATACAGTTGAATGGTTTTGCCTCTCACTTGAATTTTTGAAGGTGTATTCGACTACACAGGGGATGTAGTCGAATACAGTTGAATGGAATGTTGTATTCGAATACAGAGAGGCTGTATTCGAATACAGAAGTGCTGTTTTTGCTGTTTTTTTGCTGTTTTCGCAACTGTATTCGACTACACAGAGGTTGTACTCGAATACAGCAGTGCAATTTGGTCCAAAACTTCAATCTTCAACCTTGTTTATGCATGTGTAACATATGCAAACCCTTCCTAGATGTATGCTAAGTTGAAGGGTGATGTTTATACATTTAAAATATAAATGCTATGTGATATTTGTTAATTTTGGATTGGTGACCCTTTACAACTTTTGTGGAAATCTGGGCTTTGCCCTCAGATGAGATTTAGGATCGTCCTACTAGTTAATACCCTGGAGAGGGGAAGGTAGTTAGTCATGCCTGATCGGAGTGGTGTCAGGAGTTTTGTGCTGGGCGCGTGGAGATCACCCGGGTTGTATAGCTTTTTGTAGCATGATCAGATTAGGCGACTGTATAGGATCTAAAAGTCTTTCTGTTGGTGGTCGTAATTATTTATTTTGGGAAGACTGTACCTATATTGTCAGCCTAACTTATATTTTGATGGGTCCTTGTAATATTTTTTTGATGTGACTTGGAGAAGTTTAAATACTTTGGATTTGTAATTTCAAAAACTATTCCGCTGTTGTAAATGTTGTTGGCTTTTGTTGTTGTGATACAACATTAAATATTCATCCAAAAGTATTTATTCATATATTTACTTATTTATAAAAAAAAAAATACACTCGTGTTTGTGGAAAAAATCAGGCTGTTACAATTGTGGTATTAGAGGTTATGGTTATAGATTGTAGGTTAACCTGTAGACTGGGAGTTGTTATCTGATCATGCGTCGAGGTGATTTGTCCGAGTTGTTGTGTTCAGTTTAGTTTTGTGTTGTTATAGTCGGAATTTATTCTTGGAATTTTTTCGAAGTGGTGTTGAGATATCTTCTTGATGCTGGTTTTGTAGGAAACCATGCCACCAAGAAGGGATGACGCTCCAAGGGTCAACGTTAATAAGAATGACCAACTGGCGGAAGCTATGATTAACATGGCTGCTTCTGTTGCTGCACAGATTGCTGCCAAGACTCAACGGGATCTAGAGAAAAGAGAAAGAGAGATCTGTGTCGCTGAGTCAAGAGGATTAGAAGACTTTCGTCGTTACAATCTTCCCAAGTTTAGGGGTGATGAAATTCGGAGAAAGCGGATCAATGGATCTAAGAGGTGGAGAAAATCTTTGAAATGATTAACTGCCAAGCAGGAGTGAAACTTAATTATGCTACTTACCTGTTTCTAGGGGATGCGGAGTATTGGTGGAGGAGTACAAGACTTTTAATGGGATCGACTCATGAGGAGGTGAATTGGGAGTCATTCAAAAGGAAGTTTTTAGACAAATACTTCTCGATGAGTGTTAGGAGCAAATTGGGTGATGATTTTCTAAAACTTCATCAGGGGAATATGACCGTGGGTGAATATGCCGCGAAGTTTGAGTCTTTGTCAAGGCATTTCAGATTTTTCCGTGAAGAGGTTGATGAAATATTTATGTGCCATCGTTTTCAACATGGATTGAAGTATAAGATTAAAGATTCTGTTTTACCCTTGGGAATTCAACGTTTCCAAGTCGTTGTGGAGAAATGTAGGGAGGTTGAAGAGATGAAGAGTAAGAGAGCTAGCCAGGAAGGGAATTTTAATACCGGAGGACCTAGCAGGATGAATTATCAGAACAAGGGAAAGCAAGTTGCTAAGCCCTATAACCGACCGCAGAACAACAATAGTGATCAGAATCGCCCGGAGAACCAGAATTTCAGAAGGCAATTGGGACAAGGAAATTGATGTTTCCAATGTGGTGAAGAGAGACATTATGCTAATGCTTGCACCTCTAAACGACTTACTTGTTACAATTGCCATAAGCCAGGGCATATTGCGAGGGACTGTAAAGCTCCGAAGGTGGAACCGGTTGTGAATGTAACTAGGGCTGCTCGTCCTACTGCTAGAGGACGCGTTTATTGTGTGGGTGCTGAAGCTTGAAATCCATCTGGCAATCTGATCCAACGAGACTGTGAGATTGCAGGTAACACTCTTAATGCACTTTTTGATTCGGGGGCAACCCATTCCTTCATTGCTATGGATTGTGTGAATCGTTTGAAGTTATCTGTGTCGCCTCTACCTTTTGATTTGGTTGTTTCAACGCCTGTTAAGACGTTGATAGTGAATGTTGCATGTTTACAATGTCGAGTGACTATTTAGAATAGACGTTTCTTGATTAATTTGATATGTTTACCTCTACGATCACTCGAGGTCATTCTCGGTATGGATTGGATGTCGTATCATTATGTGATTTTGGATTGTGCTCGCAAACTGGTTCTTTTCCCTGAACTAGGAGTTGTTAAGTACCTAGCTGCTAACAAACTCGGGGTGTCACTAAGAGAAGGAACTCATGAGTTTTTGTCTTTGGCTAACGTGGAGGCAAAGATAAAGGTGAATATAGAAGACGTGGTGCTTGTCAAGGAATACCTAGATGTATTTCCAACAGAAATTCCGGCATTACCACCGGTAAGAGAAGTGGAATTTTTCATTTATTTGCACCCAGGAACCGGGCCAATTTTGATTGCGCCGTATCGAATGTCGCCATTGGAATTGAATGAGCTCAAAACCCAAATTGAAGATTTGTTGGAGAAGAAATTTATTAGACCAAGTGTGTCACCTTGGGGAGCTCCGATGTTGCTAGTTAAAAAGAAGGACGGAAGCTCACGCTTATGTGTGGATTATCGGCAACTTAATAAGGTGACTATTAATAATTGATATCCTTTGCCACGCATTGATGATTTGATGGATCAATTGAGAGGAGCCGCGGTATTTTCAAAGATTAACTTGAAGTCGGGCTATCATCAGATCTGAGTAAGAGAAGAAGATATTCAGAAAATTGTTTTCAGAACTCGTTATGGGCATTATGAATATCTGGTCATGCCATTTGGAGTTACCAATGCACCGGCAATTTTTGTGGATTACATGAACAGAATCTTCAATCCATTTCTGGATAAGTTTGTTGTGGTGTTCATTGATGATATTTTGATTTATTCAAGGACTGCGAAAGAGCATGAAGGGCATTTGCGCCAAGTTCTTGAAATCTTACGTGAGAAACAATTGTATGCTAATTTGTCGAAGTGTGAGTTTTGGCTGGAGGAAGTGAATTTCTTAGGACATGTGATAACTAAGGAAGGAATCGCAGTGGATCCGGCAAAGATTGAGTCAGTTCTTGTAACACCCTAATTTATTGTTATATCTTAATTTATTATTATTATTATTATAAATTAGTGATATTTTCTTATACATGTGTTTCTTGTGGTGTAATAATTTTTTTACGTGATTGTCCTTTATGTTTATCTTTATAGTTATTTAAATTAAAATCAGTGATCATTGTTATTAAACTTATTTGTTTTATTTAAAAATAATAATAATAATAATAATAATAATAATAATAATAATAATAATAATAATAATAATAATAATAATATATACTAGTTTTGGATTATTGTTACCTTAGGCCTCATATTTTAGTAGTGTTAGTTATCTAGACCTAATTACAATTGTGTGTGTTAAATTTTGTGTTTAATATTTCATTTTGATTTGGCAAATTTTATTTTATCTCAAAAGTTTTAGTCTGTTTAATCAAAGAAATGCATCTTATTTAAATAATACATTTGTTCTATATAGTTATATCTCTACTTTGGATAAATAGATATGATTTTATACTATATATTAAAAATCAAATTCTGTTGAAAATAAAAGTAAAAATGTTTCCCAATTAAATTAAGAATTTAGTTTTATATTTATAAATAAACTGTGCTTCAGTTTTATAACCAAGGGTTTTATTTGTTTGATAAGGTTAATTCTATTTTAATCATTATAATACACATATTTATGTTTAATTGATACTATTCTAATTATTTAATATTTCAGTAGTCTAATTTTAAATATGAAAACATAAAATTGTGTTTTAAAGTTCTAACTCTATTTAGGCTATATCGTTATTATTTTTTTAAAACTAAAATGTTATAACTATTATTGATTTTAATCATATAATTTGATTTATATAGGTGTATATAATATATATATATATACATACATATATATATATATATACACATACATATATATATATATATATATATATATATATATATATACATACATATATATATATATATACATATATATATATATATATATATTATAAAATATGTTTTAAATTATATATCACAAATAGTTAATAATTGATTTATATGGTTTTGTCATTGTAAATTTATTTAGCTTTTATTGGTTATTGGTTGTCGCATGGACAAAGAAGAAGATGTGAACCTGCTAAACTATTTGGATTCGTTGTGGCCATAGAGATTATTATGTCGAGTGAAAGCTTCAATTGAGGTAAGGGGTGAGAGGAGGTTCTACTTTATGAGTATAAAATAACGTGGGATGAACGGGAATACCATACTTCCCAAATATTCATCCGGGGGTTACTACGTACGGTTGAGCCATATTGAGTAATAATAATGAATTAATAAAATATGAACAGTAATAGTGAGGACTAAAATATAATTTAGCAACCTATAGAATTGCCGTGGATCTATTTATATCAAGATTGCTTGCTGTCTGATTGTATGAAATGTTATGTTGATTGTTACTGTATGAGTGATATGTACTGGAGTGTTCTTGCTACTTGACTGAAATTGGGATATTATTTGAATGTGCCACCTGTTTGATTTTTTATTGCGATTGATAAGATTGGATTGTGTATTGTGAGTAGTATAAATCAAATATTGGGATTGTATTGTGATTGACTGATATACGTATATAATAATGAATATTGTGAAGTCAAACTGAAACTTATTGAACTGTGATAAGTCTGAGATATGCATTGTAGATTTTGGAGTTAGGATTATTTTGTCATCATATAGGGAGGGTCTGACAAACCTAGTGATTCGGGGAAGTACAACTGAATGAGCCTGATCGTGGAGGGCTACAGTCGAACTGTAAGGTAAGACTGATAGACCTTGGGGGTACATCTTGTGGGGAATTCCTAAGTGGATTAGTGGGTTATTCCCTAAGGCTGGGAGCTACCGTGCAACACAAGAGTACCCCGACCGTCGCGTATACGTGTCTCGGATTGAGTTGAGGGGATCCATGAGGACTTGGCCATTCATGAATTGTCCGTCCACTCTTGTAGTGGCATAGTATCAGGCCTCCTAACCAAGTACTTCAGAGTAGAATGGTACCAAATGATGAAGTATAGAGTATAGGACATGCATAGCATTTCATCCTTGTAACTGTTTTATTGTTATTGAATTAGAATAACCTTTGATATTATGTTCTTGACTTTTCTCTTTATTTGTGCTATTTTGACTAATTGCGTGTTCTCCTCGTGTATTTTATACTGTTACATAATTTCAAAACTCACCCCTTGTTGCTTGTGTTTGGCACTTGCGAGAGCGCAGTTATTTCAGGTTATCAATTGATGATCCATGCTCTGATAGGTGATACTGGGTGGGAGTAATTCGTTGTGTTTTATTCGATCTTTTATTTGAAGATAAAAATTATTTGTCCCTAAGTTTTGAACATGTTTTTATGTCAGTAATATTTGTTTAATAAAACTCAGCTATATTTGATGTTAAATGATTTTTTTTTTTAATTAAGAAATTTTATGCAAAGGTCTTGTGTAAGTGTGAACGTGACGTCTTAATCCTAATATTTTAAAAGAAATTTTTTTATACTCTACTTTTGGACCGCTGCGAATCTCTTTCAAAACTAGTGCATTTTACTTTTATATCAATTTGGATTTAGGGTGTCACAGTTCTTGCTTGGAAACAGCCTTAGACTGTTACTGATATACGAAGTTTCGTAGGGCTGGCAGGTTACTACAGGAGGTTTATTGAAGGATTTGCGAAGATTGTAGCTTCGTTGACGCAACTTACTAGAAAAGATCAACCGTTTGCATGGACGGAGAAATGTCAGGAAAATTTTCAGTTACTGAAGAAACACTTGACGACCTCACCGGTTTTGATCTTACCGCAACCAGAAAAACCTTATGAAGTTTATTGTGATACGTCTCACCAAGGTTTGGGATGTGTTCTGATGCAACACAAGAAGGTGGTAGCTTATGCCTCAAGGCAATTGAAGATTCATGAAAGGAACTATCCTACTCATGATTTAGAGCTTGCTCTTGTAGCTTTTGCATTGAAGATTTGGAGGCACTACTTATATGGAGGCACATTCAGAGTGTATACTGACCATAAAAGTTTGACATATCTGTTTGATCAGAAGAAGTTGAACATGCGCCAGAAGAGATGGATGGAGACTCTTAAGGATTTTGATTTCACACTACAGTACCACCCTGGGAAAGCCGTTGTAGTGGCTGATGCGTTGAGTAGGAGAAGTGTATCAGTGTCTTCATTTGTGATGGCAAGACAACAAGAGTTGTGGGAAGCCTTCAGAGACTTGCACTTGAATGTAGAATTTGCACCGGGAATTTTGAAATTCGGGATGATTAAGATTTCGAGTGGACTACTTGAAGACATTGCGAATTTTCAAAATGATACTTTAATTCAACAGAAGAGGAATCTGATAATGCAAGGGAAAACGACTGAGTTTAAGATTAGGCCGGATAATATTCTGAGATGTAATGGGAGAATTTGTGTACCAGAAGTTGCAGATCTAAGGAAAACGATTTTAGATGAAGCTCATAAGAGTAAATTGAGTATTCATCCTGGAGCGACGAAGATGTATCAGGATTTGAGGCCGAATTATTGGTGGCCAGGAATGAAAAGGCATGTGGCGGAGTATGTGTCAAGTTGTTTAACTTGTCAGAAAGCGAAGGTGGAACATCAGCGACCTACTGAAATGTTGCAACCTTTGGATATACCGGAGTGGAAGAGGGATAGCATTTCCATGGACTTTATCACTAGATCGCCGAGAACGAGGAGGAAGAATGATTCTATTTGGGTGATAGTGGATCGGTTGACTAAATCCGTATACTTTTTACCAGTGAAGACACTTATAAGGTAGATAAGCTAACAGAGATCTACATTGCTGAGATTGTGAGATTACACGGAGTACCGTCGAGTATTATGTCAGACCGTGATCCGAAATTCACGTCGCACTTTTGGGGAGCATTGCATGATGCGTTGGGAATGAAACTAAGGTTGAGTTCAGCTTATCATCCGCAAATTGACAGACAGACTGAGAGGACAAATCAGTCCATGGAAGATCTTTTGAGAACTTGTGTTTTGGATGATAGAGGAAGCTGGGATGATGTGCTTCCATTGGTTGAATTTACGTATAACAATAGTTTTCACGCGAGTATTGGTATGGCACCATATGAGGCTTTGTGTGGGAGCAAGTGTGAGACGCCTTAATGTTGGTATAAGGACGGTGAAAGTATGATTGTAGGGCCTGAGATGGTGCAACAGACTACAGATAAGGTGAAGAAGATACAGGAGAAAATGAAGATTTCACAAGATTGTCAGAAGAGTTATGCGGACAAGCGTCGCAGACCTCTAGAATTTGAGCACGGTGACCATGTGTTTCTGAGAGTCACGCCTACGACGAAAGTTGGTAGATCTTTGAAATCGAAGAAGTTAACTCCTAAATTTATCGGGCCATATCAGATTTCTGCACGAATCGGACCGGTAGCTTATTGGATTGCTTTACCTCCGATAGTGTCTCATATTCACGACGTGTTTCATGTGTCTTAATTAAGGAAATACATTTCAGATCCGTCGCATATGATTGAACCGGACACGATTCAGCTGAAGGATAACTTGTCATTCGAAGTACCACTTGTGAGGATTGATGACAGGACAATTAAGCGATTAAGGAACAAAGATGTTTTGTTGATCAAGATCTGGAACCCAACCACCGGAGATGCGACTTGGGAGTTGGAGGGCAAGATGAGGGGACAACACCCTGAGTTGTTTATCGACGCGTAGTTTCGAGGACGAAACTATTTTTAGGGGGGTAGAATGTAATACCCTTAATTTTAAAATGTACCTTTTGTATTTTTGATGTGTTTTATGTTGAATTCTGGGGCTTTTTAGCCAGCTTATGGGTATTTTGGATGTTAAAATGCCATATTTATTTTGTGGGTTCCGTTTAAAATTATTTGGCGAGAAATAATTTAAATACGTTGAGGAAAATTTATTACCGAACTATTTTGTTAAAAATATCTATAGTTGCTAAAAATTTTACCTGTCAATTGAGTTGCAATGAGAATAAATATTTTTATCAAAATTGTTGGGGTGTGTGTGAAAGTGTTTGAAATTGGTTGGTTTGGGATATTTATATATTTATATATATATTGAGTAGTATATATATATGAAAGGAAAGGAAAAAGAGAAAAAAAGAAAAACATTTCCTCGGTTGCTGTTTGTTTCCATCTTCTTCTTCTTTTCTTTTGTTTCAAAAACCCCAAGCATAAAACCTCACATATCACCTAGATCTAAGCCTCATCTCGCGAAGTGACTGAAGAGAAAGTTGCTCGTGGTCACGTTGCGGAGCTAGTGAACTAATTTTTGAAGTGTCGTGAGAAGCGAAATTTTATCAGAATTTTATTGCGGTGTCGTAATCGGCTATTCGAGCTACCATCGAGGTAAGGGGCTCCTTCCAAACTTTTAGTTTGCATTTAGGACCTTATTTGTGAGGTTGGGGAGAATATATTTGGTGGGTTTGAGGTGTGATGGTGTGAGAAATGAATTTAATGCATTTTGTGGGTAAAATGGTGAAATTGAATTTAATGAGTTTTGAGGTGTGGGTGATGGTGATTTTTGCTTGGTATGGTTGACATGTTTATGGGTAATATTATGAATGTGGAAATTTGCTTGATGTTTGAGGATGTGGGGTTTTGAATGAATGCAATTTATGTGTGGATTTCGATTTGGTGTGAAATGAATTGATGAGATGGGGTATGTGGTGATTTGAATTCAATATGAATTGTGAACTCAATTTCATGTGATTTGAGGATTGTATGCGCTGAGTATACTCTGTGTTAAATTTGAGAATCATTAGTGTTAAATGAGCATTAAAAACGGGGAATTTTTTAATAGCTGCATTTACTTAATGATTGTGGTGTCGAGAGTCAGAGTATGCTCATGCATTTCATAGTATATGGTGACCTGATGGGCCATGGTGATAGTGGTGACCGGATGGGCCACGATTTAATTGCTCATGTATTTCATAGTATATGGTGACCGGATGGGCCATGGTGATAGTGGTGACCAGATGGGCCACATAATGATGTCATGTGCATTGGCATATACGCATTGCATTAGGATGCTTGGCATGCGAGTCATGTTTAATGGGTTATGATGGTTGTATATGCGTATTTGATTGTGGTGGGTGAATTGTGCTGTATTTGGCATTTGTGATTGATTGAATTGGTGGGGAAAGTGTTAGAATGATTTGGAAAGTGTTAGAATGATTTGAAAAGTGTTTGAATGATTTTGAAATGTTTCAAAACTGAAAATCTGTCATTTTAATAGTTGTATTCAAATACACATATGTTGTAGTCGGATACAGTTGAATGGTTTTGCCTCTGACTTGAATTTTTGAAGGTGTATTCGACTACACAGGGGATGTAGTCAAATACAGTTGAATGGAATGTTGTATTCGAATACAGAGAGGCTATATTCGAATACAGTAGTGCTATTTTTGCTGTTTTTCTGCTATTTTCGCAACTGTATTCGACTACACAGAGGTTGTATTCGAATACAGCAGTGCAGTTTGGTCCAAAACTTCATTTTTCAACCTTGTTTATGCATGTTTAACATATGCAATCCCTTCCTAGATGTATGCTAAGTTGAAGGGTGATGTTTATTCATTTAAAATATAAATGCTATGTGATGTTTGTTAATTTCGGATTGGTGACCATTTACAACTTTTGTGGAAATCTGGGCTTTGCCCTCATATGAGATTCAGGATGGTCCTACCGGTTAGTACTCTGGTGAGGGGAAGGTAGTTAGTCATGCCTGATCGAAGTGGTGTCAGGAGTTTTGTGCTGGGCGCGCGGAGATCACCCGGGTTGTATAGCTTTTTGTAGCATTATCAGATTAGGCGACTGTATAGGATCTAAAAGTCTTTCTGTTGGTGGTTGTAATTAGTTGGGAAGACTGTACCTATATTGTCAGCCTGACTTATATTTTGATGGGTCCTTGTAATATTTTTTTGATGTGACTTGGAGAAGTTTAAATACTTTGGATTTGTAATTTCAAAAACTATTCCACTGTTGTAAATGTTGTTGGCTTTTGTTGTTGTGATACGACATTAAATATTCATCCAAAAGTATTTATTCATATATTTACTTATTTATAAATAAAAAAATACACTCGCGTTTGTGAAAAAAATCGGGCTGTTATAGGTTGACTTTAAATTCATCCACTATTCAAAATTCATTTCCTGGGTTTGAAATAATGGGATCTTTGAAATCGAGAGTGAGGAAAATTGTGAGGCTTGACATGTTGGAATTATTGAAAACTTTCATTCGATCTGTAACAACCCTTTCACCACCTTAGAAATACTTACAAGATTAAAGAAATAATTAGATTAGTAGGATCTAATTATTTATTAATACTGTATTTTTAGTAATATTTAATTTAAGATCAAAGATAGAATAGGAAACTGGTAGTATTAAATCTCTCTCTCTCTCACTCACGGGTGCAACAAAATATTATGACCTTAATTTCTTTCATCACCAACTACATTTCCCTTCATTCACCATCAATTCCACTTTATCTCTAAACATTCTAGCACACAACCACACTCGGTTACTGTTCATCATCTTCATCATTTCTCACTTTTCATTTCCCCC
>JBBPBQ010000001.1:8129796-8232111 GCA_037974755.1 Cicer yamashitae | reverse complement strand
TATATATATATGTATGTATATATATATATATATTTTTATATGTACTATTCTTAAAGTCATGAAGTTTGAAACTTTGTTTCTCAAAGTTAAATCTCTTCATAAAAATTAAAAATTTAATATCAATGACTAAATGTTTTTAGTTCAATCTATAAAGGTGGATAGCTTGTTTTCAATAAAACCTCAAGGATAAAATCTTTAACACCTTAATAACAAAGTAAACTTAAAACCAACCTTTAATAATAAAGCACAAGAGAACAAGAGAAACTTAAAACCAACCTTTAAAAATTCCAAATTCAAATCTAGTTTAAAACACCTTAAATAATAAAGCACAAGAGAACTTTTTCCTACTTCTTTAAAGTTCATAAAATTCTACCACTCAAATACTTTTGAATTAAAACTTATTCCTAAAATTTTGGCCTTAAAAATTTCAACCCAACAAACATAAAATATTCAGAGTTCTCCCCACCGCTAACTCGGTGTCAACAATCTGGATTCATTTTCGAGACTCAAGGAGCTAACTACACAAACATAGGAAATTATAATATTTACTTCAAGGTTACATTACTCAAGAAAACTAATCAATTTATTTTTTATAAATCACTCACTTACTTTAAAATCCTCATTCCACAACTTTGAGTTTTTTTTTATTTAAAAAAATACATCACTTAGGTCTCCAAACACCTTAACATCTAGTTGTCATTTTAATTAAAAAAATATAAACCAAAAACCCTTGCAAAAGTCTTTTTAACTTTACTAACTTAAACCCTATAATAAAATTTTGATTGTCAATTCAAACTCATTTATTTGAAAAAAACTCATTACGTTACTCAAACACATACAAAAATCAAATTTTCACATTATGACACACCACATTTGTTCTTATTAAAATATTTGGGGGAATTGTTTCACTTTTTGTTATTCAAGTTATTAACTCCTCTAATTTCAATATTAAGAAAGCCCCAAAGCTAAAAAAACACACTTTCCTTTTATTCTCTTACTTAGGGTTTTTTGATTTTTGAAAGAAAAAGATTTGAAAATGCTTCCTTTGACTTCCTAAACATTAATAACAACCATAGTAGTGATAAACTAGCAAGATTAAAGATCAAAACATAAATAATTAAAAAATCATTTTCCCCCCCTATATATGCATGCTTATGGGTTTGAGAGGAAAAAGGGAAGAAATAGCTACCTCAACTAGTGATCCTTAGCTCTTTGCAATCCTCTCAAGTAGTGAACAACTCTGTAGTTGGAGGTTTTGTGATTGGAGGCCTCTAAGTTGCTCAAAAAGGAAGGAGAAGGTTTGAGTTTGGAGAGAAATTAGAGAAAATATTTTTGAAGAATTAAAGAAAGTGATAGTAAGATGATGATGATGGCCATGAATTGCTTTTATAGGGAGAGGGATTTTTTTTTTTTCTTCTTTCCTTAATAAATCTACTATCTCAATTCCAAATTAATCTCTAATAGTTTCTATCCACAAAACTTAATCACATAAATTTAGTAAAAATATCTACTCTCGTCGCAATCAAATTGACAGATAAATTTAACAGTAATGAGCGACGTCTTAAAATATTTGTCGATAATAATTCTCTATAATTCGATTAAATTATTCTCCTATAAATAATTTTAATTGGGTCTCTGAACATAGTTTTTAAAATATTTTACTAACCTATCACTTCTCATCTAATCCTTCTTACACAAGTGATTCCAGTCAGCACACAAAAAGAGATAGTGAAGTGGCTCATTTTCGTCCTTAAAATGTCTTACTACATAGTAAGGAAATATCTAGATATTTTCATTAACCACTCAATAAAATATTCATATTCTAGAAAAATATCTAGATACTTTTTAACTTTAAGTCACATTACCTCGTTTAGTCTCCGAGTTCATTCTTAAACGAGTCGTATTTCGCTCACGGATAAATTTATCGGTAACTTAAAATTTTTATAATAAATCTAGAAATTAAAGCTATACAAAATTTCGCGAATAAATTTTTATCCGACGAAATTTTTGTTCCTTAGTTTGGAAAAATATAACGAGATCAAATTCTCATTATAGTCGATATATAAAACACTCGATTAAATTTTGGTGCCATACGGAGTCCGTCAAAATTTAAATAGCGGCTATATCTTGCCCGTTTTCAAAACACTCGGTAGAAAATTATTTTTGAATTTCAACAATGCCAAAACATTCACATAGTTATTTAACATCAAGGAAACATCTGAAATTTTTTTCATCAATTAATTTGCAAGGCAGACAATTACAACAATTTTACAAACAGACAATGAAAATGGTAAATAGACAAAATAATAAACAACATAAGGCGTAATTAGTCTGTAAGCCATAATTCTTGTTATAAATAAACTACAGTCTTACATTGTTGCACCTATTTTATAACTGAAACCTACTCTCTCCCAACTCATTATTACATATTTATATCATATAATAAATTTGGTAACTCTCATTTGTCAATTAAAATTATTTGGTTTTATGTTACAAAATTGCATTGTAGCTTAAGTCCATCATATGATAGAATTTATTGCATCCTTCGTGCTTTATTCTCTTTTCTCTTCCTCAATAACAACTGTTGATTTCTAATTGTGGCACTTAATCCTTAATCTCATTCAATCACCAAGTTGAAAGAGCTCAATATGTGACTTCTATAGCTTTATTGTTATAATGTTTCAATTTCTTGGAGTTCATATAATATTTGCTATGTAACTTGCATATTATTAGTCTAACTTATCATAATATGATTGTTGTTCTTAATATTTTAAAATGTCTTCCCCAAATAAACTATTTAAATGCAATTGCATAGTACTGATCAATTTTTCTTCAACGACATACCAATTTTTATGATGTTTCATTTTTTTTTATATTTTAATATTTACAAATCAAATTTCATTTCAAATTGTTTTGCTAAAGGATCTATCATATATTTTTCCTTGAAAACTTTGAAAATGTTATGTAATAAAAGACCGGTAGATTTTTTTTTATCCTAAAGAAGTATCTTTTGTAACACCCTTTATTTTAATTAATTAATTTAAAACCCTTAGTTTTGTTTATTCTGTTTTATTAATTCAGTGTGATAAAAGTAAGATAAGTTTTGTGTCGATTACCGCCAGCTTAACAAAGTCACCATCAAAAACAAGTATCCCTTGCCACGCATTGATGACTTGATGGACCAACTCAAAGGAGCAATCATATTTTCAAAGATTGATCTGAAGTCGGGGTACCATCAGATTCGGTTGAAGGAAGAAGACATTCCTAAAACAGCATTCAGAACTCGCTATGGACACTTTGAGTATTTGGTGATGCCTTTTGGTGTCACCAATGCACCAGCCATTTTCATGGATTACATGAATCGTATATTTCACCCCTTCTTAGACAAATTTGTGGTGGTCTTCATTGATGACATATTGATCTATTCTAAGAGTCGAGAGGAACATGAAGTTCACCTACGTCAAGTTTTACAGATCTTGAGGGATAAGCGATTGTATGCTAATTTGGGGAAGTGTGAATTCTGGTTGGAGGAGGTGAAATTCTTGGGACATGTCATTTCAAAGGAAGGTATCGCTGTCGACCCAACTAAAGTAGAAGCTGTGGTGGCATGGAAACAACCACAGACCGTCATAGAGATTAGAAGTTTTCTGTGCTTGGCTGGATACTATAGAAGATTCATTGAGGGTTTTGCTAAGATTGCAGCGCCGTTGACACAACTCACAAAGAAGAATCATATATATGCATGGACAAAGGAATGTGAGAGGAGTTTTCAGCTGATAAAAGAGAAACTAACTACATCACCGTTGTTGGTGTTGCCACAGCCAGAAGAACCATATGAAGTCTATTGTGATGCTTCTTTACAAGGATTGGGTTGTGTACTTATGCAGAACAGACAAGTGGTAGCATATGCTTCAAGGCAGTTGAAGGTGCATGAGAAGCATTATCCCACGCATGACATGGAATTGGCTGCAATAGTTTTTGCACTAAAGATTTGGAGGCACTATCTATATGGGTGCAATTTTGATGTATACAGCGACCATAAAAGTTTGAAATACTTGTTCGACCAGAAGGAGCTTAATATCCGGCAACGGAGATGGATGGAGTTCATCAAGGATTATGAGTTCACGTTGCATTACCACCCAGGAAAAGCAAATGTGGTGGTTGATGCCTTGAGTAGAAAGCGAGCCCATTTGTCATCCATAACATTGAAAGGATTAGAGTTGTTAGAGAATTTTCGTGACTTGGATCTTAATCTGGATTCCTTGTTGGGAAAAGTACAATGTGGAACGATCATCGTAGATAATGAATTGATGAATGAGATAAAAACTCTTCAAGCAACCGATGAGGCTATTCAGGGGAGACGAAAATTGGTTGAGACTGGCAAGGCCCCCGAATTTGAAATGGATCCAGATAACATTTTGTGGTGTAATAAACGTATTTGTGTGCCCGATAATGCTGAGTTGAGAAAGACTATTTTAGATGAGGCCCACAAGAGCAAACTGAGTATTCACCCTGGCACTACGAAGATGTATAAAGACCTGAGGCAGAGATTTTGGTGGCCAAGAATGAAGAAACAAGTGGCGGAATATGTGGCGTCTTGCCTGACTTGCCAAAAGGCTAAGGTTGAACACCAAAAACCTGTTGGATTGCTGCAGTCATTAGATGTACCGGTGTGGAAATGGGATAGCATATCTATGGACTTTGTGGTGGCATTACCTAAGACTCAGAAGAAATTTGACTCCATTTGGGTGATTATTGACAGGCTCACAAAATCCGCCCATTTCATCCCTGTAAGGACTACTTACAATGTATCTAAGCTTGCAGAGATCTACGTTGCTGAGATTGTTAGATTACACGGGATACCATCCAGCATTGTGTATGATAGAGATCCAAAGTTCACTTCTCGTTTGTGGGAAGCATTGCATGAGGCATTGGGTAGTAGATTAAGATTGAGTTCCGCATACCACCCTCAAACCGATGGTCAAACTGAAAGGACTATTCAGACATTAGAGGATTTGCTAAGAGCTTGTGCATTAGATAACCGAGGGAGTTGGGATGATCTATTGCCTCTTGTTGAATTTACCTACAACAATAGCTATCATGCAAACATCGGGATGGCACCGTACGAGGCTTTGTATGGGCGCAAGTGCCAAACTCCCTTGTGTTGGTATCAGGATGGTGAAAACTTGATCGTAGGGCCTGAGTTGGTGCAACAGACTACAGAAATGGTGCGTCAGATCCAAGAGCGGATGAGAACAGCACAGAGCAGGCAGAAGAGTTATGCTGATCGACATAGGAGACCTCTGGAGTTTCAGGAGGATGAACATGTATTCTTGAGAGTGACACCTACCACTGGAGTTGGTAGGGCATTGAAGTCAAAGAAGCTTACTCCGAAGTTTATTGGACCATACCAAATTCTTCGACGTGTGGGTCCAGTGGCCTATCAGATTGCTTTACCACCGAATTTGGCCAATTTACATGATGTGTTCCATGTGTCACAACTAAGGAAGTACATGGCAGATCCATCCCATATTATCGATCCCGATGATATTCAATTGAAGGAGAATCTTTCCTTCGAGGTCCCACCGATAAGCATCTCAGACAGAACTACCAAGCATTTGAGGGGAAAGGAAATCCCCTTGGTTAAGGTGATTTGGAACCATACGAATGGAAATGCTACTTGGGAGTTGGAGGAGAAGATGAGGGAGCTTTACCCAGACCTTCTAGATACCTCTTAGTTTCGAGGACGAAACTATTTTAAGGGGGTAAGTATTGTAACACCCTTTATTTTAATTAATTAATTTAAAACCCTTAGTTTTGTTTATTATGTTTTATTAATTCAGTGTGATGATAGTAAGATAATTATTTATTGGATGTTCAATTATTTGATGAAGTATTTTTATATTAATTATTTAATTATTGGGATTTTTATTATTAACTAATTAAAACTCGTAGAAATTTCTGTCTTAGAGTGAACAATGACCAAGTAAATTTTGACTAAGTCAAAATTGAATCACCCACACTACTACCTTTGATAACTATATTTTATTTTTAATAGTATTTAGTTTATAGGACCGTGCACTTTCCCTTGTCTCTATTCAAATGTGTAACTAGCAAGAATAAATACATGAATGTCAATTATTTCTTAACGGTTGGTCATTGAATGGTATTATTTCAATTGAATTCCTTATTCATGAGTGCAATTAAACTCAATGAAGATAATTATTCCTTCTCTTGGATCAGCTCCACGCCTCCTTTATTAGTCACATACACCTCTCATTCGTAGGACACGATTAAACTTGCAGTAGAGAAAAAGAAGTCATAATCACCCACACGCCATTACCAACGTTTCATTTATCTCAAATATTTTCTAAGCCACTCAAACAACCACCCTCACACTCCCTCGCATTCCGATCAAAGTTCTAAACTTTCGTTCCTTCATCTTGGTGAGATTTTAGAGGGCTATATAGTGTCGCGTGGAAGGAAAGCACTCAAGGTAAGGGCTTTTCCCCATGCAAGGTTAGGCCGAATATTAAATTAATAATTTGTAAGATATTTATATGATGTCTTGATGTGTTAAAAGAAAAATGTTGATTCTATGTTTGCCTTAGATAATTTAACCATAATGTTTTGTTTTTATGAGTAATATGTTTACCTTGATAAAATTAATTATAAAATTTTTTATTTTTATTATTATAACATGAGTAATATGCTTGTTGTCATATATTTGATGTAAAGTTACAATTTTTCTGTTGTCTAGGTATATTTAATTATAAAAGTTATGATTTTTATTATGATCTCATGAGTAATATGTTTGTTAGGATGTTTTTAATTTAAAGTTTCGATTTTTGTGCTATTTCATTTCAAAGTTTTGATTTTTATGAATTCTATATGAGTCTTGAGGGGATTGATGAAAAGTTCTAATTTTTAATTGTGATAACATGATTAAGTTGATTTTTGTGACGTGTTTAGTGGTAAACCTTGAGTTGTATGTCTAAATGAGTAATAATTGGGAGAAATTTTATAGTAGAAGAGATAAAGTTTACATTTGTATGTGTTTTTCGTTATTTGAGTTTTGATGTCTATCAATAACACGTGGCTCATCCAATTTTATAGTTTATAAAACGAAATTTGTGACTCTAAGATATTTATTCGCGTGTTTATGTGTTTATATATTTGGGATAGTAAAATTACTGATTCTCGATTGTAAGCATCCATGAGAATAAAATGTTGATATCATATCTGATTAAAATTTAATCTTGAATATTTTTATCTTTGTGGTTGCCTAAGTGACTGGTTATTTGTGTTTTAAATATTATTATCTTTGTGATTGCCTAAGTGGCTGGTGATTTATGGTTTGAATAGTTCTCTCTTTATGGTTGCCTAAGTGGCTGGTTAGTCGTGTTATGACCTTTTCTATGTGGTTGCCTAAGTGGCTAGTGATTTGTAAATTTCGAGCATCATAATCATTTCATGACATATCATATGCATCTTTGTGGACGCCTGTGTGGCTGGTTTAATTATCCCCATTGGTATGGGTGACTTCTGTGTAGACGCCTGTGTGACTGGTTATATCCGGACCATATATGTTTAGGAGCATGCACAACTTGCAATTCATTTTATTGTTATTTTTATTTTGATCTAATTATTTGCTCTAAGGAGAGTTGCTACTCGATTTATTTAGATGTCTTTTTATGACTTTTGATACATCTCTGTGAATGATAAAAAAAAAAATCAATTTCTCTAAATCTTTTATTACAAAAAGATTTTATATTTATATTTTATGATTATTAACTTATTATTTGGTTTAATTTTTGCCGTGGGATGAACTGACCCCTTACACCAACATTTAGGTACTAAGGATCTCGAAGAGTTGCATGAATGACGTTTGCTTGGCGCACACGCATGGGAAATAGGGGTACTTTAATTAAAAAAATAATGTTTGTAGTGATAAGCCCGATGTGGTACACTTTTAAAGTTTATTTACTTTTTATCGTCAATTTTAAATAGAAATGCGGAGGTGAGGTCCTTCCGCTAGGAAAAATCTACATCAGTTGTTTTTATTTCACTTAAGAAGAATTTATTCTATTTTAGGACGGTAAGTGAACATTTTCTACGATCAGCAAATTATCTTTACAAGAATAATAACATCCAGTAAAATTGCGTTGTGCTATTTCATAAAAATGAAATCAATTTATTTACTAGTTAAATTTTATTGATCACATGATGAACTACTTTCTGTAAAAAAAAAAAAATTATGTCGTTTTTGAAAGAAAACAAATATATTTTTAAGTAATGTCTGGGATCAAAATCCGGGGCGTTACATCTTTGGTTGTATATCAAATATGAGCACACAAATATTAACATATCATTAGGCAATTTGATTTATACAAACTTTTACATAACTCTTGAAATAAACCGTCTAATTTGTTTAAACAAATTTCAAAAGGAGATAGAAAATATTAGTATGTTAATATCAGATAAATTTTAGTATATGTGTAAATATGAAGCCAAAAATAATTAGTTCAAATAAATATTTTAACTTCGATTTTTTAAATCATTATCAGTTATCTTGAACATATCTAGAAAAAGTGACAGAAAATTACAATAAACATCATACTAAAGATGATTACTTTTTAGCTTTCTTTAATGTGCATAGGTAAGACCATCTTGCACAATGCATAAGTTTATTTTCCGCCATTGAATCATTAAGTCTTGTAATATCTCATTTGACCCAATGATGAAACTTATTAAACCAATGGTCGATAAAAGTTGGTTAATAATGCAAAGCTTACCTCACTTGTCAAACATAAAATTTGTTTACTTCTAATATATCATTCAATAACTATTATCTACTAAGCATCTTTACTTCTAAATTCAATTAGTAATATTTATAAAGTTAAAATACAATATAATTTTAATTTAATATATCAAATGTTACCACGCAAAGCTCGGACCATTATCTAGTTATTTATTGTTTGTGTTTATAAGGTTGTCTGAGGCGCTTTCTCATCTTTTAAAGATCACCATTTTTAGTACCTGATGATGTAATTAACTTGTGTATTGAAGAGTCAATTAATAAGATAATGAAATTTGAATATTCAATTTTGATTAGTTTGAAAACACAATAAAGAGTACTCCATCGATTTCACAATAATTATCAATTTATATTCATTTCAAACATATTATGAAATGAAAATAAATAAAATTGAGTAGTAATTTTATTAAACATATTCACTAGTAGAAAAACTGGATTTAGCGTCGGCCACATGCCCACACTAATAGGCCAAAAGCCGACGCTAACCTCGATTTATCGTCGGGGTCGGGCTTAGGCTAAATCGGTCGAAGCTAATACATAGCGTCGGCCAAAATCCATCTGACGCTATCTTAGCGTCGGCCTGACCCATGCTAAGTTGACGCTACCAACAAAAATAGAACATCCGACGCTAGTTAAGTTCGTTGCCACGTCGTTTGAAAAAATTTAACTGCGTCGTCTAGCCGATGCTAAAGTCAACATTTTGTAGTCATTAAAATTGTTAATGTTGGCTACACTAACGTTACAGTCAAATAAAAGTCAATGTTATCTTTAATATAGCGTTGGCGTGACCGACGTTAACATCAACTAAGAAAAGTCAATAGACAATTAGAATCCGCCTCACCGACGCTACGGTCAAATAAAAGTCAATTTTATTTATAAGTTAGCGACGGTCTTGCGGACGCTAGGGTCAAAAATTGAAAAGTCAACAAACGATTAGCGTCGGACGAAGCGCACGCTAATTGTAAATTTATTTATTTGTTTTTTTAGCACCTGGTCAATTATATTTTAACGTTTTATAAAATAATTGATACTTAAAAAACCCTAAAAGTCATTGCATTGACAACACAACAAACATACCATAAAATATCAAAGCCACCTATTACATAATTGTCAACCAAGCCACCTATTACAACAAAGAGACCATCAAATAACAACATAACAAAGCCACCTATTACATAATTGTGAACCAATAACTACAAAAAGTAAGCATAACTATATATGAGATCAAAGTTCGTCCAGTGACACGTCGTCCAAATAATCATCATAATATGGATTCGAAGGAGGGCGAATCGCATTAGATGATCCACCAGTTGATTGACGGTGCAAAGCGTCAATTTTATCTACAAAACACTGCTTTAATGCATCAAAATCATTCTCTAACTTCTTTTAATGCTCTCTAGCCTCTTCAGCGACCTTGGTAGCCACTTGAGCTTGGGCCACTGCATCCTGAGCAATTTGTTCAGCTCTAATTCTAGCTGCCCTCTCCGCTTCTAAAGACATCCCAGTCATAGAATTAGAAGAATTCTGAGATTGTTGTGTAAGCGATGTACACCCATGTCGGAGGTTAATAGATAAGTCTCCCGTACCATAAACTCAACCACGAGTGCGTCCCCCTGCAGATTGTGTCCATAACTTTCATTTTCTTTTTTGGTTCATAAATAATTTTAAATAAATTTTTCATTATCATATTTGGTTTTTAAATAAATTTTTGCAATAATGTTTACAAAATATTTAATAACTTTCTTACAAAAATTAAATTTTTTTTAACAAATGATAAATTAAATATGAATTTTTAACTTTTTGACGCTTAAAAATTCATATTTAATTTTGTAAAAAAAATTAAAAGTTCATAAAACACACACAAGTTAATTTAAAATCAGGGACTAAAAATAAAAATAAACCTTTTTAGTTGATGAAATTTTTTATAAGAAATAAAAATAAAATAGTGAAATTTTATAAGGACTAAAAATCTATTTAACCGTTTATTTTATGTGCAATGCAATTTAATTAAAATAACGATGACTCATTATAATTTTGTCAAGCTCATCATAAATCCAAACATGTTATAAGATAGGGACATTATTGTCGTTCGTCAAAATTAAGAGACAACAAATGTGTGTTTTTGAAACTCAACTCTTATTACTTTTTCTTTATATTAGTGGAACAATCATTTATTTAGTAAATACAAAGAAGATTGTGAACCTGTATCTCCAATGAATGATATTGATTGTCATAAAAATTTCAAAAAACTTTTTAATATTCATCTATCTTTTGTTGACACCTTTCACCTTACAACCCACTGAGTAGCTAGTTATAAAATAAAAGAAAGACATAGTATAAGCTGTAAAAATATGAAATCAAAATTAATTTTCAAAGATCTGTTGCTAGTCTTAGTCTTTCTTTTCTGAGTAGCTTTAAAATATGAAATTGTGATGAACTTGTGCAAAGAAACTTTCTTCACTATAAGAAGCAATGAAGCTTGTGAGCATCTCTTTTGCTATATACATCGATTGTGACTGAATGTGTGGAGTAAGTGGAAACTATCTAAAGCAGCAATGTTCCACTAGCTAGTTTCCATTGTTGTTAATTTATACATACTCTTTTACACATGAATTCACTAGTCAAATGGAGAATGATGGCGGTGAGCTAGCTGACACCTACTTACATTGGACTAATCGATTTAGCTTAACAGTCATTTTGATCTCTAAATGTGTGAGGCGTTAACACAATAATTCTTAAGTGTATCAAAATTATAAAAACATACTTAAATATGTTTTTCTTAGTCATTTTCTTTTCAAATATTTATTTAGTTAGTCAGTTTAATCTTCAAATTTGTTTTTTGTTGGTCAATTTAGTCCATAAAATTACTAACAAAAGAGATATTGAGGATGTAGTTGTAATTTCGATACATTCAGAGACTATAGTGACATGACGTCACACAATTTGAGATCAAAATGATTGTTTATACTAGATTTAACAATATGCAATCGCTAGATACCAATGACATGTATCTACCATCATCAGTCGTTTAATTGGTTATTTACGACATCATTAGACAACTAACCTAACACTAAAAACCCTAAACTGCAATGAGAGTAATTCTTTATGAATCTTATTTCTTTCATCATCTTTAATTTTCATGGATCTCAAGGTACGCCATTCTTCACTAACATGCGTAGTGGCTATAAAATCAAAAGAGGAGTCATTTTCTCTATGAGAACTTTCCACTCCCAACCTAATTTGTCGTAAAGTGTATTTGTGCAAGAACCTTTCTTCACTAACTACCTAAGCAATTAAAACTCTACATAGCCTTCAAGAAATGGAAATAGATGAAGTTCCACATCTGCAATATTTTCTATAATCTTCAATAACAATTTGGTACTCTTTTTGTGTGTAAATTTATATATATTTTGGGTTTGCATCAAATCCTAACAGAGCCGCCGACTTTCTCTTTTATATATTGTTTTGTTTTGTGATTTTTTCGTTCAAGTGCGACATTATTTTGTTCTTGTCTTAGTTTTTATTTCTCGTCTCGTTGCGGCGTTTTAGTTTGTTTTAAGTTTGTTCTTTTTGGGTTTGTTGAAATGTCCGAGAATGACTCGTTTAGTCAATGTCTTATTTTAAGTAAGAGGCTTGTGAAGGTTATCACCAAATTCGACACTTTCTCAACCTTACAGATGACTTGCAAACATGTGGTTGAATCGGCCATGTCAAACACCACCTATTGTCGAAATGAGCGAAGACTAACAAATATTTTTTCCGAAGATAGATGACATTAAAGACTATGAATCTTGCATTGGTTTTTATTGTTGACCATAAGTATAAGAAATTAGTATGGTTGTTAGGATTATGTTTTTGGACAGGCAATTTTTTATTGGCTTTTGAAATATTTATATGTATCGCTATCGTGTTTTTTACTTTCTCGTTGATTCCAATATATGGATGGTTGATTCCAATATATGGATGGAGAATGTCTCAATCTATGATCAATTTAATTGTAATACTTTCATGTTAGCATTTGAAGGAAAGTTAATTTTGTGTCAAAAAAATTTGTAGTATCAAAATTTTCAACACCTATCCTTTTCAACTACGTCCCAAAGTTCAGGATCATGTGAGATGTGGAAACATCTCAACCTGTCCTTCTAGTATTCAAATATCTCCCCATCAAACAAGGAGGTCTGCTAACATTTCCACCTATAGCTTCATCACTAGAGTTAGACATAATAAAAAAAAAAGATCTTTACTCAAACACGGGTAAGTGCTCAACCTTGAGACTGAGCTCTGATGCCAATTGTAGAGAGAAAATACATGAAAGAGGGGCTTTTAATTTTGTTTTGTTTTTAAAAACAAAATAATTAAAACATATTATAAACTAGCGATGTTAAAAGAAAGAACCGATAAAGAGATAAGGAGAATAACCCAACTCAAAATATCTTGGTTCACCACCAACACAGTAGCTACGTCCAGTCCATTCACTCTGAAGGATTTAATCCACTAATCACCAACAATATCACACGACCACTGAACACCTACTAGTCAATATGACCGTGTTCAAGTCTTTTCAACCTTCTACCTTAGTACAATCAAGTTGTTGAAGATAATAGCCACTACTTGCTGAGTTAGAAAAAAATGGTAAGACAGGTTTTTATTTAGATATTCTTACAAGAGAATGTTTATAAGGTATGCTCTCAAAGTATTTTTGGATTTCTTAGCACTCAATAATTGATATGAGAATTTTCACAAATTTCTATGTACGAAGGAAATAAGCTCTTTGTTTTGTGTATATTGTAGTGAGGATCATTGATGCTTTAACCAGACAGTAAATTGTTTGCCAGATTCAACATACGCATAATTATCAGAGCAAACATTTTTTTAAAAGATTCATCATAGACATGTTGAGAACACGTTGAAAAGAGTTAGTCATAACATTAACAAATCTTTCAGATTATTGTCTTGTTTTTTTTATTTATCTTCTCCAATCATTAGAGGATGCATCGTAAGGTCTTTAAGGTTCATGATAAGGGAACTACACACTTAATTAAATTAACAAGTGCTACAAATTGTTCCCTCAAAATAATTTTTGTTATCATCAAAACATTTAAGGGTCATTGTGCTTCAACTTAACTTTGTTCTAACAGAGGGGATCAATAAGAACATAGCCAATTTAAATTATCTGATCACTTGTGTTATGACATAGTATCAAGCCTCCTAACCAAGTACTTTAAAGTTAAAATGGGACCAAATTGGTGAAGAAGTAGAGTCTAAGCTCATGCATAACATTTCATTGGCTTATGATTGTTCTGTTGTGATTAATGTCTTTCACAAGTGATGATAATTTCTCTTACATGATTTGATATTATAATAAGATATTAATTTTACTTGAGTGATTTTGACGTTATAATGTGATATTATTTCCTTGAATATTTTGATATACCATGATATGTTATAATATGGTTCTAGTACGATTATTTGCGTATTCTTCTTACTTTGTATTATACTATCAATATTATTTCGAAGCATGCCTCTTTCATTGTCTGTGTTTGACTTGTTTGGCCATGCGTTTGCAAAATCACAATTATTACAAGTTAATGAGTCTTGAAGTTCAAGTTTTGGAGAAGCCCCGCTCTGACATGTGATACCGGGAACACGATTTATAATTTGTTTATTACTTATTTAATTAGAAACTACTTTTTGTAAGAAAATCTTGTTAGTATTAGTAAGTTTTTGGAAATAAATTAAGAAACTATAGTTAAATCAATTTTATTGAAATTGCACCATTTTATTTGAGGAATAAAGTTTAATATGTTTCATGTGTACTTTGAGAAATATGAAATCTTAAATCACTTGTAAAAGTTTCTATTTCCTTGGAAAAAGTTTCAATTTATCTACTGTGAATTTTTACAAAATTCTTATATAAATTACTATACATTTTATTTTGGGTTTTACAGTGTCACAAAATCAGTTAGAAATTTCTTGTGACCATAGAAACAAAATCCAAAATGCACAATACCTAGATGAAGAATTACAATCTAAGATGGATCAACCGGAATTTTCCTTAGCACCAAATTAAACTATCTTGTTATGAGGTAGAATTTTTCTCACTAGTGATGAAAGTTTAAAGCTGAGTTATTTTAGAGGAAGTCCACAAGAGCGACTTGTATGTACATCCTTGTTTGACAATAATGTATCAAGATCTCAAAAAGAATTATTGTTGGCTAGACATGAAAGCGAACATTGTAATCCTTTGTGGTATAATGCCTAACTTGTCAAAAGTTCAAAATAGGGCATCGAAGACAAACAAGAATGTTGCAACCTTAAAGAAAGCTCAGTGGAAATGGTATTCTATATCCATGGACTTTATCGTAGATGTACTTCTGGTATGACTCTATTTGGATAATGGTAGATAAATTAACCAAATCCACTCATTTTCTACCTATTAAGACTTTTTTCAACACCTTAAGTTAGACTAGCTCTTCTTGAAAGAAGTAGTGAGACTACATATAGTACCTTGTAGCATTGTTTCTGATAGGAGTCTCGAGTTCGATCAAATCAAAATTTTTGAAAGCTTTTCATTAATCTCTAGGAATCCATATGAATATTAGTATTGCGTATCATCCTCAAGTATATTAGTAGAGTTTTCGTACAACAATAGCTACCATGCATGTATAAAAATGGTGCCATATGAGGCAATGTATGGTCGCATGTGCAGAACACCTTCATGCTGGTTTGAGATAGGAAAAATAAGTATTTTAGGAACTTCTTTCCCCATTTTCCACCATTGAAAGCTAGTAAGTTTTTTCCTTGTGTGTGAATTGAATCCAGTACCTAGGAGATAGGTATCATCGTTCATTCATTCTCACGATCAATTAGGCCGCCGACCAACACTATACTCATGAACTTCTCACCTCACACCTTTCACATCATTGGAAATTAGCGAGTTTGTATTCCGTGAAAATTGAATCTTTACTATCCGACATAAAATTAAATTTGTAACAGCTTTTTTGTTTTCAAATCTATGGCGTTAAACCAAATTTTATTATTAATTAATTTTTTAAATACTTACGTATGAGTTGTATACATGCATTGTGATATCCTTGCCTCATAACGTTTTCGAGAATCCACAATTTTAAATAGTTTTAAAAGACTTAAATAGTTATAAATATTAAATAGATTATTTGGGGATTTAGTATGTTACAATGACCAAAGATAAATATGATAATTAAAGGTTTAATACAATGAAAATCATGCATATGATAAAAAATTATCATGTGACAATATTTCTCATAGTATTAACTCTTTAGGAACTTTTTGTCTGACTCATCTCATTTTTGGAAGGTGATGAAAAAGTCTTCATCACATTTAAGAATAGTATAGTATGAACAAATTATCTGATTTTAATCCTTCATTGTTGGAAGAACAAAGAACGAAATAAAAAAAGAAAGATGGAATTTTCTGATTTATGGATTTTAAAAATTATTTGAGGACCAAATTATCAAAAAAATCACTAACATTATGTTAATTTCTTACATATGGTCATTCGGTCAATTAAATGACCGATGGAATTCACATCAACATTGTCACAATGCATAAATAAATTTGAATTAAAAATTAGTTTTTTTTATTAAGAATAACCTGAATTTCATGTATTTTATAAAATAAAATTATTTTAAAAAGTTAATCTAAAAGCCATCAAAACGTTTTCATACTGGATATAAAACCAATTCAATTGCGTGTTTAATAGAAGTTAGACATAAAATAGGTATGAAATAAAACTCATACTGTTAAGGGTTATCTCAACAATTTTAAACGATATGGAATCAATAATAGCTTTTTTTTTTTTTTTTTTTCTTTCTAATAGTCTGCCCACCTAGGTTTTTGAGTGCTTGTCAAGTGATTTTATAATTACAGATTATGTTCTCTTATTATGCATATATACTCCTATATATGTAGTGTTATTATTTGTTTTTCTTTAGGTTGGATGAGGTGCTTTGTCAACTGTTAAGGGTTATCATTTTTAGTACCACCGGATAATTAACTTGTGTGTCGAAGGGTCAATTAATAACATAAAGAAATTTGAATTTGCATTTTGAACAATTCGAAAATGCAATAATTAATACTTCATTTGTTTCATAATAATTATCACTTTATATCATATAATATATATTATTAAATGAAAATAAATAAAATAAAGAGAATATTAGTTTTATAAAATTATTTGTGCATGCATTGGTGTGACCATTATCATAAATACAAAGTAAAATATAATGGTTTTTGAGTAGTGCACCTAATATTAACTAAATGACACAATCTCCACGGTTAATTGTGGTGAAATTTATCATTTTTTCTAAGAAGAAAAAAATGATACAAATGAAAATCAAAAGTAATTAATATCACATTGAAAATTAAAAGTGACATTCATTTTAAATTATTATTCTTTTGCCTAAGTGACACTTATTGTAAACCGGAGGAAGTAATATTTATATTTTAATTAACTTTTATTTCATAAATCTTTTTCTTCTAAATATTTCAACATGGAGTAACCAAACTATAGATGCTACGATAAGTGTTATTGAATACTTAGTTTTTTTTTTTTCATCATGAAACAAAGAGGCCAATGATTTATTTTTAGAAAATTAGAAATAAATAATTTTTTAAAATATCAAAAAAATTGTGTGACCAAAAAAATTCACCACATTATTGAATGCATATGCATTTCTTTGGAAGCTATAAACATGCTTCATATTTTTTTTTTATCATTATGAAGTTACATTACTCTTAAATTAGCTCTTTAGTCTATTTTAAAAATCGATCATGTGATTTCTTTTTATACATTGATATCAAATAAAAATTAATAGTGTATAATAGTATAAGGCCATGATGTTTTTGAACAATCAAACTTTTTTTTATACAAAGTCTAATTAATTAATTGTAGAAAGATGTAGTAGCAAAATATGATATAAATTTGTGCTTATATATAATATATTAAAGTACTTAAGATCATATATTAAAGGCAAAATTGCATCCGTGGTCGCTTAACTTAATTTCAGTTAACGTTTTAGTCCTTTATCTTATTTTTTTCCGATTTGGTCATTCATTTTAATTTTAAGTGACTATTTGATCTTTTATGTATTAAAATGTCAACAAAGTTATCTTTTTTTTTTTCCAAAAATTCATCAAAAATTTCAAACAAAACCCATAAAATTAATTATCATCCTCAATGTAAAGAATAAAGAATAAAATGTTAAATGAAATTAAGTTAAGGGACCACGGATGCAATTTAGTCTATATTAAAATAGTACTTCGATTATAAATTACATATATAACATATCAACAATTACCAACAAAATCTCAAAATCGTAATATTTATTTATTTCTAAATTTGGATCAAAGAGCACAATTTTTCTATCATGATTTGTATTCTTGCCCACACATATGATGCGATTAATATGGCCATACATTGTACAAAATGTATAAAACAAAGCACTTATTTAATAGATATTAATATCCATTGTTGTATGCATGCTTTAGAAAATGGATATTATCTTCAAAATGATTGTTTTCTTTCTTCTAATTGGTGGGTCTTCAGTTAGTTGTTATGTAATTGGTGTTTTTCAGTTATGGTTTTATTTTTGGTGATTTTTGTATTGGTTCTTGTTGAATTAGTGGCCTGAATTAGGGGTTTTCTACCCGCTACTAATCGTTTGCTTGTAAGGACCTTCGGGAACAACGGAGTACAAGGAACAAAACTTGTAACTACAAAAAAAAGCGGTTATATATATATATATATATATATATATATATATATATATATATATATATATATATATATATATGGAATAATCATCTTTTAGGGTGTCACAAGAGAACATTTGATTTATGAGTATAAAATAATGTGAAATGAACGGGAATGTCATAATTTCCTAGAGATTCATTTGGGGCTTACCACATACGGTTGAACCATATTGAGTTATAACTAATTAAGAATATATGGATGGTAACAGGGAGGACTAAAATATGAGTTAGAAACTTATAGAATTGATGCAAACTAATTTATGTCAAGATTGCATGATACTTGATTTTTGTGAAATATTGTGCTAATTGCTATTGTATGGATAATGTGTATTTAAGTGTTGTTGTTTCTCTAATGTAGTTATGATTATACACAAATGCACTACTTGTTGGATTTCTTGTTTTATGATTGATAGAGTTTGACTGTTCGACATGATTATGCGTGCATGAGATATTGAGACTTGATTGAGACACACATGTAAATTGTGATGCATATTGTGGAATTCATATTGAGTATTGAGAGTTGACAACTTTGTGATTATCGAATTAGTATGAACATGGTGTTGGGTGTAATGTACTAGATTTTTATCCAAAATATTACTTAAAAATACCAAAGTAACATTACTGGTTATTTACTACTATTTAAAAAATGTTTACTAGGCACTAAAATGAGATAAAGCTTATAAAACAAAAACATAAAAATTATAATAATTTAATATGACGATGATCCAATTATATCTAACGGAAGAAAACTCAGCTCTCTTTGTGTAATTTTAAAAAGTCAATCACAATGATTAAAATAAAAATTAGAAACATTGCAACATATTTTATCAATACAAAATAGTCTTAAAAACTCATTTTTCACCACACTTTCGTTGCACATCGACAGACATCACGACAATTATTCTTGAATCAGCTCGAAGTGATTAATACCTAAAGGGTTAGTCATTTCCATGATCTACATCACACCAAAACTAAACATATGGAAAAATAACACTAAACAAATAAATGTAAAAACTTTAATTTAAATGAATTAAACGCAAACAGTTCAATTTAATAACAAAAAACTTATGCACTTATGCATAAAATATGCTCCTAAAAACTATATCATTCTGATATAAAACCTGATACTAAGACAACTTCCACATAGAAAAATCACCAATGCCAATGAGAAAAATAAATTGCCACTAAGGCAACTTCTACTAAGATGCATATCCCATGACATGATATATTATCAAAATAGAATACTCCCACACAACCCACTAAGATCATGTCATATGCATTCAAAAATCACTTATTTAAATCATTATTTTATTCAAAAATTACTAAGATCATATACCACATGTCCTTGTCATGAGAATCATATATTTTATATACAAATAAACATAACAGTTGAAACTTTTATCTTTCACTAACATCATAAAAATTTCAACTTTCTCACATACACATAAATTTTCAAACTTGATTTCATATTCATCACAAACATCAAGTTTCAACACACAACATAAAATTTGAACTTTGTTTCATATACATCACAAAAGTATAACATAAAAATTCAATCTTTATTTAATATACATAATAAAAATTAAAATCTCACCATATATAATAAAAAAAAAATCAATTTTTCACCATAGAAATCGTACACTACATATCAAACTCAATGAAAATTGAGGATTTTACTATTTTAATCCATTAATCTACGTTTATTCCTTTTAAAAGAAAAATAATTACAATTATGTATTTCATACCATTCAACAAAAGGTCTAACTATGATTTGTATGGGGAAAAACACGTATCTTGACTGCTTTACATCATAGCAAAAATCTCAATCCACACACATCGGTCTAACTATGATTTGTATGGGAAAAAACACTTATCTTAACTGCTTTACTTCATAGCAAAAATCTCAATCCACACCTATCGGTCTTAGCTCTGCTAACTCTATAGCTTCACAAAATGATTTGCCACTCATTCTTAGTACCAAACCAACTAATATTTCTCTTAACCAAGGTTGAGAGATTGGCTTATAAAACGTAGAATATCTTAATTAGGTAGAATATCTTAACTGGCTCCACAATTCCGCAAAGAAACTAGTTTTTCAATAAATTTTAAAAAAAAGATGCATAAATTAATTATTTCAAAAGTCAACAGCCCACGCCAAGCAACTACCATTTTTGTTAAAAATAACCGTTTTACCCTTTTCTTAAAATACCTTTAAATCAATTATTAATAATTAATTAAAACTAGGAATTTACTTTGATAATAAAAATAATACTTTGACCATAAAATCAAAATACCATAATTAAATTTTTGGAAAAAAAAGATTATTGTTAATGAAAATAGCAAAATAATATTTTTCTCAATTTCCTAACTTTAGAAATTGTTTTGATATAAACTACGTATCATGAAAATTTTCTTTCCAAATCCTAACACTTAGATAACTATTTCTCACCAGGTTGATTTCATAAGCTCAATTTTTCAGAATTTCATTATTTTCTGTAAATTTCTTAACAATCTCTACTCCCAAAATTGATTTTCAAGCTAAATATTATTTCCAAAAATTCTCTACACTATTTGATCAACACAACTATTTTTCTAAACACTTAAGCACTTTAAAAATAATTTTTTTCAATTTTGAAAACGATCAATCAACCACAAAAAAATTATTTTCACCTATTAAAATATAAAAACAATTTTCCACCGATCAAATGTCTCAATTTATTTTCAACTAATAAACTTTTTAGAAAACTGATTTCAATTGTTAAAATAATCTTAAAACAATGTCTAATCAATTGAATTATCACAAAATAGATTTTCAACCATTAAAAATTGAGTTTCTAACAATCATTAATTTTTCTATCGATTAAAATATGATCTAGACATTTGGAAACACTTTTAATCGCATAGAAAATATTCATGAGACAAAAAAACACCTTTGACCAATTAAAATATGTTTCTATATCAATAGAATGAAATAAATTAAGAAACTTTGAAAATAACAACGTACACTACGTGAAAAAACGCATTTTACAGCGTTTTTTTTAAGCCATTTACAACGCTTTTTCAATAAAAAAAAAAAGCGTTGTAGTCTCTAGCGCTGTAAAAAGATACAACAGCGCTTTTTAAAATAAAAAAGCACTGTAAAATAGGTGGATATATTGTGCGCTTATTATACTCCATTTACAGCGCTTTTTTGAAAAAACGTTGTAAATCCCTGCAATAGCGCTTCATATGCATGCACCTATTACCGCGCTTTTTCAAAAAAAAAACGCTGTAATAGGTGCATTCATATATGTATTATTATGCACCTTTTACAGCGCTTGTTCAAAAAAGTGCTGTAGTAGATGCATTCTAATGCATGTTTTACAGCGTTTTTTGAAGAAAGCGCTGTAAAAGGTGTTTTTTTTTTATTTTTTCTTATTTTAGTTTTATTAAAAAATGCTGTAAATTTTAAAAAGCGCTTTTTGGTTTTTGATGGCATTTTTTTAAAAAGCGCTGTCTTTTAATTTTTTTCCAAATTCATTTTCATCCAGAATCAGTTCACAATCATTTCACAAAATCAGTACACAACAACACAGAACTACATATTCACAACAATCAGTTCATATTTACAACTATATAACTTTACATATTTACACAATTAGTACACAACAACACAGAACTACATGTATACTACCATATTTACAACAGCCTAGAACTACATATTCACAACTACCTATTCATATAACTATCAGATTCACTATCATATTCATACAACTACATATTCATATTCACAACTATCAGTTCACAACTACATATTCACAACAGCACAAAACTACCATATCCCTTGCAGCATGCCATTTCCCAACAAATCAATTTATTTCGTATTCCCATATCGACCAAGTCCAATCTTGCATTGATGCCATCCTTAGACTTTCCTGGTACATTGAGTAACGTACCAATAACACTATCAAATACATTTTTCTTAATATGCATCACATCGAGAAAATGTCTTACATACAATGACTTCCAATATGGCAATTCAAAGAAAATTGAATTTTTCTTCCACCTAGTTTTGACCAGCTCTCCCGCAAAAGGTTTGCCAAATTAATTGGTCAAACCTTGTACTTTTTCAAGTATTTGATATCTAGTCGGTGCTACAGGAGCTCTATCTTCCTCTAATTTTCCATTGAATGCATTTCTCCACCCACGATACTGATGACTATAAGGTAAAAATCTGCGATGTCCAAGAAATACATTCTTCTTACAATGTTTCAACCGCATCCAATTTGTACTCTCTTCACATATAGGACATGCACACTAACCTTTAATGCTATATCCTGATAAATTACCATATGCTGGAAAATCATTAATTGTGCCGAACAACATAATGCCCTCAAATTGAAACATTCTTTCTTATACCCATCATAAACTTCCACACCTGTCTCCCACATAATTTTTAAATATTCAATTAAAGGAGCCAATTATACGTTGATATCATTCCCCGGTTGTTTGGGTCCAGAAATTAACAGAGACAACATCATAAACTTACGCTTCATACATAACCATGGAGGTAGGTTATAAATCAACAAAATCACAGGCCACGTGCTGTGTGAGATGCTTTGAAGACCATGTGGATTCATTCCATCAGTAGAAAGTGCAAGTCGTAGATTTCTTGACTCTATCCCGAATTCAGGATACTCGTGATCAATTTTTGCCCATTGTGGAGAATCTGCAGGGTGTCGAAACTTTCCATCTCTAATTCTTTCACCTACATGCCATGTCAAGTGTTTTGAATCTTCTTCACTGCGATACATGCGCCTAAATCTTGGTATTATAGGAAAATACCACACGACTTTTGCTGGAGTAGATTCTTTCTTCTTATATCGAGAGACATTGCATTTTGGACACGCCTTTTGTAATTCATATTCGTTTCGAAATAAAATGCAATCGTTAGGACACGCATGAATCCTTTCATAACTCATACCAATAGAGCACAAAATCCGTTTAGCCTCGTAGGTTCGACTGCGAAGTTCATTATCATCTGGCAACATATCTTTTAAGAGTGTTAGTAATTCTATGAAGCTTTTATCAGACCATCCATTACTCGCTTTTAAATTGTACAACTTTAATATCACCGACAGTCTTGTGAATTTAGTACAACCATTATATAATGGTTTCTCTGCATCACTCAACAAGCTCTCAAATATTTTTGGACAATCACGAAGATCTTCTTCAACTGCTTTTGCAATCTCCCCAACTCGATCCGGCTAATATGTATCTGTGTCGAAATCAGTTGAAGCATATGTATCTGTGCGGGTGTTTCCATTTATTTTCTCACCATATCTTATCAAAAATGTATAGCTTTGATCAATTCCATACGATACTAAATGTCCTTCCAATTCATCAGCTCTAAAGCGTTTTCCAAAACAACATTTTAAACAAGGACAAACGACTCTATTTCGATCTTTTGCATTCATCACTGCAAACTCAACAAACTCCTTCACTCCATTTTCATACTCTTTTGTCAATCGATTGGCAGACATCCATTTTCGGTCCATTTTATATGACCTATATATATAAATGCAGTTACACAAATAATAAACATGATTTCAAGTTTGATATATATGACCTATATATAGTACACATATCTAATATTGGTCCAAGATCGATTTAAAAAAAAAAACATATATATCATGAGAACATATCTAATATCATGTAACAATTTCAAAACAGAACATATCTAATATGTAACAATTTATCAGTTTTAATTAGTGATAACAACAAATAAATAAATACAGTACCTGAGACAACGTTGATCAATTTTTTTAAAGGAGGAGCAACGTAGATCCATTTGTAGATGGGCGTACAGTAGAGGAGAGGAGGGTTCGTAAAGTAGAGGAGATGAGAGTTCTTAGGGTTAGGACAACGTATTAAATTTGTTTTTATTTATTTAAAGTGAATGATTTTTATTTCAAATGAATGATTTTACAGCGCTTATACAAAAAGCGCTCTAATAGGTCCTTTAATAATGTGAAAGCGCAAGCCTTTTACAGCGCTTGTATAAAAAGTGATGTAATAGGTCATTTGATTTTGTGAAAGCGCAAGACTTTTACAGCGCTTTAACAACAAGCGCTTTAAAAGCTATGTAACATAAGGTGGGAGCGCTACATTTTACAACACTTGTGTTTAAAGCGCTCAAAAAGCGCTGTAAAAGGCTATGCGAGAGCGCTTCAATTTACAGCGCTTTTTAAAGAAGCGCTGTAAAAGAGTTGTAAACATTATGTTCAAGCGTATGTGACCCTATATGACCCTACAACAGCGTTTTTTTCACAACGCTTGTCAAAAAAGCGCTGTTGTATCCTCCGTAATTTTTAAAAAATTATACAACAGCGCTTGTATTTAATAAGCACTGTAAAAGACGCGCTATAAGATGAAATACCCCAAATTTGTATTTACAAAGATTTATGTGTTGCAAACATGATTCAAAAGTTTAGTCTGATCCAATAGTGAACACATGCACAATTGAAATTCTATTGTGACTAATTTTGGAAAAACGGGAATGACTTCTTTATTATCTTTTTATCTAGTTTTTTTAATTGAAACTTGTTCACTTAGGGAATTGGGAAAATAAGTGTGAGAAGGGAATAGAGAGACAATAGTTTGAATGCCAAGATTAGTATTTTTTTGTTGTTAATTAGCATTAAAACCTAATAAAAAAATTTTCTAGGATTTTTGGTAGCGTTAAAAGAAAACCCATACTAAACTTAAAAATAGTGTATAATAGTATAAGGCCTTGATGTTTTTGATTAATCAAAATCTTTTTTTTATACAAAGTCTAACTAATTAATTATAGAAAGGTATACTAGCAAAATATGATATAAGTTTGTGCTTATATATGATATATTAAAGTACTTAGATCATAAATTACATTTGGTTGCAATTGGTAATCATCAACAAAACCTTGTGGAAGAATGATAAGAACACCAACGAATAAAACTAGTAAAGACAAGAAAAAGAAAGCCATTTCGTTATGTGGTTTAATGATTGTGCAAAAAAAAAGGAGAGTAACCGTGTTTTATACTACAATATTGATTACACTCTATAAGAATCAGATTAAAATTAATCCAAATTACAAAAATATAAAATTATTCTTGTTATTTAATACAATATTGATTACACTCTATAAGAATCAGATTGGTTAAAGTACAAATACTCACTATTAAATCTCTCAAATTAATTTGCACCTTCTAAATCACACTCTCAATCCTACAAAACACATTCTCATTCTCCTGATATTTTAAAGTTATTAGTATATATATTAGCAACACAGCTAATGGGCAGAACATAATGAACATTTTGATCATTACGTGTTTCATTATGTATATGTTAAATGGTTGAAATTAATCCAAATTACTTTTATAATTAAAATTTATTTAAAAAGGTGACTTAAAATAAATTTCAGGATTAGTAATGTCATTTTTAGCGGAGTATGCATCAACTTGTTTAACTTGTTAGAAAGCAAAAGTGGAACATCAGCGACCTGCTGGAATGTTACAACCTTTAGATATACCTGAGTGGAAGTGGGACAGCATTTCTGTGGATTTTATAATTGGATTTCCAAAAACAAGGAGAAAGAATGATTGTATATGGGTGATAGTGGAGAGAGAATGATTGTATATGAGATTGTGAGATTACACAGAGTACCATTGAGCATTGTATAAGATCGTGACTCGAAATTCAAGTCGCACTTTTGGGGAACGTTGCATGAAGCGTTGGGAATGAGACTAAGACTGAGTTCAGCATACCATCCGCAAACGGACGGACAGACTGAGAGAACAAATCAGTCCTTGGAAGATTTATTAAGAGCATGTGTATTAGATGATAGAGGAAGTTGGGATGATGTACTTCCGTTGGTTGAGTTTACCTACAACAATAGTTTCCAAGCAAGTATTGGAATGGCACCATATGGACGCAAGTGTCAAATGCCTTAATGTTGGTATAAGGACGATGAACGTATGATTGTAGGACCTGAGATGGTGCAACAAACTAAAGATAAGGCCAAGAAGATAAAAGAGAAAATGAAAGTCTCCCAAGATCGTCAAAAGAGTTATGCGGACAAGGGTCACAGATTTCTGCACGAATTGGACTTGTAGCTGATCAGATAGCATTCCCTCCGATATTGTCCAATGTTCACGACGTGTTCCACGTGTAGAAATTAAGGAAGTACATTCCGGATCCGTCGCATGTGATCGAACCAGACACAATACAACTAAAGGAGAATTTGTCATTCGAAGTACTACCTGTAAGCAAACTAATTTGGAGAGCAAGATGAGGGAACAACACCTTGATTTGTTTATCGACGCGTAGTTTCGAGGACGAAACTAATTTTAGGGAGGTAGTAATGTAAGACCCTTAGTTTTAAATTATAATTTATATAATTTCAGTATTTTTTGTGTTGAATTGCTGAGACATTTAGCCCAATTTTAATTCATTTTGTGAATTAAGTACCAAAAGCTTAGTAAGTTAGTTAAATATATATATATGTTTTGTAAGTTTATATATATATGTTTTGTAGGTTTATATATATGTTTTGTAAGTTTATATATATATATATGTGGTGACCGTGATGGGCCATAGTGTTAGTGGTGACCGCGATGGGCCACGGTGTTAAGGGGTGACCGTGATGGGCCACGAAGTTAAGTGGTGACCGTGATGGGCCACAGGATGGTTCCATGTGATAGTTGGTCCATCTTATCCTTACGAGGATTTAACTGATGTGTAAGGCCTGTGATAGGCTACACTCTAGTAAATCATGGTAGCTTGTGAGAGACTGCACCTCGGTAATTAGTACTAAGGCCTGCGATACGCGGTACAATTATGATTTACGCCCCTCCGGAATCATGTGCATTGGCATATACGCATTGCATTAGGGTGCTTGGCACGCGAGTCATGTTTGTTATACTATGTATTGATATTATGATTGTTTGAAGTGTTATTGATGGACTTTGTATTGAGTCATGTTTGTTATACTATGTATTGATATTATGATTGTTTGAAGTGTTATTGATGGAATTTGTATCGTAAGTGTTAAATGTTTTCAAACCATTTTCGAAACTGGAAATATGCATTTTTCTTAGTTGTATTCGGCTACGACCATGCTATATTCGAATACGAAAATGCTTTTTTTGTTACTGACTTAGCACTTGTATTCAAATACGACAATGCAGTTTTGTTAAAAACTTCATTTTTCAACATTGTTTATGCATTTTTGACATATGAAAACCCTTTCATTGGGTATGTTAAGATGAAAGATTCTCTTGAGCATTTGAAATGTAAAATTTTCTCTAAATGTTATTTTTCAATTTTGGTTGGTGACCCTTTACAATTATTGTGGAAATTGGGCTTTGCCCTAAGATGATACCCAAGTTCATTCCACCGACTGTTACCTTGACGACGGAAACGTCGTTAGACTTCCCTGATCAAGACTCGCCGACTGTTTGGGTATATGACCCCATCTCAAGCAGGGCTACTTATACGGGGAGGGTAGTGAAGACTAGTAGGAAAGCTGGGGCAGTATATCTTGTGGAACTCACTTGCGAGAAGATCGATTATCCGGTACCTTCCGGACTGTTATAATTATGAGGTAATTAACTATGACATTTGTCGCTTGTGCTACGCCTTGGCATTTTATTAATTTTGTTTTTGAAAAAAAAAATACACTCGTGCTATTAAAAACCGGGGTGTTACACTCTTTTTATTATAATTATAAAAATAATTCTTAAAACAACTTCTCTCTCAATTTTTTTGTTACTTTTGTTGACCATGTTGTAAACCAATATTTATATATATATATATATATATATATATAGATTTGATTTGGTTAATTAATGCCTCAAATTTTTATTTCAATTTCTTATATATGCATTTGATATTCTATTTTGATATCATTTATTCTTGATGTTCATGTTATAAACGATATAAGATTGAAAGTAATATGAGGAAGGTAGAAAGAGAGGAGTCTATATAAGTTGTACCATAGGTTGGTCAGATCATATTCAAGTATTATTTTGTCAATGATATTTTTAGATATTGATTTATACTATAATTATAGTATTGTGGCATGATATCATACCTTCTATAGCTTTGATAAAAATTTGTAAAAACATTAAAAAATATTTATCTATTTATAGTATATTAAACAACCTCCTGACTATATCTACTGAAACTTCTTCTAAATTTGGCCACATCAAATATAATCGACGAGGCATCTTAAAAAATCATCTTACAACCACTCTTAAATTACATCCATTCTTCCATTGATTAATATTTCAATTTTATTCTTTATTTATTGTTGTTTGTAACACCCCAATTTTTAACCGCAAGAGTGTAATTTTTTTTAAGTAATAAACACTTTTGGATAAAATATTCATAATCGTACTATATCAGAGTAAAATGTTTAATTGTAAATTTCTTTTCAAAAAATGACGATTAGAATCATTGTTGCATTATATAAAATGGTTTTGACACAAATAACTTACTTACAACCGAACAATTCACAATGACCGAAAAAAGAATCACAACTATTTCAGATACATAAATTCCATTGCAACAATAACATTGCAATAAAGAAGGGAGAATAAATAAAACCCTAAGCTAATCTTGAACTCTAACTGAGGATGACTGGATATTGAGGATCCACGAGTGGCATCAAGCCTCACTACATCCGATTGCCAAATCAAAATCATCGCTCTGTCACGTCTTCGACGTCATTGCAATTCTCGCACGACTAAAAACTCTAAGAACTTGGGGCGTAAGCCCGGTCCACAATAATAGTAGAGAGTCACGATCTAAAAACAACATATATACGAAAATACAAAGCAAAAAAGCATAACATGACATGGCATCAATTGATAGACAAGCATGCATATAAATATCATCGTATAACAAGCATGACTCGTGTGACAAAGCACCCTAATGCAATGCTTATATGCCAATGCACATAATTCCGGAATTACCACACCCTCTTCAAGGGACGTAAATCATAGATGTACCGCCTCTCATAGACCAGTGCTAATTACCGAGGTGCCACCTATCACAAATCAGCACGATTTACTATAGTGCAATCTATCACAGACCTACACGACTCCAAAATCCCCGTAAGGATAAGGTTGACCAATTAACTCAAGGAACCACCCCATGGCCCATCATGGTCACCACTAACATGGTGGCCCATCACGATCACCACTAACTATGAAATGCATGAGCATACTCTGACTCTTCCACATCAATCATTATGTAAATGGAGCTATTAAAAGACTCCCCTTTTAATACCCAATAAACACTAATAATTTTTGATACTTTTTCACAGAGCATACTCAAGACATATCCTCATCAATAAAATTCATAACACATATGTTATCAATTATGAATACATAATCACATCAAATACATAAACAATCGTGTGCACATTTATTCACCACAAGCCCAAAGAACATGTATACAGGCACACTATGCATTTTACCTAAATAGTGCATTATTACACAAGCAACTTACGCTATGCCAGCATAACTTATCCGACGATTCCAACGACACCTCTCAATTTCCTTGTACTTTAAAACAATCAATTAACTTAATCAATACAAGTTTCAAAACCAACCCCCAAATGAACCCTAGGTTCGGCCACTATCCAAATCAATTAGGGTTTGCTTTTTCTCTTAGGTTCCCTAACTTCAAAAAGGCTTTGGTTTAAGTACTTTGACGAAAGCGAATTTCAAAACACTTATGCTACACTTTGAAAAACTCGAAATTCTTTTTTTCAAACTTATTGAAGTTCAACTCAAATGTTGGTCTTTCACAAAATCAAACAAAAACAAACATACTCATTGATACCATTTCAGCAAGTGTACTGAATCGTTGCAAGTAATAATAAAACGGTAGTACCGAGTGTCAAACTCAAGGATTGCATTTTACTATCGAGTTGTTTTAATTATTAAATTGAACAAAATGTTTCCGAGTTGATTGAAATAATATTTAAAATTAACAACAGTAATAAAATTGATCCTTTATAATAAGAAAGATGTCACGGATGAGTTTCACTTCGAATCCCACCTTGGTGTCTAATTTGATCCTGGTTATTGAATTCCTTTATTGAATTATTACCGAATTCTATTTATTATTCTTGCTCTAATGTCTTAGTGATAGAACCATTAATTCCAAAGTAACCCCTAATTCCTTAGTGAATTTAAGATTAGAATTAAGCCTTACTGTACATGAATTCTCTTGTTTAAACTATTGCCTTTCCAACTAATTTAATTGGTTTCTTGACCTGCATCTATCCCTAGACTACAAATTCATGAATTTCTCATCTCAAACATTCGTAAAGTCCACTTCCGTTTCAAAATACGAATCGTAGAATATTTTAATGTTGATCAAGCAATGAAAAGAATTAACCACAGAGATGAGAAAAATAATTCAATAAACTCATTCATATAACTAGAAATCAAATCGGAAAAATAAGGGTTTCATCTTGTTACACTCATCCCTAACAAATAGGGTTTAGTTACTCATGACAAAGATACAAAAGATAGGGATTAAAGAAGAATTACAAGAATGATTCTTGATAAAACTGCTCCAATGATGTTAGAAATGGCCGTATTTGAGTTTCTCTGCTAGGGCACAACTCTGCCAACTTCCCAATAGTCAAAAAGATACCTCAAAAGTGACAAAAACGAGTTTAAATATGTTCCTTTGCGCGTCACGTGCTTCAGGCGCGCTTCAGGCGTGAAATGTCAATGGCCTCAGCGCAAATGCGCTTCGGGCGCGCTTCAAGCGCACAACATCTTCTGCTTGGCGTTTAGTGCATTTTTCTCCTATTTGGAATTCGAATTTGGTTTTGGATGTCTACATGAAATTTGTAGCTATGGATCCTAGCTTTCATATGCACTTGGTGTGACGCCGATTGGACATCTACAACTCTAGATATGGCTAACATACTCCACATAGGTCATGTTGATTTCTCACCAAAATTCAGCACTGTACTAAAACAAAGTAACAACATAAAACTACGAAAAATATCTACTTAATGAAAGAAATTAGAACATAAACATTTCATTAAATCAAATAACTACAATCAAAAAAATATATTAAATAACTCTTTAAATTACTTGTGAATAAAAGATAGCTAAGACTAAAAAACAATGAAAAATATGCATATGATGAAGAGTCATCACAACCCCAAACTTAATCTATTGCTTGTCCCCGAGCAACAATTAAGTTTCAAATTTGGTACAGTAAAGAGCAAACTTAAACTCAATTTGTCAAATCACATCAAACTCAATTCTCAAAGTCCTTGCTACTACAAAACATTCATGATGCTCCATGGTTGTTTACAAAAAAAAAAAAAAGAACACAATTTGTACACTTTAGCATTCATTCATCAAGTTCAACTCTCAATTCACACAATCTCACCAAATTTCTCTCAAGTGTTAAGAAGGGTTTTGAATTTATCACTCAAATCCTAGAACATGCGTCACGCTACCATAGGCTTGAAAAAATTCTAGTTAGCAAACACAAAGCAACAAACACATACACTTTTCGCGGACTTTCGGGTTGTAATGGGGCATAGGTAAGGGTATGACATTTTGGGATAGTAGGCTTTACTACTTGGAGTTAGGTACACATTTTCAAATTATTCTACCACATTTTTTTTTCACATTTTCATTGTGGAGATTCTTAAACATTGACAAAAGAACGAAGGTGTTATTTATCAAAGTACACAAACTGATTTTTTTTTTTTTTTTGAGAACCACCACCCCAAACTTAAAAGTTTGCTATCCCATGAGCAACCCCAAACTTAGAATTTTACCAAGACAAGACAAAAAAATTCCTACCTAACTCCAAGTAAGGTGATGTATTTAAAGTCAGGTCTTTGGTTTGTAATGTGGCTTAAAGAAAGGGCAAGGCTCAAAGGGGATAACAAAGGATAACATTTTCATATGGTAGTTAGAAAGGCTCAAACGACCAAAAAAAATTGCCTCAGTGTATGCATAAATCACAAATGATGCAAGTCAGAATTCGTGCAAGTTCTGAAAGGATAACACATGTATAGATAATCACACAACAAAGAATTAAAGTGTTTAGGCCCAAAAGCTCACAGCTAGGATAATAAGAGAGAGTATGAATTGTCAAAATAATGCCAAACATGTCACTGAAAAGTTAAATTTTTTTTTTTTGAAAAATTGATTGAAAATTAGACTTCTACAACCACAAAGTAATCAACAATGTATGCATTAGTGAAACTCGTCAAATTGAGCAATGACATGAGCCAAGAAATAGAATTTAATTTTCAAAATCCCAAACAAAAGCTTAAGACCAACTTCAAGTTGTTAAAAATTCTTCATCATAGTACACATTTAGTGAAAGGAAAGTAAGAAAAGCAAGAAAAATAACAAAAACAAACAAACAAAAACAAACAAAGAAAAAGAAAAGAAAACTTCTCTCAGTTGGGTAATTCAAGGGGCCTTGCTTAGGTCCTCCGCTCCGGTACCACTATAGTCGTCAGTATAGTGGTGCAGTGAGAATAAATCAGAATAAAACATGCCTCCTAGGGTAGCAGGTTTCACCATTTCTTCACCCTGTTTAGGTGACACTCGCACCTGCTCACAGAGTTTGCTTGCCGGAGGATCAAGAATTGTTGTCCCGCAAAGATCATGATCTAGCAACATGCCTACATTAATTCGGTCATCCTTCAAGATAGTAACTAGTAGACATGCTCTCTGAACTATTATTTCTGATACATTTGAACATGGCAGCAGCGTATGATGAACAAAGGTACTCCACGCTTTAACAATTAGAGTGAAATCCAACGAGCGCAGTTTATGAGGTGTGCCATTTCTATTTCGTACCCAATCTGTACCTGGTACGCATAAGATGTGTAAGATCTCCTGAGTGTCTATTTTTGTGAGGTTGTCCTCCATTGCTTGAAAGCAGCAATCCTTATAGTTCGGTAGGCCAAAGATTTCATTTATGACTTGAGGCATGAAGGGCACCTTTTTTCCTCTCACATAACTAACAAATTGATCATGTGGAATTGGTGCGTCAGACTTCAGATCAGAGGCATTGGAGAAGAATTCCACTGCGAGTGGTTTGCTTGCTTTGGTAACAAATGTGGTCAGCTTATCCCATACTCTGGCTGCAATCATCGCCTGGATGTCAATAAATTCATTCTCTTCCAATTCAAAGTTTTTCTCAGTCACAAACTTCTTGACTGTGGGGAGTTTGGCATGAAACTCTTGTGTTGCGATGGTCTTGAATAAGAACATATCGTGTAATTGGGAAGACGATGTATTTGTGACCTTAGTGCGTTTTGCTTTATGTTGGGCTGCCATTAGGTCCTGCAAAACAATTAAGCCCATCCAGGATTCAAAACATTCAAGGTTAGAGAGAATTAGTTTGAGCATGCATCCCCTTGGCAAAACAACCACAGTAGTTGCCCCGAATTTATCCAACAAAATTCTGAAAGATTACAATGCACATAGATTGACCGTTGACAAATTAAGATTCAAAAGTGGTTGTGTCATTTTCTCAAATAGTTGGAGTGCATTACAGATTTTGTGGTGATTAAGATGCAAAGGTGGTTGTGTCATTTTCTCAAATAGTTGGAGTGCATTACAGGTTTTGTGGTAATTAAGATGCAAAAGTGGTTGTGTCATTTTCTCAAACAGTTGGAGTGCATTACAGATTTTGTATTCAAAACAAAGCATGAAATAAGTGAACAATCGACAGTCATAAGTGAGCAATCTCTACCACTAACACTAACAAAAATTCGAATTTAGACAACCAACATGCATCAATGAACAATCCCTACTACTAGCATAAATTTGAATTTAGACAAACCACATTCATCAAGAAGGACAAGGAGTTGAGAGTAACACTTCGAGAAAACTTACTTGATAATAGAGATAGAGGAGGACGATTTACCTTTGTTGAGCTGAGAACCAGACTTGGGGAAGTGATAGAGAGATATGCACCAGTGGACTATTGCGGGGAAGAGGGGTTTGGGGAAAATTTTGAGGGGCAGGGGTTTTAATACGCTTGAGGCACAGGTTCACAGTGCTTCAGCGCTGAAATGCGCTTGGGGTGTGCTTGGGGCGCGCTTGAGGCGCGGATTGGCAGGGGTGCAACGCTGAAATGCGCTTGGGGCGCGCTTGAGGCACGGATTGGCAGGGACTCAACACTAAAATGCGTTTGGGGCGCAGATTGGCCTAATTGACACAACGAACTTCACTCCCTGAACACCTTTTGGTTGCTTGAGCGTACAGAACATCAAGAACGAATACAGCTAACAATTAATAACGAAAAAAAAAAAGAAAAAATTGAAGGAATTAAAATGAGAATGAAATGCACAAAACAAAGAAGAAAAAAAGGATACGGATTAAAAGGATACAAATTTGGGTTGCATCCCAATAAGTGCTCGTTTAGTGTCTTGAGCTTGACATTCCACTCTTCAAGTGGTGATCAGATTGATGGACTCCATTGAAAGTTTTGACTCTCCCCCTAAGTAAGGTCTGAGTCTTTGTCCACTCACCTTGAAACTCCGGTTTGAGTGTGTATCTTTCAACTCCACCGCACCGTATGGAAATACCTTGATTATTTTGAAACGGCCCGACCATCTCGACTTTAGTTTTCCTGGAAACAACTTTAATCTTGAGTTGAAGAGAAGAACTTGTTCTCCTTCTTGGAACTCCTTGAATTTATTTTTTTTTGTCATGCCACTTCTTTGGTTTTTTCTTTATATATCTTGGTGTTCTCATATGCAAAATTTCGGAACTCCTCTAACTCTTGAAGCTGAAGAATTCTTGATTCGCTTGCCTTCACCAAGTCAAAATTCAAGTACTTCGTCGCCCAAAATGCTCGATGCTCCAGTTCGAGATGCAAATGACAGGCTTTACCATACACTATTTGATACGGCGACATACCAATGAGGGGTCTTGAAAGTTGTTCGGTAGGCGCAAAGTGCGTCATCAAGTTTCGTTGACCAATCTTTTCTTGAAGCATTCACTGTCTTTTCAAGGATTCGCTTAAGCTGCCTGTTGGATACCTCAACTTGTCCATTAGTTTGTGGGTGATATGGGGTTGCCACCCTATGACGCACATTATATTTCCTTAGAAGGTACTCCATTTTCTGGTTTAGAAAGTGAGTGCCCTTGTCACTAATCAAAGCTCGAGGCACGCCAAAACGCGGAAATATATTCTTTTTGAGAAACGTGATGACCTGTTGTGAATCATTGGTTGGTGTAGCAACTGCTTCAACCCACTTTGAGACATAATCCACCGCCACCAAAATATAAACTTTTGCATATGAGGATGGGAATGGACCCATGAAGTCAATACCCTACACATCGAACACTTCTACTTCTAATACAGGATTTTGAAGCTTCTCATCCCGTTTAGAAATATTACCAATGCGCTGGCATCGATCGCACTTCTTCACATAGTTGAATGCATCTTTAAACAATGAAGGCCTGAATAATCCTGATTGGAGAACTTTTGTTGCAGTTCCATCACCACTGAAATGACCCCCATAATTAGAGTCGTGGCAGTGCCACAATACCTTTTCTTGCTCCTCCTCGGGCATACACCTTCACTTTCGATCCAATCAAGATAGGTGGTCAGCGACAGTGTTCTCTGATCCCTTCTTATCTCGGATCTCAATGTCGAACTCTTGAAATAATAGAATCCATCTGAGTAGCCTTGGCTTCGATTCCTACTTAGTAAACAAACACCTCAAGGCAACATGATCAGTGTAAACAATAACTTTCGATCCTAATAAATAAGATCGAAATTTATTAAAAGCATAAACTACAACTAATAATTCTTTTTCAGTTGTGGCATAATTCTGTTGTGCCTGATTCAATACATGACAAGTGTAGTAGATTACATGCAACAACTTATCCTTTCTTTGTCCCAAGACTGCCCCGATAGCATTATCACTAGCATCGCACATGATTTCAAAAGGTAGTGACCAGTCAGGTGCAGTGATAATGGGGGCAGTTATCAACTTATTTTTCAAATTGTTAAAAGCATTCAAACAATCCTCATTGAATTTGAAAGGTGTGTCTTTCACAAGTAGGTTTGTAAGCGGTTTTGCCATTTTTGAAAAGTCTTTTACAAACCTTCTATAAAATCCAGCATGGCCTAAAAAGCTTCTAATGCCTTTTTCGTTGGTAGGAGGGGGAAGTTACTCAATAACTTCAACTTTGGCCTTGTCAACCTCGATCCCCTTGTGGGAGATTCGGTGGCCTAATACAATTCCCTCTCTTACCATAAAATGATATTTTTCCCAGTTCAGGACCAAGTTGGATTTTTCGCACCTTTCTAATACAAGAACAAATTAATCAAACAATTATCAAAAGATGAACCAAAGACAGAAAAGTCGTCCATAAATACTTTGATATGTTTCTCAATCATATCAGAGAATATGGACATCATGCACCTTTGAAAAGTGGCATGTGAATTACACAGCCCGAACGACATCTGCCGATAAGCAAACACCCCATACGAACATGTAAATGCAGTTTTCTCTTGATCCTCAGGTGCAACTACTATCTGATTGTATTCCGAATAGCCATCTAGGAAGCAGTAATATTAATGTTCAGCTAGCCGCTCAAGCATCTGGTCAATGAAAGGGAGTGGGAAATGATCCTTCCACGTAGCACTATTCAATCTTCTATAATCAATACAAACTCTCCACCCTGTAATCGTTTGTGTAGAAATTAGCTCGCTCTTTTCGTTTGTGATGACAGTTGTTCCCCCCTTTTTTGGTACCACTTGGACGGGACTCACCCAAGAGCTATCTGAGATGGGGTAAATGAGATCGGCTTCTAAAAGCTTTACTACTTCTTTCCTAATCACTTTTTTCATTGCCGGATTCAGTCTTCTTTGGGGTTGTACAACAGGTTTGTGATTGTCCTCCATTAGGATTTTGTGCATGCAAAAAGTCAGGATAATTCCCTTCAAGTCCTCAATGGACCAATCGATGGCACCCTCATGCTTCCACAGAATCCTAAAGAACTTATCTTCTTGTAACTCACTCAAGCTTGCACTAATGATGGCTGGATTCTTATCTTTTTCACCCAGGAATACATATTTCAAATTAGGAGGCAACTGCTTGAGTTCAATCAATGTGTCTCTTTCTTTTTCTCTAAGGACTTGTCTTCATTCCGTTTCAACTCCTCTCATCTAGTGGGGAAACGAGGGGAGTAGGATGGTGATGCTTCTAACATGGCCAAAACCTCTTTCACCTTTGGATCTCACTTTCTTTAACAACATCTTGGGGTAGGCATAACACTCTTTCTAGTGGCAAAATGGGTGCTTGATGCTCAATTTCTTCATCTAATATCGCATCTAAGATCTCGATTCGATTGCACCCTTCTCTTTCTTTTGAATGTTCCATGGCTTTTAGGATGTTGAAAGTGACAGTTTCTTCATTTACCTTTAAGGTTAAGGTGCCATCCGCAACATCAATCATAGCTCACCCTATTGCAAAGAACGCTTTCCCCAAAATCAAGGGAATGTCATTTTCCTCCTCCACGAAATCCACTGGAAAAATGAACTTATCCACTTTGACTAACACATCTTCTACCACCCCATATGGGTGTTTCATTGAGCGATCCACAAACTGTAGCATCAGTTGTGTGTCTTTGACTCTTTGAATGCTTAGCTTTTTGTATATGGAAAGGGGCATAAGGCTTACACTAGCCCTAAGATCACACAGGGCCTTGAGCTTCCAGGATGGAAAGCTTCAGTGGAAGCTTCCGCCAATTTTCCTTTTCTTTGACAGAATCTCCTTCACGAACTTGGCATATGTCGGCATCTGTTCTAATGCTTCTGCAAAAGCAATGTTGATTTGCAATTTTTTAAAAACATCAAGAAATTTACCGAATTGTTTTTCAGTTTCTTCCTTTTTTAAACTTTGAGGAAACGGAAGTCGAATTTTTGGTTTTGGCAGTGTCTCCTTTTTCTGTACCACAGGTTCTTCCTCCTTTTCAAGAGCGATGTGCTCCTCAACTGATGTCGGGGTGACCATTTCCTCCGAGTGGGTTGAAGTTGAAGTACTTCCACTCTTTTTGGCTTAGGTGGTACTTGTTCACTTACCTTGCCACTCCTCGTTGTCACGGCATTGACATTATTTCGCAGATTCGGAACTGTGTTACTAGGCAAATTTCCAGGAGCTCTTTGTGCCATTTGTGGAGCAAGTTGACCCAGTTGGGTCTCCAGATTCTTTATTGATGCTGAGGGTGATTTTTCTAGATGGCCCTTTACTAGAGTAGGGATTATTCTTCTCCCATTTTTGCCCACAAGCTCCGTTTTTATGTGCTCCCCCACAAAAGTTACAACCTGTATGTTTTAATAATTTGACAAGGGCAACTTGGGGTTGTATATTTAGAGCTGCCATCCCCTTCTTTATCTCAGCGGCGATAACATCTTCTATCTGTTTTGAGAGCAACCTACCTGGAGCCAACCCAACATCCATAACATTCAATTCCAATATACCACTTGTTGACCCACCACCTCTATCATACAACATCATTTGTTCATTTGATGCCATGATCTCAATAATTTTGCGTGCTTCTGATGCAGTCTTGTAATTCAAAGAACCACCTGCTGTAGCATCCAACATAATTCTAGTGCTAGGCCTCAAACCATTATAGAATATTTGCATCAGAACAATGTCGTCGTAAGCATGATTCAGGCATCCTGCTAGCAAACTCTTTAACCTCCTGTAAGTGTGACGAAGAGATTTTTCGTCTTTCTGTTTGTAACATGAAATCTCTTGCCTCTTTCTAACGAACAGAACTGGGGGAAAGTATTGTTCCAAGAACTTATCTTCAAGGTCATCCAACGTGGTGATGCTACTGGTAGGAAAAGAGTTAAGCCACTCCTTAGTATCATCTTTCAACGACAATGTAAATAATCTCAATCTTTTGCCATGTTCAGAACAACCATCCACTTTCACTGTTTCACATAATTCAAAGAAGTTTGTGAGGTGTCTATTAGCGTCTTCGTTATGTTTACCGGAAAAATGAATCTCCTTCAACTCTCGGAATAGAGCGGGGCTCACTTCAAACTTGTTAACTATCACCAATGTGTTATGGATAGCCAATCGAGCACGGTTTCTGTTTCAATTCGCATACTCGCCAATGGTGCGTTCAGGTTGTGGTGGATCGGCCATTTCTGCAATTATGAAAAAATCCCCCAAATCCTCTTCTTCCACTACTAATTGTCTTTCCTTTTGTCTCCTTTCTCGAACCGCCTTTCGATTTGCTTTGGCAGTTTTTTTGATTTCTGTATCAAAGATAAGTTCAGCTGAGGACTGGCCAGGCCTCGCATACAAGGTTAGACAAGTCGTGACTAACGAAAATTTTAAAATAAAGAAAAATAAATAGTTAAAATAAAAACAAAAATTTTATTGCAGAGCAAAAAATTTCAATTAAGTAAATAAATTATATTCAATTGTAATATGGCAATCCCCAGCAACGGCGCCAAAAACTTGATAGCATTTCAGCAAGTGTATTGAATCCTTGCAAGTAATAATAAAACGATAGTACCGAGTGTCGAACTCAAGGATTGCGTTTTACTATCGAGTTGTATTTAATTACTACATTGAACAAAAAGTTTCTGAAATGATTGAAATAATATTTATTAATAATAATGATTGAAAAAGTTTCTGATTATTATTCTTGCCCTAATGTCATAGTGACAAAACCTTTAATTCCAAAGTATCCCCTAACTCCTTAGTGGATTTAAGATTAGAATAAAGTCTTACCGTACAAGAATTCTCTTGTTTAAACTATTGCCTTTGCAACTAATTTAATTGGTTTCATGACCTGCATCTATCCCTAGACTACAAATTGATGAATTTCTCATCTCAAGCTTTCGTAAAGTCCACTTCCGTTTCAAAATACGAATCGTAGAACATTTTAATGTTGATCAAGCAATAAAAAGCATTAAGACAGAGATGAGAAAAATAATTCAATAAGGGTTTCAATAATTTCTCATTCATATAACTAGAAATCAAATTAGGAAAATAAGGGTTTCATCTTGTTACACTCATCCCTAACAAATAGGGTTTAGTTACTCATGAGAGAGATACAAAAGATAGGGATTAAAGAAGAATTACAAGAATGATTCATGAATGATTCTTGATAAAAATGCCCTAATGATGTTAGAAACGACCGTCTTTGAGTTTCTCTGCTAGGGCACAAGTCTCCCAACTTCCCAATAGTCAAAAAGATACCTCAAAAGTGACAAAAACAAGTTTAAATATGTTCCTTTGCGCGTCACGCGCTTCAGGCATGAAATGTCAGTGGCCTCAGTGTGAACTGCGCTTCGGGCGCGCTTCAAGTGCACAACATCTTCTACTGGGCGTTTAGTGAATGTTTCTCCTATTTGGAGTTCGCATTTGGTTTTGATGTCTTCTTGAAAGTTGTAGCTATGGATCTTAGCTTTCATTTGCATTTAGTTTGACTCCAATTGAACATCTACAACTCCAGATATGGCTGAAATACTCCACATAGGTCATGTTGATTTCTCACCAAAATTAAGCAATGCACTAAAACAAAGTAACAACATAAAACTATGAAAAATCTCTACTTAATCAAAGAAATAAGAACATAAACATTTAATTAAATCAAATAACTAAAATCAACAAAATATATTAGATAACTCTTTAAATTACTAATGATTAAAAGATAACTAAGACTAATAACAATGAAAAATATGCATATGATGAAGAGTCATCACTCATACAGTTTGAAATATCGATTACATCATCAATCAACTTCATAAATTTCAACATTTTAATATTTGAAAAACTAGTAGAAGGTTTGTATGAAGAAATCTTATAAAAAAACTCAAATACTAAGAGTTCCAATATTCTAACTATTCAAAATCACGATTCTTCGAATTTGACATTTTTCAAACCTTAATCTTTATTCATTAAGCTTTGTATATAAACTTTCACATAAAAACCACATTTTCTCATCAACAGCAAATATTTCGCAAGTTCACAATTTTCTTTTAAGTCTCCTTCATTCCTAATAAAGTTACATATCGAAACCCGAAATTATAATCAATCATTGTTTTTCGAAATACCTTAATACTTTTCAACCTCGAATTTTAGCATAAAGTTGACATCTTTACTATAAAAATTAAAATTTTTAACTTCAAAACTTAAGAGTGAAACATTGTTCATAAAGTGAATATTTCTCTTTCAAATCTTTTTGATATACAAAATTTGATCCCTTATATATTTTTTTTATATTAACTACTCTCAAAGTCATGAACTTTGAAACTTTGTTTCTCAAAGTTAAATCTCTTCATAAAAATTAAAAATTTAATATCAATGACTTGTTTTCACAAAAACCCCAAGGATAAAATCTTTAACACCTTAATAACAAATTAAACTTAAAACCAACCTTTAAACAAAATTTTGAACTCTCTTTATATATATATATACACCACTCATCTAAAGTCCATTTTTCTTATCAAAGTCTTTCAAAAAAATTCCAAATTCAAATCCAGTTAAAAACACCTTAAATAATAAAGTACACAACTCATAAGGTTTCAAACTTTAAACGACTCCATATTTAATTTATACCATCATTAATAAGCACAAGAGAACTTTTTCCTACTTCTTTAAAGTTTGTTAAATTCTACCACTCAAATACTTTTGAATTAAAACAAACCACAACAAAAAAAAAATAAACCAGTTTATTTCAAAACTTATTCCAAAACTTTTGGCATTACCTTTTTGTTCCTATCTCTTTTCCTTAAAAATTTCAACCCAACAAACATAAAATATTCAGAGTTCTCCCCATCGCTAACTCAGTGTCAACAATACGGATTCATTTTCAAGACTCAAGGAGCTAACTACATAAACATAGGAAATTATAAAATTTAGTTCAAGGTCACATTATTCAAAAAAAAATAATCAATTTCTTTTTTATGAATCACTCACTTACTTTAAAATCCTCATTCCACAACTTTGAGTTTTTTTATTTAAAAAAATACATCACTTAGGTCTCCAAACACCTTAACATCTAGTTGGCATTTTAATTAAAAAAATATAAACCAAACACACTTGCAAAAGTCTTCTTAACTTTACTAACTTAAACCCTATAATAAAATTTCTATTGTCAGTTCAAACTCATTTATTTGAAAACAACTCATTACATTACTCAAACACATACAAAAACCAAATTTTCACATTATGACACACCATATTTCTTGTTACTAAAATTTTTGGGGGAATTGTTTCACTTTTTGTTATTCAAGTTATTAACTCTTCTAATTTCAATATTAACAAAGCCCCAAAGCAAAAAAACACACTTTCCTTTTATTCTCTTACTTAGGGTATTTTTTTTATTTTTGAAAGAAAAAGAGTTCAAAATGCTTCCTTTGACTTCCTAAACATTAATAACAACCATAGTAGTGACAAACTAGATAGATTAAAGCACAAAACATAAAAAAAAAAAAAAAATCATTTTCCCCTATATATGCATGCTTACTGTGACACCCTAAACCCCAAAATAACATTTATAATAATTTATACTAAATTATTTGAAGAAAACTCGCAGCGGATAAAGAAATCTGTTCAAGAAAATAAAAACTTTAATATCTATTTTAGGATATCACGTTTATCTAAATACACATGTAACAATTCAACTTTATTCCTCAATTAAAATGTAATAGCCCTTTTTTTTTAAACAAAACAAAATCGAATTCATAAATAAAGAAATATTTTTGGATAAAATATTTGAGTCGTAACACAACGACAAAGTCAACAATATTTACAAACAGTAGAGACTGTTTTGAAATGAAAGTCCAAAGTATTTAAACAAAGAAAATACATCGGGGCTATGAGTCCTATTAGACATAGCTCATACCCTTGGGTATTCTCGGTAGACACCTGTACAGCAGCACTGCCCCAAGAATTTTAACTTCCCCACGTCACATCAAAAAGTGGAACAAGGACTCATCAAAATAAAAGTCAAGCTGACAATATAGGGTATAGGTACAGTCTTCCAAAATGAAATTAATACAACCACAAAAGAAAGACATCTAGCCCCTATACAGCCATCTAATCCGATCTTGCCACAAAAACTATACAACACGGGTGATCTCCACGCGCCCCGCAGAAATCCTTCTGACACAGCAGCAGTCAGGTAAGACTAACTCCGTTCCTGTCTCCAGGGTACTAACTGGTAGGACGGTCCTAATCCTCATCTGAGGGCAAAGCCCAGATTTCCAGAATAATTGTAAAGGTCACCAACTGAAATTAACAAATATCACATAGCATTTAAATTCTTAATGCACAAAATAACCTTTCAACTTAGCATACATCGAGAAACGGTTTCCATATGCCAAACATGCATAATCAAAGTTGAAAAATGAAGTTTATAACAAAACTGCACTGTCGTATTCGAATACAGCATCCTTGTATTCGAATATAGTGCTATTTCACAAGTCAGAAGCAAAAACAACACAACGGTATTCGAATACAGACCTGTTGTATTCGAATACACGTGTTAAAACAGTGAAAAATCCTGCACATTTTGTATTTGACTACCACGTCCTCGTAGCCGAATACAAGTGCTAAGTCAGTAGCAAAAATAGGATATCTATATTCGACTACAACCTCCTCGTAGCGGAATACAAGTTTGAATTCACAAGTCAGTAGCTAAATTGAATATCTGTATTCGACTACATACTGCTTGTAGCCGAATACAACGGCTAAAATTTGCAGATTTCAGTTTCGAAAACGTTGCGCAATCATTCAACACTTACCACACAAAGTCAATCAATCAGACTCATCAATTACGGCACAAATACAAACAACAACCGATTATGTATATACAATCATCACAGTATCTCAAACATGACTCGCGTGCCAACACCCTAATGCAATGCGTACATGCCAATGCACATGATTCCGGAGAACCAAAAACTCTCCTCTATAGGCGTAGATCATAATCGCACTGCCTATCACAGGCCTAGTACAAATTACCAAGGTGCCACCTATCACAGGTCCGCACAATTTACTGAAGTGTAGCCTATCACATGTCTTACACATAATTTCCATACAAAAACCCTGAGCGAGGGGCGTAAATCGTAATCGCACTGCCTATCACAGGCCTAGTACAAATTACCAAGGTGCCACCTATCACGGGGCCGCACAGTTTACAAAAATGTAGCCTATCACAAGCCTTACACTTTAAGTTAAATCCTCGTAAGGATAAGATGGACCAACTATCGCATGGAACCATCCCGTGGCCCATCACGGACACCACTTAAATTCGTGAGTATGCTCTGATTCTTTTCACCACAAACATTACGTAATTGCAGCTATTAAAAGATTCCCCTTTTTTAATACTCATTTAACAATAATGATTTTTCAAACATTTCACATAGTACACTCAAAATAGATTTTCCTCAAACCCACATCAAATTTAATCCACAATTCACATTAAATTCAATTAACAATACATACCAAATTTCATCAATTCATATTCCACAAAATCACACATAACTCACATTAATTCCCAACTCCACATATCCAAACATAAATCCCACTAAATTCAAGTGAGAAGTGAGGTTTTGTGTTTGGTGGTTGTGGAAACCGCTAACACTTGGTTTCGAAAAACAGAGGAAGGAAGGAGAAGGTATCGCGAGCAGGGTGGGAAAATGTTTTTCCGTTACTCTGTTTCTCATTCTTCACTGATACATATATATATAACTAACATAAACAATATATATATATATATATATATATATATATATATATATATTAAACCAAACCAAAAATATCAACATACACACACACATCACTTCACTCACATCAAAAACTATTTTGATAAAAATATCTACTCTCGTTGCAACTCAATTGACAGATATTTTTTCAGCAACTAGAGATATTTTTAACAAAACTGTCCGGAAATGAATTCTTCGTAACGTAAATAAATTATTTTTCGACAAATAATTTTGAACGGGTCTCAAAAGATATTTTTGGCATTTAACACACAAAATACCATTATAATTGGCTAAAAAGTCTCAGAATTCAACATAAAAATACATCAAAATACAAAAATTACAAATTAAAACTAAGGGTCTTACATAAAACATCGCAATTTCAATGAACTTGATTTAACTAGAATTTCTTGATTTAATTCCCAAGACTTACTAGTACTAAGGTTTTCATATAAAAAGTCATTTGTAATTACATAAGTAAAATACTCATTACAACTCTTAATTCCGAGTATCACCTATCAGAGCAGGGTACTTCCGAAACTTGAACTTTAAGACTCATTAACCTGTAATATCTGCGATTTTGCAAACGCAGGGCCAAGCCAGTCAAACACAAACAACGAATGTGGTGAGTTTTGAAATCATATTGATAGTATAATATAAGTATGAAGAACACACAAACAATCATAATAGACCGTATCATAACCTTATTACAATACATCAAAATATTCAAGCAAATAGTACCATATTATAACATCAAAATCACTCAAGTAAAATAATTATCTCATTATAATATGCATCAAATAATCTCAGAGAAAATATTATTACTTTTGAAACACATCAAACACAACAAATAGGTAGGGAGTATCATAGGCCAATGAGGGGAGAAAATAAATATTGAGAATTTGTGAAGTGGAGATTACTTTGCCATCATATAGGTAGTGCCTGACAAGCCTAGTGATTCCGGGGAAGTACAACTGAATTGAGCCTGATCGTGGTGTTCTAATGTTGAGCCTTAAGGCAAGATTGTTAGACCTTGGAGGTATTCGTGGTGGGGAATTCCTAGGTGACTTGGAGGTAGCACTCCAAATGTCAGAGCTACCACGCAACACATATGTATCTCGGGTTTATTTGAGGGGATCTATGAGGACAGGGCCAATTTGAATTGCCCGTCCACAAGGATGGTGGCATAGTATCAAGCCTCATAACCAAGTACATCAGAGTTAGAATGGTACCACATTGTGAAGTAGAGTCTATTATGATTGTTTGCATGTTCTTCATACTTATATTATACTATAAACATGATTTCAAAACTCACCTCCTTCGTTGTTTGTGTTTGACTGGCTTGGCTCTGCGTTTGTAAAATCGCAGTTATTACAGGTTAATGAGTCCTGAAGTACAAGTTTGGTAGAAACCCCTCTCTGATAGGTGATACTGGGAATTATGAGTTGTAATGTGTATTTTACTTATGTAATTACAAATGACTTTTTATATGAAAACCTTAGTACCAATAAGTCTTGGGAATTAAATCAAGAAATTCTAGTTAAATGAAGTTTATTTAAATTGCATTGTTTTAATTTAGGAACAAAGTTGAATTGTTACATGTGTATTTAGAGAACCGTGATATCCTAAATTATTATAAATGTTATTTCGGGGTTTAAGGTGTCACACTTATGGGTTTGAAAGGAAAAAGGGATGAAATGGCTTGCTCAACTAGTGTTCCTTAGCTCTTTGCAATCCTCTCAAGTAGTGAAACAATTTTGGAGTTGGAGGTTTTGTGATTGAAGGCCTCTAAGTTGCTCAAAAAGGAAGGAGAATGTTTGGGTTTGGAGAGAAATTAGAGAAAATGTTTTTGAAGAATTAAAGAAGGTGGTAGTAAGATGATGATGATGGCCATGAATTGCTTTTATAGGGAGAGGGAAATATTTTTTTTTCTCCTTTCCTTAATAAATCTACTATCTCAATTCCCAATTAATCTCGATAAGTTTCTATCCACAAAAATTAATCACATAAATTTAGTACAAATATCTACTCTCGTCGTAGTCCAATTGACAAATCAATTTAACAGTAATGCGCGACCTCTTAAAATATTTATCGATAATAATTCTCTTTAATTCGATTAAATTATTCACCTACGAATAGTTTTAATTAGGTCTCTGAAAATATTTTTTTAAATATTTTACTAAACTATCACTTCTCATCTAATCCTTGTTACACAAGTGATTCTAGTTAGCGCACAAAAAGAGATAGTGAAGTGCTTCATTTTGGTCCTTACAAAGTCTTACTACATAGTAAGGAAATATCTAGATATTTTCATTAACCACTCAATAAAATATTAATATCCTTGAAAAATATCTAGATATTTTTTAACTTTAAGTCCCATCATCTCGTTTAGTCTCCGAGTTCATTCTTAAACGATTCGCATTTTGCCCACAGATAAATTTATCGATAACTTAAAATTTTTATAATAAATCTAGAAATTAAAGCTTTACAAAATTTTACGAATAAATTTTATCCGACGAAATTTTTGTTCCTTAGTTTACAAAAATATAACTTTATTTCTGATTGTGGCACTCAATACTTAATCTCATTCAATCACCAAGTTGAAAGAGCTCAATATGTGAGTTCTATAGCTTTATTGTTATAATGTTTCAATTTCATGGAGTTCATATAATATTTGCTATGTAACTTGCATATTAATAGTCTAACTTATCATAATATGATTGTTCTTTGTGACACCCTAAACCCCAAATAAAAAATTTTAATTTTCTTATTTTAAAAACAATGAAATCCTTCAAATAAATAAATATATAAACTTCCAAACATTTTAATTTTATTTTTATTAAGGTAAAGAGTATCACGTAATCATGAACTCGTCACATAAATCCAAATTTTCCATCAAACTTAACAACTTGAAATCATAATATTAGACAGCAAAATCCTTTTTGAAGTACACATACATAAGTTTAATATTAAGTGCAAATGTTGAGTTTAATATTAAGTCCTATACTCTATACTTCATCATTTGGTACCATTCTACTCTAAAGTTCTTGGTTAGGAGACCTGATACTATGCCACTACAAGAGTGGACGGACAATTCATGAATGGCAAAGTCCTCATAGATCCCCTCAACTCAACCCGAGACACATATACGCGACTGTCGGGGTACTCTTGTGTTGCACGGTAGCTCCCGGACATAGGGAATAACCCACTAATCCACTTAGGAATTCCCCACTAGATGTACCCCCAAGGTCTATCAGTCTTACCTTACAATTCGACTGTAGCCCTCCACGATCAGGCTCATTCAGTTGTACTTCCCTGAATCACTAGGTTTGTCACACCCTCCCTATATGATGACAAAATAATCCTAACTCCAAAATCTACAACACATATCTCAGACTTACTCGATCATTGTAAGACCCTTAATTTTAAACTCTAATTTATGCAATTTTAGTATATTTTGTGTTAAATTGCTGAGGCATTTAGCCCAATTTTAATTCATTTTGTGAATTAAATACCAAAAGCATATTTTATTAGAGTTTGTGATATGTTTATTATATATATATATATATATATATATATATATATATATATATATATATATTTTATACATATATATTTAACAGATCTGGTGAAAATTATTTGGCGAGAAATAATTTATTTTTGTTGCGGAGAATTTATTACTGGATTGTTTTGTTAAAAATATCTATAGTTCCTAAAACATTTATCTGTCAATTGAGCTGCAACGGGAATAGATATTTCTATCAAAATAATTGGAGATGTGAGTAATGTGTGTAAGAGTTGTAATTTTGTGAGTTGGCTTAATATATATATATATTTATATATATGTATTGTTTGGCATGTTAGTAACATATATTTATATATATATATATATATATATATATATATATATATATATATATTTAGTAAGTTATATGTATATATATGTATATATATGTTTAAGTTAAAGTAATGAGAATTAGAAACAGAGAAAGCAAAGCCTTTTCCTTTCCCTTCCTCGCGAGCTCATTCTTTCTTCTTCTATCTTTCTGTTTCGCGAGAAAACCGTGTTGGTGGGTTTCAAAACCGCCAAACACAAACCTCCACTTTTCTTCGACTTCCGAGCTTCATCTCGAGAAGTGACAAAAGGGAAATTTGCTCACCTCCACACTACGGTGCTAGTGAGCCAACTTTGGAAGCGTCGTGCGAAGCAAAGTTTTACCGGAATTTAATCGCGGTGCCGTAATCGGCCGTTAAAGCTACAACGACGGTAAAGGCTTCTTCCAAATTTTTAGCTTGCATATAGGACTCTATATGTGTACTTGTCGCGTTTGATTTTGATGGGGTTTATGTGTGAATTTGGGGAAAACGAATTTAATGGGTTTTATGTGAGTTATGGAAAAGAAATTTGGTGATTTTTACTTGGTATGATTGATGTGTTTATGGGTAACTTTATGAATGTGGATATTTGCTTTATGTTTGAAAATGTGGGGTTTTGAGTAAATGCAATTTATCTGTGGTTGTTGTGAGAAATGAATTGATGAGATTGGTGTATATGGTGATTTGAATTCAATGTGAATTACGAATTCAATTTCATGTGATTTGAGGATTATATGTGCTGAGTATGCTTTGTGTTAAATTTGAAAATAATTAGTGTTAAATGGGCATTAAAAATGGGGAATCTTTTAATAGCTGCATTTAGTTAATGATTGTGGTGTCGAGAGTCAGAGTATGCTCATGCATTTCATAGTACATGGTGACCGAATGGGCCATGGTGATAGTGGTGACTGGATGGGCCACAGGATGATTCCATGTGAATTGTGGGTTCATCTTATCCTCACGGGGATTATCGCATCGTGCTAATCTGTGAGAGATTGCACTTTAATAAATCGTGCTAATCTGTGAGAGATTGCACTTTAATAAATCGTGCTAATCTGTGAGAGATTGAACTTTAATAAATCGTGCTAATCTGTGAGAGATTGCACTTTAATAAATCGTGCTAATCTGTGAGAGATTGCACTTTAGTAAATCATGCTAGCCCGTGAGAGACTGCACCTCAGTAATTAGTATTGGCATGTGAGAGACCGTACAATTATGATTTACGCCCCTTCGAGGAGGGTTTTGGTGATATTCCGGAATCATGTGCATTGGCATATACGCTATGCATTAGGGTGCTTGGCACACGAGTCATGCTTGATATACTGTTATGGTTATTTATGCGTACTTGATTGTGGTGTGTGATTGAGTTGTATTTGATGATGGTGATTAATTGATTGAGTGTTGAAAGTTTTAGAATGATTTTGAAATGTTTCAAAACTGAAAATCTATCATTTTTACAGTTGTATTCGAATACAACAAGGTTGTAGTCGAATATAGTTGAATGGATTTTGTTACTGACTTCACAATTGTATTCGAATACAAGGGGGTTGTAATCGAATACAAAATCTACAGGATTTTTCACTGTTTTTGAAAGTGTATTCGACTACACAGAGGTTGTAGTCGAATACAATGGTGTTGTTTGTGCTGTTTTGCTGTTTTGCTGTTTTTGCTGTTTTTCTACTATTTTCGCATATGTATTCGAATACAGATATACTGTATTCGAATACAACAGTGCAGATTTGTCGAAAACTTCATTTTTCAAATTTGTTTATGCATGTTTAGCATATGCAAACCCTTCCTAGATGTATCTAGTAATCATGAACATGTCTCATTAATTCAGAATTTCCATCCAACTCATTAACTTGAAATCATAGCAGTAATCAACAAAATCCCTTTAGAACACACGTACACAAGTTTAATGATAATTTTAAATGTAGTCCCAAACCGTTGTCACTATCAGAGCGGGAATTCCCAAAATAAACTATGTTCAAAATGACTTTAATAAAAGGGTAGAAAATAGAAGTCTTCGAGATAATACGACTTCCTACACTTCAAGAGCATTAATCTTCACCTACAGCTTGCAGCTCGTCTGCGTCCATCGCAAACGCCAAACACAAACATCGAGGGGTGAGTTTCGAAGTTATGTAACAATATAAAATACACGAGAAGAACATGCAATCAGTCAAAACAATACAAATAAGCAGAACATTCAATAATATAATATCTAAGGTTAATCTAATTCAATCACAATAAAACAGTTACAAGGATAAAATGTTATGCATGTCCTATACTATATACTTCATCATTTGGTACCATTCTACTATGAAGTACTTGGTTAGGAGCCCTGATACTATGCCACTACAAGAGTGGATGGACAATTCATGAATGGCCAAGTCCTCATAGATCTCCTCAAGTCAACCCGAGACACATATACGCGACAGTGAGGGTACTCATGTGTTGCACGGTAGTTCCCGGCCTTAAGGAATAACCCACTAATCCACTTAGGAATTCCCCACTAGATGTACCCCCAAGGTCTATCAGTCTTACCTTACAGTTCGACTGTAGCCCTCCACGATCAGGCTCATTCAGTTGTACTTCCCCGAATCACTAGGTTTGTCAGACCCTCCCTATATGATGAAAAAATAGTCCTAACTCCAAAATCTACAACTCATATCTCAGACTTACTCGATCATCACAACTCAATAAATTTCAGTTTGGCTTCACAATATTCATCATTATATATGTATATCGGACAATCACATTACAATCCCAATATTTGGTTTACACTACTCACAATGCACAATCCAATCTTATCAATCACAATAAAAAAATCAATAGATAGCACATTCAAATAATTGCACGATTTCAATCAAATAGCAAGAGCACTCGAATATATATTATTCATACAGTAACAATCAACATCACATTTCATAAAATCATTCAACGTGCAATCTTGCTATAAATAAATTCACAACAATTCTATAGGTTGCTAAATTATATTTTAGTCTTCACTGTTACCATTCATTTATTATTAATTAATTATTATTGCTCAATAGGGCTCGACCGTACGTAGTGAGCCTCGGATGAATATCTGGGAATTTCGGTATTCCCATTCATCTAACGTTATTATATATTATAAAATCGAACCTCATCTCACCCCTTACCTTAGCTGAAGATTTTTCCCCACAATGCTGATCTGCTTATTTACTGTGTCGCGTCTTCACCAACCACCATCTCTAATAGTCCGCGAAAGAAATAAAACAACACAACAATCAATTACGAATTAATTACTTGGCACAATAGGTAAATAAATTGTTTACTATTTGCACACCATCCAAATTTATATATATTTAACACTATGTATACTTATTGTTATATCAATATCAATGTAAACACTATCTAAAAAAACAGAATTATGTTCTGCTAAATACAATTAGTCTATGCGTAATTTTAATATTACCGTAGTGGCGTATGCATGTATAAATATACTAACAAGGCTATTAGATGTACAATAAAAGTAGACTATTTATTATTAACATATAAATTGTAAATTGTAAAAAAATAATAATAAAAACAGGAACTAGAATCTGTCCTATTTGATACTCCAATAACTTTCCAATGATTTCTTTCAAATATAGAAGTTAGAACTATTTCCACCAAAGTATAAAAAAGATGTTTGTTGCCCATATTTTGCAATAAAACTTTTCCAATGTATCTAATTATTGGTAATTGTAAATATGTTATTCATCATCATTGTAAAAATCAATACAGGAAATAAAATATCTAACCAAAGCTAGATTGTAATTAAGAGATTGATCACAAACAGGTAAATGTGTAGTTTATATACTAAAATAAAATAAAAATAAAACTGAATCACATAGCATATATGTAATGTAATTAAACCACTTCTAATTATAGTTGAAATAAAAATGAATTCTTTATACGTAAATTAATTTCAAAATATATGTCTAATAATATAATTCAATCATATGCCTAAGTCTACTATTACTAAAAATTGAAATAAAATAATATACAATTCAATCATCAATTGCAGAATAAAAAACTATAAAATAAACCATAAAAAAAAAACTAGTTCAGTGCATCAACAGTTCAATCATATTGTATCTGAAGAATCATAATTTATTTCAATCGCGAAGCTCGTATAAGCTAGAAGCTAATCCGATTAGAGCTTCAGTGCATGATGTTCAGAACAATCCTAATCCTAAATCAATATAAAACTAGTTCACATACCTGATTGTGGATTTAAATTGAAATTAAAATTTGAAATTTGGAATTGGGATTGGAATTTGCGGCTCCCAGTACTATATGCGCGAATCCTCTTTTTTTTTCTTTCTGCCGGCTTCTACTAGAGTAATTGGGAAATGCCTCCCTCACAATTAGGAAGCAGGTATATATATATACCTAGATTAATAGTTGTTATTATATTATTATTATTATTATTATTATTATCATAATCATTATTATTATTATTATTATTATTAACCCATTGTACTAATGCTAAAGGTAACAATTAGTGTAGCAACACAAATTCACAAATTCACTCATTGTATTGATTTATTTAAATATATATATATATACATATACATATACATATTTTATTTTATTTTAATTTTTGTAAGTTAATTATAGTTAATATTAATGATTTAAATCAACTACTAAGGCAAACATACAAGACACACATAAAGAAATTAGAACACATAATAACACTCATATAAAAATAGTAGCGTATCATAATACTATTAAAATAAGATAATGAGAAATTGGGGTGTTACACGTCCTACCGGGTAGTACCCTGGAGAGGGGAAGGTAGTTAGTCATGCTTGATCGGAGCTGTGTCAGGAGATTTGTGCTGGACGCGTGGAGATCACCCGGGCTGTATAATTTTTGTAGCATGATCAGATTAGGTGGCTGTATAGGGGTTAGGTGTCTTTCTTTTAGTGGTTGTATTTATTTATTTTGGGAAGACTGTACCTATACCTATATTGTCAACTTGACTTTCTTTTGATGGGTCCTTGTAATATTTTTTTTTGAGGTGACTGAGAAGTTTAAATATTTTGGACTTGTATTTCAAAAACTATTCCGCTGTTGTAAATGTTGGCTTTTGTCGTCATGTTACGACTTAAACATTTTATCCAAAAGTATTTATCCATTTATTTACTTATTTATTTATGGATTTGAATTTGTTTTTAAAAAAAAAAACGGGGTGTTACAATCATCATAACTCAATAAGTTTCAGTTTGACTTCACAATATTCATCATTATATATGTCTATCAGTCAATCACAATACAATCCCAATATTTGGTTTACACTACTCACAATGCGCAATCCAATCTTATCAATCGCAATAAAAAAATCATGCAGGTGGCACATTCAAATAATATCACAATTTGAATCAAGTAGCAAGAACACTCCAGTACATATCATTTATACAGTAACAATCAACATAACATTTCATAAAATCAGACAGCATGCATTATTGATATAAATAGATCCACGACAATTCTATAGCTTGCTAAATTATATTTTAGTCCTCACTATTACCGTTCATATTTTATTAATTAGTTATTATTACTCAATAGGGCTCAACCGTACGTAGTAAGCCCCAGATGAATATCTGGGAATTACAGTATTCCTGTTCATCCCAAGTTATTTTATACTCATAAAGTCGAACCTCCTCTCACCCCTTACCTTGGCTGAAGATTTTTCCCAACGAAGCCGATACGCTGCTTTAACGTGTTGCGTCTTCGCCAACCACCGTCTCTAACAGTCCACGAGCGAGAATAAATCAACGCAACAACCAATTACAAATTAATTACTTGCTCCAATAGGTAAATAATTTATTTATTAATAATACATAGATAATTTATCTGCTATTGTAATATAATTCAAAAATATATTTAATACCATCAAACACAAATATTACTATATCGGATTTTATTTCACATATCGATTAACGAAGTCACAATTTTTGTTTTTAAGAACCCTTCAAACAACCAATAAAAACCATTTAAAAATTTCCAGCCCTTCTAGTGTGTTTCAAATATATATAAAAATAAAAAATAAAAAAACATATGTAGCAAGTCTGCACGATTAAGCTGAGTAATTGATATTAGTTTCAGCCTAATGTAGCAAGACTGCTACTTTAAAAGAATGCAGAGAACAATACTTGCTAAAAACATACTTATAAATATAATAACATAAAATAATGTATAACTTTAATTAAAATAAGGAAGAATCACATAACATATATATATATATATATATATATATATATATATATATATATATATATATATATATATATATATATATATAACGAAATTGATAGTATTTATTTAAATTGATGCGTACAACAAATCACTATTAATTATAAAAAAAATGAATTCTTTAGATGCGGATTAATTTTAGAATATATGTCTAGTAATATAATTCAATCATGTTCCCAAGTCTACTATTACTACAAATTGAAATAAAATAATATATGCCATGTGCTCATATAATTCGATCAAGCAACTATTACTATACATATACTGCCCAACGTTAATATACTTCGACCAACATCCCTATAATCATACAATTGATGGAATTGGGAAAAGTATATCTAATTGATGTAATTAGAAAAACTGTACCTGGTTAACAAAACATGGAATTAATGCACATATCAAACACACCGATATTTTAGTTGTGCATCATTATATCGTTAAAATATAATAATAAGAAATTGGGTATTACATTCTTCTTAATATTTTAAAATGTCTTCCCCAAATAAACTATTTAAATGCAATTGCATTGTAGAGATTAATTTTTCTTCAACGACATACCAATTTTTATGAATGTCACATTTCTAAACTAGTTTAACTTTGAGGTTTCATTTTTTTTATATTTTAATATTTTTAACTCAAATTTCATTTCAAATTGTTTTGCTAAAGGATCTATCATATATTTTTCATAGGAAACTTTAAAAATGTTATCTAATAAAAGTCTTTTTTTTTTTTTAATCTTAGAGAAGTATCTTTGGTTGTATATCAAATATGAGCACACAAATATTAACATACCGTGAGGTAATTTGATTTATACAAACTTTTACATAACTCTTGAAATACACCATCTATTTTATTTAAATAGATTTCAAAAGGAGATATAAAATATTAGTATGTTAATATCATATATATTTTAGTATATGTGTAAATACGAAGCCAAAAATAATTAGTTCAAATAAATATTTTAACTTCGATTTTTGAAATCATTATCAGTTATCTTGAACATATCCAGAAAATGTGATAGAAAATTACAGTAAACATCATACTAAAGATGATTACTTTTTAGCTTTCTTTAATGAGCTTACGTAAGACCATCTTGCACAATGCATAAGTTTATTTTCCACCATTAAATCATTAAGTCTCATAATAACTCATTTGATCCAATGATGGAACTTATTAAACCAATGGTCGATAAAAGTTTGTGCATGATACAAAGCTTGTCAAACATAAAATTTGTTTACTTCTAATATATCATTCAATAACTATTATCTACTAATCATCTTACTTCTAAATTCAATTATTAATATTTATAAAGTTAAAATACAATTTAATTTTAATTTAATATATCAAATGTTACCGCGCAAAGCTGGGACCATTATCTAGTTATTTATTGTTTGTGATTTTTAAGGTTGTTTGAGGCGCTTTGTCATCTCTTAAAGGTCACCATTTTTAGTTCCTAATGATGTAATAAACTTGTGTATTGAAGAGTCAATTAAAAAGATAATGAAATTTGAATATTCAATTTTGATCAATTTGAAAACACAATAAAGAGTACTCCATTGATTTCACAATAATTATCAATTTATATTCATTTCAAACATATTATGAAATGAAAATAAATAAAATGAGTAGTAATTTTATTAAACATATTAACTAGTAGAAAAACTGGACTTGGCGTCGGCCACAAGCCCACGCTAATAGGCCAAAAGCCGACGCTAACCTGGATTTCGCGTCGGATTATCGTCGAGTTCGGGCCTAGGCTAAAACAGTCGAAGCTAATACATAGCGTCGGCCAAAAGCCATTCGACGCTATCTTGGCATCGACGTCATCCACGCTAAGCTGACACTACCAACAAAAATAGAACATCCGACACTAGTTAAGTTCGTTGACACGTCATCTGAAAAAATTTAACTTCGTCGGTTGGCCGACGCTAAAGTCAAGATTTTGTAGTCAACAAAATAGTTAACGTCGGCTACACTGACGCTACAGTCAAATTAAGTCAACGTTATCTATAATAAAATAGACAATTAGAGTCGGCCGCACCGATGCTACGGTCAAATAAAATTCAATTTTATTTATATGTTAGCGACGGTTTGGCCGACGCTAGGGTAAAAAATTGAAAAGTCAACAAACGATTAGCGTCGGACGAAGCCCACGCTAATTGTAAATTTATTTAATTTTGTTTTTTTGTTTTTTTGGTACCTGCTCAATTATATTTTAACATTTTATAGAATAATTGATACTTAAAAAACCCTAAAAGTCATTGCATTGTCAACACAACAAACGCACCATAAAATATCATTTGTTCTCAAACTACAAAATAATAACATAGTATGAAATAACAACATAACAAAGTCACCTATTACATAATTGTCAACCAATGACTACAAAAAGTAAGCATAACTATATATGAGATCAAAGTTCGTGCAGTGACACGTCGTCCAAATCATCGTCGTAATGGGGATGCGAAGGAGGATGAATCGCATTAGATGATCCACCAATTGATTGACGAAGCAAAACGTCAATTTTATCTACAAAAAACTGCTTTAATGCATAAAAAATCATTCTCTAACTTCTTTTAATGCTCTCTAGGCTCTTCGGCGACCTTGGTAGCCACTTGAGCTTGGGCCAATGCATCTTGAGCAATTTGTTCATCTCTAATTCTAGCTGCCCACTCCGCTTCTAAAGACATCTCAGTCATAGAATTAGAAGGATTCTGGGATTGGTGTGTAAGCGATATACACTCATGTTGGAGGTTAACAGATAAGTCTCATGTACCATAAACTTGACCACGAGTGCGTCCCCCTATAGTTTGTGTCCATAACTTTCATTTTAATTTTTGGTTCATAAATAAATTTTTAAATAAATTTTTCATTTTCATTTTTAAATAAATTTTTGCAATAATGTTTACAAAATATTTAATAACTTTCTTACAAAAATTAAAATTTTTTTAACAAATGATAAATTAAATATGAATTTTTAACCTTTTGACGCTTAAAAATTCATATTTAATTTATTCTTGTTAAAAAATTCTAAATTTTTATGGGAAATGATGTAAAAAAATCATTCAAAAGTACATAAGACACACACAAGTTAATTTAAAATCAGGGACTGAAAAGGAAAATAAACCTTTTTAGTTGACAAATTTTTTTATAAGAACTAAAAATAAAATAGTGAAATTTTATAAGGACTAAAAATCTATTTAACCGTTTATTTTATGCGCAATGAAACTCATTATAATTTTGTCAAGCTCATCGTAAATCCAAACATGTTCTAAGATAGGGACTTAATTGTCGTTCGTCAAAATTAAGAGACAACAAATGTGTGTTTTTGAAACTCAACTCTTATTACTTTTTCTTTATTTTTGTGGAACACTCATTTCTTCAGTAAATGCAAAGAAGATTGTAGACCTCTATCTCCAATGAATGACATTGATTGTCATAAAAAATTCAAATAACTTTTAAATATTCATCTATCTTTTGTTGACACATTTCACCTTACAACCCACTTAGTAGCAAGCTATAAAAAAAATGAGAAGCCTACTATAAGCTGTAAAAATATGAAATCAAAATTAATTTTCAAAGATCTGTTGCTAGTCTTAGTCTTTCTTTTCTTAGTAGCTTTAAAATATGAAATTCTGATGAATTTGTGCAAGGAAACTTTCTTCACTATAAGAAGAAATGAAGCTTGTGAGCATCTCTAGTTAGTTTCCATTGTTGTTAATTAGTACATACTCTTTTACACATGAACTCACTAGTCAAATGGAGAATGATGGCAGTGAGCTAGCTGTCACATACTTACATTGGACTAAATGATTTAACTTAACGGTCAATTTCGATTGGACTAAATAATTCATCTATCTTTTTGTTGGTCAATTTAGTCTATAAAACTACTAACCAAAGAGATATTGAGGATGTAGTTGTAATTTCGATACATTCATAGACTATAGTGACATGACGTCACACAATTAGACGTCACACAACTAGATTGTTTATACTAGATTTTACAATATGCAATCGCTAGATACCAATGACAGGTATCTACCATTATCATTCGTTTAATTGGTTATTTACGACATCATTAGACAACTAACCTAACACTGAAAACCCTATACTACAATGAGAGTAATTCTTTATGAATCTTATTTCTTTCATCATCTCACATTTTCATGGATCTCAAGGTACGCCATTCTTGATATGTATATATTATGTATGTATATGTATATATGTCATGAAGTACATGCATAGTGGCTATAAAATCAAAATAGGAGTCATTTTCTCTAAGAGAATTTTCCAATTAAAGTGTATTTGTGCAAGAACCTTTCTTCACTAACTACTCTGACATGATGTATTATCAAAATGGTTGACATTAATCCAAATTACTTTTATAATTAAAATTTATTTAAAAAGGTGACTTAAAATAAATTTCAGGATTAGTAATGTCATTTGTAGCAGAGTATGTATCAACTTGTTTAACTTGTCAGAAAGCAAAAGTGGAATATCAGCGACCTGCTGGAATGTTACAACCTTTAGATATACCTGAGTGGAAGTGGGACAACATTTCCATGGATTTTATAAATGGATTGCCAAAAACAAGGAGAAAGAATGATGCTATTTGGGTGATAGTGGATCGATTGACTAAATCGGTACACTTTTTACCAGTAAAGACCATCTATAAGGTAGATAAGCTAACCGAGATCTACATTGCTGAGATTTTGAGATTACACGGAGTATCATCGAGCATCGTATCAGATCGTTACCTGAAATTCACGTCGCAGTTTTGGGAACGTTGCATGAAGCATTGGGAATGAAACTAAGATTGAGTTCAGCATACCATCCGCAAACAGACGGACAGACTGAGAGAACCAATCAGTGCTTGGAAGATTTATTGAGAGCATGTGTATTAGATGATAGAGGAAGTTGGGATGATGTACTTGTGTTGGCTGAGTTTACCTACAACAATAGTTTCCACACAAGTATTGGAATGGCACCATATGAGGCTCTGCATGGACGCAAGTGTCAGAAGCCTTTATCTTGGTATAAGGACGGTGAAAGTATGATTGTAGGACCTGAGATGGTGCAACAGACTATAGGTAAGGTCAAGAAGATAAAAGAGAAAATGAAAGTCTCCCAAGATCGTCAACGGAGTTATGCGGACAAGCGTCACAGACCTTTAGAATTCGAGCAGGGTGACCATTTGTTCCTGAGAGTCACACCTATGACTGGAGTTGGTAGATCCAAAAGATCAAGGAAATTAACTCCGAAATTTATTGGACCATATCAGATTTCTGCACCAATTGGACTTGTGGCTTATCGGATAGCATTGCTTCCGATACTGTCCAATATTCACGATGTGTTCCATTTGTCGCAATTAAGGAAGTACATTCCGGATCCGTCGCATGTGATCGAACCAGACACAATACAACTAAAGTAGAATTTGTCATTCGAAGTACTACCTGTAAGAATTGACGATAGGAAGATTAAGCGATTAAGGAATAAGGAAGTTTCATTGGTCAAAGTGATTTGGAACCCAACTACTAGAGATGCAACTTTGGAATTGGAGAGCAAGATGAGGGAACAACACCCTGATTAGTTTATTGACGCGTAGTTTCGAGGACGAATCTAATTTTAGGGGGGTAGTAATGTAAGACCCTTAGTTTTAAATTCTAATTTATGTAATTTTAGTATTTTTTTGTGTTGAATTGCTGAGGCATTTAGCCCAATTTTAATTCATTTTGTGAATTAAGTACCAAAAGCATATTTTGTTAGAGTTTGTAATATGTTTAATATATGTGTGTGTGTGTGTGTGTGTATATATATATGTGTGACACCCTAAACCCCAAAATAACATTTATAATAATTTGTACTAAATTATTTGAAGAAAACTCGCGGCGGATGAAGAAAATCTGTTCAAGAAAATAAAAACTTTTATTTTTAATTTAGGATATCACGTTTCTCAATTAAAATTCAATGAACTTGATTTAACTAGAATTTCTTGATTTAATTCCCAAGGCTTACTCGTACTAAGGTTTTCATATAAAAAGTCATTTGTAATTACATAAGTAAAATACACATTACAACTCGTAATTCCTGGTATCAGCTATCAGAGCGGGGTTCCTCCTAAACTTGAACTTCAAGACTCATTAACCTGTAATGCGATTTCGCAAACGCAGGGCCAAGCCAGTCAAACACAAACAACGAAGGAGGTGAGTTTTGAAATCATGTTAATAGTATAATATAACTAAGGAGAACACCCAATGAATTCTAAATAAACCGTATCATTAGACAAACATTCTTCAAAGAAAAACATAACATTATAAAGTCAAAACCACTCAAGGAAAGTCAATACATTTCACTATAACATCAAATCATCTAAGAAGAATTATTAGCGCACACGACACATATTAATCACAACAAAACAATCACAAGAAAATGCAATGCTATGCATGAGCTTAGACTCTACTTCACAATGTGGTACCATTCTAACTCTGAAGTACTTGGTTAGGAGGCCTAATACTATGCCACCATCCCGGTGGACGGACAATTCAAATTGGCCCTGTCCTCATAGATCCCCTCAACTCAACCCGAGACACATATACGCGACAGTCGAGGTAAACGTGTGTTGCATGGTAGCTCCCGACATTTGGAGTGCTACCTCCAAGTCACCTAGGAATTTCCCACCCGAATACCTCCAAGGTCTAACAATCTTACCTTAAGGCTCAACAGTAGACCGCCACGATCAGGCTCAATTCATTTGTACTTCCCCGGAATCGCTAGGCTTGTCAGGCCCTACCTATATGATGACAAAATAATCTCCACTTCACAAATTCTCAATATTTATTTTCTCCTCTCGTTGGCCTATAATACTCCATTAAGACCGTCATCTCAAACACAAATTGGAATCACAATTATTTCATCAAGGGTTACTTCAATCTTTTCATCACCAATTCATAACATCACTATTATAAATCACACATAATCATCATTACATAACTCATCACAAATATAGAGCATCACTATCCTCAATTGTACCTCATCACATAAACTTATTACAAATTTATGAAATCACAATTATTATTCATACATCATCATCATCACATAAAATTATCACAACACATCCATCTTTTATTATCATATCACATAAACTCATCTAATCAAACATATACATAAAATTAATTCGACACTCAATATCACAATAAATCAAATACCACACGTTTAAAGAAATTAAATCAATCAACACCTTACAAATATTTCTATTCTATATTTTAATCTCACAATTTCCATATTTGCACATTAATTAATTTATCCCTCAAAGAGCTACTGCCGTACGTAGCGAGCCCTGTAATACCCCAAATTTTATAATAAATTATTTTATTTATCTAATATGATTTTAAAGAATTAATTTAGTATTGCATGCGTTGGAATATATGTTGATTAATGATTATGATCAATTTTCCTTACATGTGTATTTGTTGTAGTGTGAGAATTTTATAGATATTTAATTTAGTGAATAAGATAAATTATTAATGTTCTATTTATTTATTTTACCTAATTATCTTTATGAAAATTATTAGTATTTTAATATGAATATTTTAGAGAAAATGTTTTTATTATGGAGTAAAATAAAATATTTATTTATTAATGATTTTTTTTTTTTATAAAAAAATGATGAATTAAACAAACTCCACTGCTATGGAAATGACTTTTGTTAACGACACCGTTTCTTCTCACTTACAAAACAAAAACCGGAACCCTACCATAACCGTCACTCCCCCGTACCCACTCTTCCAATCGATCTGGTGGCGGAGATTCTACGTAGGTTACCCGTGAAACTCCTCCTTCAACTCCGATCCCAAATTCTCCAAGAAGTACCTTCGCATGTCAAAGTCCTCTCAACAACACAATCGTCTCATCTATTCAACTTAGGTTCCCTAACGTTTTCAACAACTTAACATATGCTGCGTGTTTGTCTTGCGACGATATCATTTGTTTCACTAATAATGATAGTTTCCCCCTTTTGTCAAATCCTTCCATTAGATGATTCAATACTTGTTGTGTTTATTTTTTTTAATTATAAAACTAATCAATACGTTCCCATTTACAGTTCTATAGGTAAATCGGGTGTATTAATTTGTTGGTATATGATGTTGAATAGTTCCATTATTTCTCTTGATTTGTTTCAAAAGTTTTTTAAAGTATAAAATAGGAGTGTTTGTATCAATTGTATACCATTCCTTCTATGGAAGATCCCATATATATTTTTGTGACGAGAATTTGTATATCAGGGAGGATTCCATATTTGATACAAAAAAAAAAAATTGGTTATTTGTTATTTCAAAAAAAAAATGGTAATTACAATAAGACTGATTTGTAGTGATTCCATGAAGAAAGAAGTCTACTTTAAAAGAGTTTGATATCAGTTTGTTCCTCATCTTGTAATTTAAATGCTTGTTATTCGACAGCAACATACAGACAAGGATTAACGAAGGCGAGACGCACATGAAATAAGTTATTCGAGTCGGTTGTTGTTGTGAAGTTCTGTATCTTCTCTAAGGTTGCGGGAAATCTTCAATCAAGGTAAGGGGTGACATGAGGTTCGATTTTATGAGTATAAAATAACGTGAGACGAACAGTGAGGACTAAAATATAATTTAGCAACCTATAGAATTGTTATGAATTTATTTATAGCAAGATTACACGTTGAATGATTTTATGAAATGTGATGCTGATTGTTACTGTATGAATAATTTATATTGGAGTGTTCTTGCTATTTGATTGAAATCGTGAAATTATTTGAATGTGCTACCTATTGATTTTTATTGCGATTGATAAGATTGGATTGTGCATTATGAGTAGTGTAAACCAAATATTGGGATTGAATTGTGATTGACTGATATACATATGATGATGAATATTGTGAAGTTAAACTGAAATTTATTGAGTTGTGATGATCGAGTAAATTTGAGATATGTGTTGTAGATTTTGGAGTTAGGATTATTTTGTCATCATATAGGGAGGGTCTAACAAACCTAGTGATTCGGGGAAGTACAACTGAATGAGCCTGATCGTGGAGGGCTACAGTCGAACTGTAAGGTAAGACTGATAGACCTTGGGGGTACATCTAGTGGGGAATTTCTAAGTGGATTAGTGGGTTATTCCCTAAGGCCGGGAACTACCGTGCAACACAAGAGTACCCCGACCGTCGCGTATATGTGTCTTGGGTTGAGTTGAGGGGATCTATGAGGACTTGGCCATTCATGAATTATCCGTCCACTATTGTAGTGGCATAGTATCAGGCCTCCTAACCAAGTACTTCAGAGTAGAATGGTACCAAATGATGAAGTAGAGTATAGGACATGCATAACATTTCATCCTTGTAACTGTTTTATTGTGATTGAATTAGATTAACCTTTGATATTATGTTCTTGAATGTTCTCCTTATTTGTGCTGTTTTGACTAATTGCGTGTTCTTCTCGTGTATTTTATATTATTACATAATTTCGAAGCTCACCCCTCGTTGCTTGTGTTTGGCGCTTGCGAGAGCGTGCAGTCATTTTAGGTTATCGGTTGGTGATCCACGCTCTGATAGGTGATACTGGGTGGGAGTAAATTGTCGTATTTTGTTGAGTTATAAACTAATTTATATTTTTGCAAATTCGATCGATCAATTGTGTTATTTTTATCTTTTATTCGGATGTAGAAATTAATTGTCTCTAAGTTTAGAACGTATTTTTATGTCATAAATTTTTATTTAATAAACCTCAACTATATTCGATATTAAAGGATTTTTAATTGAAAATTTTTATGCAAGCATTTTGTGTAAGTATGAATGTGACGTCTTGAACCTTATAGTTAAAAAAAAATGTGTATACTCTATCTTAGAACCGCTGTGAATCTCTTTCAAAACTAACGCATTTTACTTTCTATTTCAATTTGGGTTTAGGGTGTCACAAGCCCCGGATGAATCGTTGGGAAATACGGTTTTCCCGTTCATCTCACAATATATTATACTCATGAATTCAAACGCTCTCTCACCCCTTACCTTATTTCGACACTTTTACACAAGAATAAGATTCCACAATCAACCAGTCTTTGTTCTTTGACTCTTTGTCCTTCAATCGATCTAACTCGACAGTTTATGGGTAAACATCAAAAATAAATTATGAGAAACTACTCTAAAAAATAAATTCGAAATTCGGCCAAGAAAAATTACCATAAATCAAAAAACCAATCAGTGGATAATATAGTCACTTTTCGCAGGGTCGTTTTGGCGTTGGTTTCACTCAAATCGGAGTTACGGTGAAGAAGAACGATACAAAATAAGGAATTTTATAAACGGAGAAGTCGGATATTTTAGAGAGAAATTTTGAGGGTTAAAAATCTGAGGACGTATGTTTATTTGACTAGCTAAATGAATAAAACAACATACTGAAATTTGGGGGAAAATGGAGAAACTTTTCTGAAACAGTTATCGGTCATCGGTGCCAAACGATAATCCTAATTTATGTTTTCTATTCCTTAGACGACTCTTGCTATTCCTCCTTCCTTATATTTTATTATTATTATTATTATTATTATTTTTATTATTATTATTATTATTATTATTATTATTTAATTAGGTTTTATTTCCATATGGGTCTAACCTATGAATCACATTTTACTTATTTTTATTGCCAACAATTACAAAAGCTATTTTTTTTAAACACAAAAAATAAAGTAATTAATATTTTAAAACACATTAATAACCAAAACTCTTATATTTAAAACTATCACTATAATAATACTTATGTTCAAAACACTCAAATTAAAATATTACCATCATTAGAGTATAATCAAAACTATAAAACAAATCACACTTTATATTTGTTATTATATATATAAAATCACAATGGCATAACACATATATAAAAAAAAGGAAATCAAACACAACATTACTAATATCTCAAATAATTATTTATAAAATAAATAATTAAAATAAGAGATACTTAAAATAATTAAAATATAAATATGTGCACATTTAACATTAGTCAAACACACGAGAAAATATCATATTAATTACCAACTCACATATACACGTAAAATCACCTAAAATCTTATTCTTTAAAATATTTATACTAATATACTATTATTTTTAGAAAAATATATAAAATAATAAAATATAACATTTACTATTCATATAACATATTTGGTCAAATATGTACAAGATTAGCACATCATAGAAAACACACCAATAAAGAAAATTAATCATAAAACTAATCAACATATATTCTAAAATAATTTTAACATAAAATTAATTATCTAAAATCCTATTTAATTAATAAAATAGTTTATTATAAAATTTGGAGTGTTACAATTCTCCCCTCGTTAAAGAAATTTCGTCCTCGAAATTTTTGGTGAATAATAAATAAACTAATATCTAACTAACTACCCTCAAGATTCAAACTTAGTCACAAATGATATAATAAACATATTTACGACATTTACTACTCACTTAGACATAACATGTCAAGAATCCTAGCAAGATAAGGTAATATGACACAACAAATCAATTAACACATATCAAATACGCTATCAAGTTCAACTAACAACTTAAACAATATTCTACTAGTTTTGGTCTCTTTAAAGAATGTCTAAATCCTAACAACAATTACTCTACAGGTTTCAAAAAATTAGACATCTAGAGAAACTTTTAAAATATTTCACACCTTCAAGAATAACAAACAAAAACCCATATAACAACTCAATGACATGCAGTCACTTAAGCGTATAATCATAGTGAAATAGGACAAATATTTTCACATATGGTTTCAAACACACTCAAAGTATAACTTAATTTTAAAGTCTTATAAACAAAATTCATTTTTAGTACTCATACAATAGTTCTAGTCCTTATGAAATCAGAGAATATAGAACAAATAAGATACTAACACAATGTCCTTATTCATTTTAAGCAAATTACTTAGAAGATCAAACATACTTAATTGAATGTTTAATTTAACTACACACCACCAACCTAATATTTGCGTCACATAATCAGTTATTAACATTCAACATTGATGCCACATAAGACTCATAATCACCCAAAGTTGTATAAGAGGTGAACATGGTTTCTAACTATTTCCAAAATAAAATTAATAAGTATCTATAACAATAATAACAATGGGTTATCGTTGCCTCTTTTTTCGACGATGAGTCATCGGGGTAGCTAGTCCCTCCTACTCATGTAGTCAATTACATAAGGTAACTATAACTACAATCATTCAAATTCAAACATGGGTACTTAAAAGTATTTTTAACGTGGTTCAGGAGTGCGAAGGCGGCGCCACATCTCCTACTCCTTTCTTCAAGTTAAAAACTTACTTAATTACACATTCACAATAATTTATTTGTAATTTACAACTAGTTACAACAACAAAAGAAATGACACTTACATCAACATATAATCAATAATCCGACTGTAGAAATATAGAACTATTTCACTTTTAGATGCTCTCGACTACTCTAACGCTATACACTAATTCCCAACAACTAGAACACTTAAAACACAAACAATTTAACATTTACATAATCACATACACATTCACAAAGTTAATCCAAAAATTAGCCCATCATTTTACGTTCATCTCATATGTGACACCCTAAACCCAAATTGATATAAAAAGTAAAATGCAATAGTTTTGAAAGAGATTCGCAGCGGTCCAAAAGTAGAGTATAAAAAAATTTCTTTTAAAATATAAGGATTAGGACGTCACACTCACACTTACACAAGGCCTTTGCATAAAATTTCTTAAATAAGAAAAAAAATCATTTAACATCAAATATAGCTGAGTTTTATTAAACAAATATTTCTGACATAAAAACATGTTCAAAACTTAGGGACAATTAATTTTTAACTTCGAATAAAAGATCGAATATAACACAATTGATCAATATAGTTTACAAAACAAAAACTAGTTCGTAACTCGATAGAACACAACGAATTACTCCCACCCAGTATCACCTATCAGAGCATGGATGATCAATCTATAACCTGAAATAACTGCGCTCTCGCAAGCGCCAAACACAAGCAACGAGGGGTGAGTTTCGAAATTATGTAACAGTATAAAATACACAAGGAGAACACGCAATTAGTCAAAACAGCACAAATAAAGAGAACATTCAAGAACCTAATATCAAAGGTTATTCTAATTCAATCACAATAAAACAGTTACAAGGATGAAATGCTATGCATGTCCTATACTCTATACTTCACCATTTGGTACCATTCTACTCTGAAGTACTTGGTTAGGAGGCCTGATACTATGCCACTACAAGAGTGGACGGACAATTCATGAATGGCAAAGTCCTCATAGATCCCCTCAACTCAACCTGAGACACATATACGCTACGATCAGGGTACTCTTGTGTTGCACGGTAGCTCTCGGCCTTAGGGAATAACCCACTAATCCACTTAGGAATTCCCCACTAGATGTACCCCCAAGGTCTATCAGTCTTACCTTACGGTTTGACTATAGCCCTCCATGATCAGGCTCATTCAATTGTATTTCCCCGAATCACTAGGTTTGTCATACCCTCCCTATATGATGACAAAATAATCCCAACTCCAAAATCTACAACACATATCTCAGACTTACTCGATCATCACAGCTCAATAAGTTTCAGTTTGACTTCACATTATTCATCATTATATATGTATATCAGTCAATCACAATAAAAACCCAATAGTTGGTTTACACTACTCACAATACACAATCCAGCTTCATCAATCAAATAAGGAATCAATTAGGTGGCACATTCAAGTAATATCACAATTTCAATCAAGTAACAAGAACACTCAAGTACATATCATTCAGACAATATCAATCGGCATAAGATCTCATAAAATCATACAATATGCAATCTTGATATAAATAAATTCACGACAATTCTATAGGTTGCTAAATTATATTTTAGTCCTCACTATTACCATTCATATATTATTAATTATTATTACTCAATAGGGCTCGACCGTACGTAGTAAGCCCCGGATGAATATCTGGAAATTACAGTATTCCCGTTCATCCCACGTTACTTTATACTCATAAAGTCGAATCTCCTCTCACCCCTTACCTTAGCTGAAGATTTCTTCCAACGAAGCCGATCCGCTGATTTAATGTGTCGCGTCTTCGCCAACCACCATCTCTATTAATCCGTGGAGTAATAAAATAACACAACAACAAAATTACAAATTAATTACTTGCTAAAAATGAATAATTAACTATCCTACTGTTTGTACTAACATCCACATATATATTTAGTATTACACATATGTATGAATATATTAATATAGGCATGATTTTTAATATTATTATTATTATTAAAAGAGAAACAGAGTATGTATTTAGGCATGATTTTTGACGTTTAACATAGTTGATAGTATATCAATGTAGTTAAGATAGCTGATAGTATATCAATTTAATTGTTACTGTTTCTTTAATATCGGTGAACACTATATAATTTTTTTTTGAATTATAAATAAGATAAATAAAAGCATTTAGACATAACACAAATTTTAGACTCTCTGACATGACGTAAGATTATAATTATAGAGCATATAAATAAAATATACATGATTATATAATAATTAAAAACATAAGGGAAAATTTATGCCGAAGATTAATATAAATTAGTCAAGTTCTAGATTTCATACTGACATTGACATGAAAAGAAATTGCCAATTTACAAGGAATGAATGAATAAAAGAAAATAGGGAATTAAAGGTATAGGGTGAATACTAATATGAGAATGATAATCCTGCCATAATCTTTAGAGTTTCTGGCAATTTCATAACATGAAGATTTAATATAAAAATAATATGACAGAAAGTTCGTATAGGTACTAAAATATACATACCTTATAGAATAACTAAACTGCGTTAATCGATTTATTCTAGGTGCTTATATTCTAACAAAATGAGAATGTTTTGTTTCTTATAAGCGTAGCTCTTATTCTTTTTGATACTGAATTCTCTGAGCGGCGGCTATCAGCTAGTAAGCAACGTGTGTTTTAGAGGCAAATAGAATCTACTTACCTAATAATACCTATATATATACATGATTATGTATAAGTGGGAAATGGCTGATCTAGTACTGAAGACACAAGTACATTGCGGCCTCATTATATTTTATTCTCTATTATTATTACTTTTACTTATTTGTTTATTATTACTATATTTACTTGATTTTAAGGAAAAATAAACAGAAATATTTTTATTACTAATAGTGTAGATAAATTTTAAGGTAACACGAAAAATTATCAATTATACCAAACACACATATAATTATAATTATAATAATAATAATAATAATAATAATAATAATAATAATAATAATAATAATAATAATAATAATTGTGACCGGAGGGCATGAAATCGTTTTTTTTTAATAAACATGTTGATAGAAAATAAAAGGTATTAATTAGAATTCATGGAATTGAATAGTAGTGAATGAAAAATTAAAAACCATTATTAAAATAATGAATTGGTGGTGTTTTGAATAGTAATAAAAATAATAAAATTAGAATTGAGAGTGAAAAAAGTTTACGGTGAGTAATTAATGGAGTAAAATAGAAATTTAATTTACCATAAATGAGAGAAGAATTTGGAACTAATGAGTTGAAATGGTCAAAATAGCTTCCAAATATATATCCTATAAAATCAATTAATATCGTTTGAATAAAATATTATGCTAAAACAATAATTCTAAAAGAACCAAATACATTCAAACAATTAAATTAGCTAATGTTTGCTAATTAAAAACATAACGTACACATACCTTATCAATAAATGAATTTAATTATAAAACACCTAATTATCAATTTCAATAATGATGGAATATTACTTTTAATATGATTATTCGAAAGTAATATTTTCTAGATACTTTTGACATATTTGACATATTTTCTTTTAATACATGATCACATAGAATAAATCATTAAATAATAATTCTAGATAATTACTAAGATTTAGGTGTAGGTACATAAAATACATGTGAAAATATTGGTGTGTTACATCATAACTCAAACGATGATTCAAACACATGTAACATACTCTCATAGAAGGCTAACTGCTCCAAATTGATCACGCTCAAATTTTCTTTTGAATTAATCATCACTTAAAACTTACAACAAACTAAAAAATAGATTTCCATGTAGCAAATAAGATAAATAATTATTTACTAGAAGACAAAACATGCTACCAAACCAAATTGAATCAAGTAGTACATAAACCACTTTAAAGGATACACATTTAGCAACAAAAAAAATCCTTGGGAATTCAAACCATTTCCTTAAATCACTTTTCAATAAATCACGTCTAAATAAAAACAAATAAAACAAATCATATTTCTAAATACAATTTAAAATAAAATACATCACATGTATTTTTAAAATCTATAAGATTTCTAAAATCACTCGTACTTTAATCGTCAAAAACACATTTCTAAATAATTAATCATTATAAAAATTATTATTTTCGACTTATATTTTGAAAGAAGATTTAAATTATATATATAGATAGATAAAAAGTTTTCCAATAAATTAACACTTCCAAAATAGTTCTAATTTATTTTCTCAAAATTTACAAAAAAGTAAAATTATATATTTATATACATTAAAGTAGTGTACATGACACAATGCATAAGGCATACTTGGATATGATAATGAATTACACTAATTGACAAATCTACAAAATAACAGTCTCCTCTCATACCAACAACTCAACATGTCTATAGATAGATCCTCAGTTTCAATCAAGGCACAAAATTGGTCTAAAACATAACACACCATCAATTTTAAAGATTTTTGAAGCCATGTTCTAATCTTAAAAATTGGGTCCCTAATAAAAAAATTTGCAGTGTTATAGAAAAAAAAAATTGGTAATATAAATTTTAGTCTCTGGACACATAATCTACATGATACACTCTACACATACCAATCCACATGATACTTACCATTTTGTTAGGTTAATTCATGTAACAAGAAAAGATGTACAAACAACATGTCACTTTCTCATATTAAACTCAAATATAAATTTCAACAATGACAACACAATAACTATAATTCTACAAAAAAAAAACATTCTACTCATAAAATACATCGATTATAGAATCTAAAATTTAGATAAATTTTTAAAAAGAGTTTGACTATTGAGATAATTCTTTTAAAAACTTTGTTTTTCTTCTCTTTCTCAATTAGTAGAAACTTTATCATTTGACCCTCTTTCTTTTTAATTAGTACTATTATATATCACTAATGAGTTCTTAAAATCTAAAACTCTAACATCAAGTTAAACTCTAATGAGTTCATAATATCATAATCAATAAATCAATAATTTCAAACAAATATCCCAACACGCTCACATTTCAATATTCACACCATCCCCTAACCAACATAACAACAACTCTTTTTAATTTTCTTAAAAACAAGACATAATAAAACATGCTGTAAATTTTTAGCTATTTTAAACATTTAATAAAATCAGTAGTATAGAATTATTGTTATTTTATAAATCAACAAAAATTCAACTCAATTTAATTTCTTTAAAATAATCAAGAGTAATTCAAATAAAAGTTATTTTCATTTTACAAAATAAGTAAATTTTAACTCCTTCAAAATGTCATTTTAAAAAAATTCTAAGTTCTACTAACCTCTAATATTCAAGAATTACTATTGTTAATAATAAGAATTTCATACTACTTAAAATCACGACGATCATTCTAAATTATTTCCAAAACCAATATCAAAACTCTACTCATATAGATACAACCATCAACACTATCAAGTGATTTAAAGTTAACATTTACAATTTAAAAATCGATTCTTCTCTTCACGCAAGCCAACACAAAATCAAAATAAGAATTTTTTTTTAGTCAAAATTAAAACTGTAAACATAAGAGACATAATTCCTATCTAAGTCAAAGTTTAGAACGAAACATCTTTTTTTTTTCTCTAAATTGAGTTACAACAAAAATAATAATAATTTGTACCTAGTAAAAGTCAATACTTGAAGTTTTAAACATATAATTCATACGGAAATCAATGTTTCAATCAATTAGTTATTAGATCAAACACTTTAAACAGGTTCATATCAAGACTAAATATTTTAAATTGATTAAGGTTGAAAATGGAACTTTAAAACAAATAACTGGTGAGATATGACATTTGATAACTAGGTTACGTGAATGAGATTAATAACTTGAAACATGCAGTTGGTCAATCAGAATTATTATTTCCAACTATTCACATAAAACAAAAGTGCCAAAATCATAGTTCGGTAGACAACAAACAAGCAACAAAATCATTCAACAAGTAACCAACAAAATCTTGTCAACAATTAAAATTAACTCAAATCTTAATAAGTAATTTCATGGTTTATTTACTCACTTAGGTAGGAACTTAGAATCCATAACACAATTAGGGTAACCAAATAATAAACAGTTAATTAGTAACTTCAAAAATATGTATAATTATACAAAAGCATATAACACTTAACACAATAACATAACAGGAAAAACATGATAGTGAAAATAATTATTACACAAGAAAACCCAATTGACATGACTGACATTCGACTAACACTGAATCGACATTCGACCCACTCGGCCTGATTGGACAAACCACGCTCTTATACAACTAATGTGACACCCTAAACCCCAAAATAACATTTATAATAATTTATACTAAATTATTTGAAGAAAACTCGTGGCGGATGAAGAAAATATGTTCAAGAAAATAAAAACTTTTATTTTTAATTTAGGATATCACGTTTCTCTAAATACAGATGTAACAATTCAACTTTGTTCCTCAATTAAAATTCAATGAACTTGATTTAACTAGAATTTCTTGATTTAATTCCCAAGACTTACTCGTACTAAGGTTTTCATATAAAAGTCATTTGTAATTACATAAGTAAAATACATATTACAACTCTTAATTCCTGGTATCACCTATCAGAGCGGGGTTCCTCCTAAACTTGAACTTCAAGACTCATTAACCTGTAATGCGATTTCGCAAACGCAGGGACAAGCCAGTCAAACACAAACAACGAAGGAGGTGAGTTTTGAAATCATGTTAATAGTATAATATAAGTAAGGAGAACACGCAATTAATTCTAAATAAACCGTATCATTAGACAAACATTCTTCAAAGAAAAACATAACATTATAAAGTCAAAACCACTCAAGGAAAGTCAATACATTTCACTATAACATCAAATCATCTAAGAAGAATTATTATGGCACACGACACATATTAATCACAACAAAACAATCACAAGAAAATGCAATGCTATGCATGAGCTTAGACTCTACTTCACAATGTGGTACCATTCTAACTCTAAAGTACTTGGTTAGGAGGCCATGATACTATGCCACCATTCCGGTGGACGGACAATTCAAATTGGCCCTGTCCTCATAGATCTCCTCAACTCAACCCGAGACACATATACGCGACAGTCGAGGTAAACGTGTGTTGCATGGTAGCTCCCGACATTTGGAGTGCTACCTCCAAGTCACCTAGGAATTCCCCACCGGATTAACTCCAAGGTGTAGCAATCTTGCCTTAAGGCTCAACAGTAGACCGCCACGATCAGGCTCAATTTAGTTGTACTTCCCCGAAATCGCTAGGCTTGTCAGGCCCTACCTATATGATGACAAAATAATCTCCCCTTCACAAATTCTCAATATTTATTTTCTCCCCTCGTTTGCCTATGATACTCCACTAAGACCGTCGTCTCAAACACAATTTGGAATCACAATTATTTCATCAGAAGTTACTTCAATCTTTTCATCACCAATTCATAACATCACTATTATAAATCACACATCATCATCATTACATAACTCATCACAATTTTAGAGCATCACTACCATCAATCGTAACTCATCACATAAACTTATCACAAATTTATGAAATCACAATTAATATTCATATATCATCATAATCACATAAAATTATCACAACACATCCATCTTTTATCATCATATCACATAAACTCATCTAATCAAACATATACATAAAATTAATTCGACACTCAATATCACAATAACATCAAATACCACACGTTTAAAGAAATTAAATCAATCAACACCATACAAATATTTCTATTCTATATTTTAATCTCATAATTTCCATATTTGCACATTAATTAATTTATCCCTCAAAGGGCTACTACCGTACGTAGCGAGCCCCGGATGAATCGTTGGGAAATACGGTTTTCCCGTTCATGTCACAATATATTATACTCATGAATTCAAACACTCTCTCACCCCTTACCTTATTTCGACGCTTTTACACAAGAATTAGATTCCACGAGCAACCAGTCTTTGTTCTTTGAATATTTGTACTTCAATCGATCTAACTCGACAGTTTATGGGTAAACGTCAAAAATAAATTATGAGAAACTACTCTAAAAACTAAATTCGAGATTCGGTCAAGAAAAATAACCATAAATCAAAAAACCAAACAGTGGATAATATAGTCACTTTTCGCACGGTCGTTTTGGCTTTGGTTTCACTCAAATCGGAGTTACGGTGAAGAAGAACGATACAAAATATGGAATTTTATTAAAGAAGAAGTCGGATATTTTAGAGAGAAACTGGGATGGTTAAAAATCTGAGGAAGTATGTTTATTTGACTAGCTAAATGAATAAAACAACATACTGAAATTTGGGGGAAAATGGAGAAACTTTTCTGAAACAGTTATCGGTCATCGGTGCCAAACGATAATCCTAATATATGTTTTCTATTCCTTATACGGCTCCTGCTATTCCTCCTTCCTTATATTTTATTATTATTATTATTATTTAATTAGGTTTGACTTCCATATGGGCCTAACCCATGAGTCACATTTTACTTATTTTTTTTACCAACAATTACCAAAGCTATTTTTTTTAAACACAAAAAATAAAGTAATTAATATTTTAAAACACATTAATAACCAAAACTCTTATATTCAAAACTACCACTATAATAATACTTATGTTCAAAACACTCAAATTAAAATATTACCATCATTAGAGAATAATCAAAACTATAAAACAAATCACACTTTATATTTGTTATTATATATATAAAATCATAATGGCATAACACATATATAAAAATAAGGAAATCAAACACAACATTACTAATATCTCAAATAATTATTTATAAAATAAATAATTAAAATAAGAGATACTTAAAATAATTAAAATATAAATATGTGCACATTTAACATTAGTTAAACATACAAGAAAATATGACATTAATTACCAACTCACATATACACGTAAAATCATCTAAAATCTTATTCTTTAAAATATTTACACTAATATACTATTATTTTTAGAAAAATATATAAAATAATAAAATATAACATTTATTATTCATATAACATATTTGGTCAAATATGTACAAGGTTAGCACATCATAGAAAACACACCTATAAAGAAAATTAATCATAAAACTAATCAACATATATTCTAAAATAATTTTAACACAAAATTAATTATCTAAATTCCTATTTAACTAATAAAATAGTTTATTATAAAATTTGGAGTGTTACAATATATATATTGAGACCCGATTAAAATTATTTGTCGAAGAATAATTTATTTACTTTGCGAAGATATTAATACCATGCAGTTTAGTTAAAAATATCACTGGTTGCTAAAAAATTTATTTGTCAATTGAGTTGCGACGAGAGTAGATTTTTTTTATCAAAATAGTTTGAGAAGTGATGTGTGTAAGAGTATTTAGATATTTGTTGAATTGGTTTAAATATATATATATATATATATTGTTGGTAAGTTAGTAAAATATATATATATATATATATATATATATATATGTTTTGTAATTTTATATATATATATATATATGAGAGGAAGGCCTGGAATCAGAGAGACAAGAAAAACATTTTCCCTCCCTGCCTCGCGAGAACTTATTGTCTTTCTTCCTCTGTTTTGCGAACCATAGTGTTGGTGGTTTTCAAAAGCACACAAACACAAACCACCACTTCTTGTCTAGATCTAAGCTTCCATTCGAGAAGTGTTAGGAGGGAAAGTTACTCCTCTCCACATTACGGTGCTGGTGAGCTAGCTTTTGAAGTGACGACGCAAGCGAGAGTTTTCGCCGTATTTGATTCGGTAGCGGAAACGGTTGTAAAAGCGATATGTGTGATTGATAGTAAGGTAAGGGCTCCTTCCAAATTTCTAGTTTGCATATAGGCACTCTATATGTGTGATTGATATATGTTTAAGGTGTGATTGCGTGAAAATTCAATTTCGACGTGAATATATATTTTGAGTGAAAATACAGTTTGTTACGTGTTATGAATTTACGATTAAATTTGATGTGATTAATATGTGTGTTCAATGTGTGAATTTGGAGATTGAGTTTGAGGTGTTTATGTATTCATAACTGTTAATATGTGCGTTAGTGTTAAATGAGTATTAAAAATGGGGAATCTTTTAATAGCTACATTTACTTAATGATTGTTGTGAAAAGAGTCAGAGTGTGCTCATGCATTTCATAACTTGTGGTGACCGTGATGGGCCACAATGTTAGTGGTGATCGCGATGGGCCACGGTGTTAAGTGGTGACCATGATGGGCCACGAAGTTAAGTGGTGACCGTGATGGGGCACGGGATGGTTCCATGTGATAGTTGGTCCATCTTATCCTTACGAGGATTTAACTAATGTGTAAGGCCTGTGATAGGCTACACTCTACTAAATCGTGCTAGCCTGTGAGAGACTGCACCTCGGAAATTAGTACTAAGGCCTGTGATAACGGTACAATTATGATTTACGCCCCTCGAGGAGGGTTTTGTTATACTATGATGATTGTATATACATACTTGGTTGTTGTTTGTTATCATGTCGTAATTGCTTTGAGGTGTGAATTTGTGTTGAATACGACAATGTTTGTTATTATGCATTTTGGACATATGAAAACCCTTTCAATGTATCTATAGACATGTTGAGTAGTTGGTGTGAGAGGAGAATGATATTTTATAGATTTGCCAATTAGTGTAATTCATTATCATAACCAAGTATGCCTTATGATTTGTTCTTGGAAGTGTTAATTTATTGGAAAACTTTTTATCTATCTATCTATATATATAATTTAAATTTTCTTTCAAAATATAAGTTGAAAATAATAATTTTTATAATGATTAATTATTTAGAAATGTGTTTTTGACGATTAAAGTACGAGTGATTTTAGAAATCTTATAGATTTTTAAAATACATGTGATTTATTTTATTTTTAATTGTATTTCGAAATGTGATTTATTTTAGTTGTTTTTATTTAGACGTGATTTATTGATAAGTGATTTAAGGAAAAGTTTTGAATTCCCAATGATTTTTTTTTGGGTGCTAAATGATTAGTGATATATTTTATAATAATGTAAGTCTAGAAATCAATTTTTAGAATGATGTGTAACCTTTAAAGTAGTTTATGTACTACTTGATTCAATTTGGTTTGGTAGCGTGTTGTGTCTTCTAGTAAATAATTATTTATCTTATCTACTACTTGGAAATCTATGTTTTAGTTTGTTGTAACTTTTAAGTGATAATTAATTCAAAACAAAATTTGAGCGTGATCAATTTGGAGCAGTTTGTCTTCTTTGAGAGTATGTTACATGCGTTTGAATCATCACTTGAGTTATGAGATGAACGTAAAATACTTTTAATTATCCATGTTTGAATTTGAATAACTGCAGTTATAGTTACCTAAAGTAGTTGACTACATGAGTAGGAGGACTAGCTATCCCGACGACTCATTGTCAATAAAAGAGGCAACAATAACCCATTGTTATTATTGTTATAAATACTTTTAATTTTATTTTTGAAATAGTTAAAAACCATGTTCATCTCTTACACAATTTTGAGTGATTATAATTCCTATGTGGTATCAATATCAAATGTTAATAACCGTTTTATGTGGTGTGGATTGATATAGAGGTGTGTACTTAAATTAAACATTCAACTAAGTATGTTTAATGTAAGACCCTAAATTTCAAACTCTAATTTATGCATATTTAGTATTTCTGGTGTTAAATTGCTGAGGCATTTAGCTCAATTTTAATTCATTTGGTGAATTAAATACCAAAAGCATATTTTATTAGAGTTTGTAATATGTTTATTTTATATATATATTTTTAGATCCGGTTAAAATTATTCGTCGAAGAATAATTTATTTACGTTATGAAGAATTTATTACTCGACAATTTTGTTAAAAATATCTTTGGTTGCTGAAAATTTTACCTGTCAATTGAGCTGCAACGGGAATAGATATTTTTATCAAAATAGTTTGAGATGTGAGTAATGTGTATAAGAGTTGTAATTATTTGTGGTTTGGTTTAATATATATATATATATATATATTTATATATATATTGTTTGGCATGTTAATAATATATATTTATATATATATATTTAGCAAGTTATATATATATATGTGAGAAAGCAAGGAGAACTAGAAACAGAGAAAGCAAAGCCTTTTCCTTTCCTTTTCTTACAAGCTCATTCTTTTTCGTTCTCTTTCTTTCTCTGTTTGCGAAAAACGTGTTGGTGGTTTTCCAAAACGCCAAACACAAACCTCCACTTTTCTTCGACTTCTGAGCTCCATCTCACGAAGTGACAGAAGGGAAAGTTGCTCGTCTCCACGGTACGGTGCTAGTGAGCCAACTTTGGAAGTGTCGTGCGAAGCGAAGTTTCACCGGAAATTAATCGCGGTACCGTAATCGGCCGTTAAAGCTACAATGAAGGTAAGGGCTCCTTCCAAATTTTTATCTTGCATATAGGACTCTATATGTGTATTTGTGGAGTTTCATTTTGATGGAGTTTATGCGTGTATTTGGGGAAAATCAAATTAATGTGATTTATATGTGTTGTGGAAAAGAATTTGGTGGTTTGTGTTTAAAGATTTTGAGTTTTGATTTCGTGTGTTGTGGTTGAAAACTTTGGAAAATAAATTTGGTGGGTTTGAGGTGTAATGTTATGGGAAATGAATTTAAATGCATTTTGTGGGTAAAATGGTGAAATTGAATTTATTGAGTTTTGAGGTGTGGGTGGTGGCGATTTTACTCGATATGATTGATATGTTTATGAGTAACTTTATGAATGTGGATATTTGCTTTATGTTTGAAGATATGAGAATTTGAATAAATGCAATTTATGTGTGGATTTGAGTTGGTGTGAATTGAATTGATGAGATTGTGTATATGGTGATTTGAATTCGATGTGAATTGTGAATTCAATTTCATGTGATTTGAAGATTGTATGCGTTGGGTATGCTCTGTGTTAAATTTGAAAATCATTAGTGTTAAATGAGCATTAAAAATGGGGAATCTTTTAATAGCTGTATTTACTTAATGATTGTGGTGTCGAGAGTCATAGTATGCTCATGCATTTCATGGTAAATGGTGATAGTGGTGACCGGATGGGCCACGGGATGATTCCATGTGAATTGTTGGTTCATCTTATCCGTACGGGGGATGATTCCATGTGAATTGTTGGTTCATCTTGCCCTTATAGGGATTATCGCGTCGTGCGAATCTGTGTGAGATTGCACTTTTGTAAATCGTGCGGATTTGTGAGAGATTGCACTTTTGTAAATCGTGCGGATCTGTGAGAGATTACACTTTTGTAAATCGTGCGGATCTGTGATAGATTGCACTTTTGTAAATCGTGCGGATCTGTGAGAGATTGCACTTTTGTAAATCGTGCGGATCTGTGAGAGATTACACTTTTGTGAATCGTGCGGATCTGTGAGAGATTGCACTTTTGTAAGTCGTGTGGATCTGTGAGAGATTGCAATTTTGTGAGTTGTGCTGATCTATGAGAGATTGCACTCGTATAAGTCGTGCTGATCTGTGAGAGATTGCACTCGTGTAAATCGTACTGATCCGGGAGGGATTACACCTTGATAATTAGTACTGGTCTATGAGAGGTTGTACAATTATGCTTTACGCCCCTTCGAGGAGGCTTTGATGATATTTCGGAATCATGTTTGATGTGTTATGATGGTTGTTTATACGTACTTGATTGTGGTGTGGGATTTGATTGTATTTGCTGATGGTGATTAATCGATTGAGTGTTAAAAGTGTTGGAATGATTTTGAAATGTTTCAAAACTGAAAATCTGTCATTTTGACAGTTGTATTCGAATACACAGAGGATGTAGTCGAATACAGTTGAATGTTTTTTGCCTCTGACTTGAATTTTTGAAAGTGTAGTGGATTACATAGAGGATGTAGTCGAATACAGTTGAATGGAATGTTGTATTCGAATACAGACATGCTGTAGTGGAATACAGTAGTGATGTATGTGCTGTTTTTGCTGTTTTTGCTGTTTTTCTGCTGTTTTCGCAAGTGTATTCGACTACAAAGAGGTTGTATTCGAATACAGCAGTGCAGTTTGGTCCAAAACATCATTTTTCAACCTTGTTTATGCATGTATAGCATATGCAAACCCCTTCTAGATGCATGCTAAGTTGAAAGGTGATTTTGTGCATTTAAAATTTAAATGCTATGTGGTATTTGTTAATTTCGGTTGGTGATCAGCTTAGGGTTCTATTTAAGAATTTTATTTATGTCATCTTTCTTATTTCAAGATTGTTGTTAAAAAGGAACTTATGTATTTGGAACAGATTATTTTAGACGATGTATTTTATATTTGGATACTTTGGATTTTCGTTCCAAAAACTGTTTCCGCTGTTTGTAATTAATTATGACTTTGTCGTTTGTGTTACGACTTAAAATATTTTATCCAAGAGTATTTTCTTCATTTATGGATTTAACTTGGTATTTTTATCAATTTGTTTTGAAAAAAAAAATACACTCTCACTGTTAAAAATCAGGGTGTTGCATTTGATCTTCTAAGTAACATGCTTGAAGTCAATAAGTGCATTGTGTTGGTATCTTATATTTTCTATATTGTAAACTTTTTGGGACCTAAAACTATTATAGGAATTCTATAAATGAATTTTTTCTATAGGACTTTGAAATTAATCTAGACTGTGTGTGTTTGAAACTACAGGTGAAAACATTGGTCTTACTCCACTATGATTATACATATTAGTTTTTCTATAAAAAAATAATAATTCAAGTGACTTCATGACATTTAGTTGTTATATGCATTTCTGCATGTAATTCATGGAGGTGTGGAATATTTTAAATGTTTCTCTATATGCCGAAGTTTTGTGAAACCTGTAGAGTAATTGTTGTTAGGATTTAAACATTGTTTTTAAAAGAGTAAAACTAGAAAATCATTGTTTGAGAAGTTAGAAGAACTTGACAATCGATTTGACATATTTTCGCTTCACACGACTTAAGTAGTAAGTTTGTGGTTACTAAATCTATAAGTTTTGTTTCCTACGTAAATTATTGTGAGTAATTGTGATATTTCGTTTATGATTGAAATTTTAGATGCGATATTTGAAGTGAGTAATTGTGGTATTTCGTTTATGATTGAATGTTAGATGCGATAGTCTAAATAGCTCAGTGTTTCATGTTAGCCTATCATGTTTAGCTAATTGAATTTTGACATGTTGTGCTTACATGAGTAGTGAATGTCTTAAATATGTTTATAGCCTAAGTTTGAATCTTGAGGGTGGTTAGTTAGATATAAATCTGCTTATTGTTGACTGCAAATTTCGAGGACGAAAGTTTTTTAACGGGGGGAGAATTGTAACATCCCAAATTTTATGATAAATTATTTTATCAATGAAATAGGATTTTAAATAATTAATTTGAATTTAAAATTATTTTAGAATATACGTATGCATGTCCTATACTCTATACTTCATCTTTTGGTACCATTCTACTCTGAAGTACTTGGTTAGGAGGCCTGATACTATGCCACTACAAGAATGGACGGACAATTCATGAATGGCCAAGTCCTCATAGATCCCCTCAACTCAACCCGAGACACATATACGCGACGGTCGGGGTACTCTTGTGTTGCATGGTAGCTCACGGCCTTAGGGAATTACCCACTATTCCACTTAGGAATTCCCCACCAGAGATACCTCCAAGGTCTATTTGTCTTACCTTACAGTTCGACTGTAGCCCTCCATGATCAGGCTCATTCATTTGTACTTCCCCATAATCACTAGGTTTGTCAGACCCTCCCTATATGATGACAAAATAATCCAAACACCAAAATCTACAACACATATCGCAGGCTTACTCGATCATCACAACTCAATAAGTTTCAGTTTGACATCACAATATTCATCATTATATATGTATATCAATCAATCACAATGCAATCCCAATATTTGGTTTACACTACTCGCAATCCACAATCCAATCTTATCAGTCGCAATAAAAAAAATCAAAGAGGTGGCACATTCAAATAATATCACAATTTCAATCAAGTAGCAAGAACACTCCAATACATATCATTCATACAGTAACAATCAACATAACATTTCATAAAATTAGACAACATGCAATCTTGATATAAATAGATCCACGACAATTCTATAGGTTGCTAAATTATATTTTAGTCCTCACTATTACCGTTCATATTTTATTAATTAATTATTATTACTCAATAGGGCTCAACCGTACGTAGTAAGCCCCGGATGAATATCTGGGAATTACGGTATTCCCGTTCATCCCACGTTATTTTATACTCATAAATTCGAACCTCCTCTGACCCTATACCTCAGTTTGACGCTTTCGTACGATATACGAATCCGAGCAATTTTTAGCAACTGACATGTCGACAACGCGCAACGAACGAGTGCTACCACCAAGTCACCTAGGAATTCCCCACCCGAATACCTCCAAGGTCTAACAATCTCGCCTTAAGGCTCAATAGTAGACCGCCACGATCAGGCGCGATTCAGTTGTACTTCCCCGGAATCGCTAGGTTTGTCAAGCCCTACCTATATGATGACAAAATAATCTCCACTTCACAAATTCTCAATATTTATTTTCTCCCCTCGTTGGCCTATGATACTCCATTAAGATCGTCATCTCAAACACAAATTCGAATAACAATTATTTCATCAGAGGTTACTTCACTCTTTTCATCACCAATTCATAACATCATTATTATAAATCACACATCATCATCATTACATAACTCATCACAAATTTAGAGCATCACTATCAGCAATCGTACCTCATCACATAAACTTATCACAAATTTATGAAATCACAATTATTATTCATACATCATCATCATCACATAAAATTATCACAACACATCCATCTTTTATTATCAAATCACATAAACTCATCTAATCAAACATATACATAAAATTAATTTGACACTCAATATCACAATAACATCATTTAAAGAAATTAAATCAATCAACACCTTACAAATATTTCTATTCTATATTTTTTAATCTCACAATTTCCATATTTGCACATTAATTAATTTATCCCTCAAAGAGCTACTGCCGTACGTAGCAAGCCCCGGATGAATCTTTGGGAAATATGGTTTTCCCGTTCATCTCACAATATATTACACTCATGAATTCAAACGCTCTCTCACCCCTTACCTTATTTCGACGCTTTTACACACGAATATGATTCCACGAGCAAACATTCTTTGTTCTTTAACTGAATTCGAAATTCTGTCAAGAAAAATTACCATAAATCAAGAAACCAATCAATGGATAATATAGCCACTTTTCGCACGGTCGGTTTGGCGTTGGTTTCACTCAAATTGGAGTTACGGTGAAGAAGAACGATACAAAATAAGGAATTTTATAAACAACGAAGTCGGGTATTTTAAAGAGAAATTGGGATGCTTATAAATTTGAGGAAGTATGTTTATTTGACAAGCTAAATGAATAAAACAACACGCTTAAATTTGGACGAGAACGGAGAAAATTTTCTAGAACAGTTATCGATCACCGGTGCCAAATGATAGGTTGTTGTTGTGGCGGATGTTGAAGCTCCCTTTCTTATTTTTTTTAGGGTTCACATGGGTCAAGCATATTGGTCTCCTTATTTATTTTATGTTTTACTACTATTAATTTTATTTTTCTAAAACAAAATTAATTGTTACTTAATCTCATTTTTATTACTCTTCAAAACATCATTAAATTTTCAAAACATTACTAATATTTCATAACTAATATATGACAAATTAGAGTAATTAAAATAATTAACCTTTTAATAAAATACATATTATTAACAACCCAAACTCTCATATTCAAATTAATCACTATAATTATACTTATTTTTCAAAATACCCACGTTATAATAATACTATCATTAGAGAATAGTCAAAATTATAAAATAAATAAATATAACAACGATATTTTATATTAATTACTAAATCATAATAAATATATATATATAAAATAACAATTCCAAAATAAGTATATTAAAATAAAGAAAATCAAACATAATATTACAACTATCTCAAGATAATTATTTATAAAATAAATAATTAAAATAAGATATATTTAAAAATAATTAAATATAATTAAGTTCACATACATTTAATATTAGTCAAACACACGAGAAAATATCATATTAATTACCAACTCACATATACACGTAAAATCTCCTAAATCTTATTCTTTAAAATATTTACACTAATATACTATTAATTTTAGAAAAATATATAAAATAATAAAATATAACATTTATTATTCATATAACATATTTGGTCAAATATGTACAAGATTAGCACATCATAGAAAACACACCTATAAAGAAAATTAATCATAAAACTAATCAACATATATTCCAAAATAATTTTAACACCAAATTAATTATCTAAAATCCTATTTAATTAATAAAATAGTTTATTAATTATCTAACTACCCACAAGATTCAAACTTAGTCACAAATGATATAATAAACATATTTACCGCATTTACTACTCACTTAGACATAACATGTCACGAATCCTAGCATGATAAGGTAATATGACACAACAAATCAATTAACACATATCAAATACGCTATCAAGTTCAACTAACAACTTAAACAATATTCTACTAGTTTTGGTCTCTTTAAATAATGTCTAAATCCTAACAACAATTACTCTACGGGTTTCAAAAAATTAGACATCTAGAGAAACTTGTAAAATATTTCACACCATCAAGAATAACAAACAAAAACGCATATAACAACTCAATGACATGCCGTCACTTAAGCGTTTAATCATAGTGAAATTGGAAAAATATTTTCACATATGGTTTCAAACACACTCAAAGTATAACTTAATTTTAAAGTCTTATATACAAAATTCATTTATAGAGCTCATACAATAGTTCTAGTCCTTATGAAATGAGAGAATATAAAACAAATAAGATACTAACACAATGTCCTTATTCATTTTAAGCAAATTACTTAGAAGATCAAACATACTTAATTGAGTGTTTAATTTAAGTACACACCCCCAACCTAATATTCGCGTCGCATAATCAGTTATTAACATTCAACATTGATGTAACATAAGACTCATAATCACTCAAAGTTGTATAAAAGGTGAACATGGTTTCTAACTATTTCCAAAATAAAATTAACAAGTATTTATAACAATAATAACAATGGGTTATCGTTGCCTCTTGTATCGACGATGAGTCATCGGGGTAGCTAGTCTCTCTTACTCATGTAGTCAACTACTTAAGGTAACCATAATTGTAGTCATTCAAATTCAAACATGGGTAATTAAAAGTATTTTTAACGTGGTTCAGGAGTGCGAAGGCGGCGCCACAACTCCTACTCCTTACTTCAAGTTAAAAACTTACTTAATTACACATTCACAATAATTTATTTGTAATTTACAACTAGTTACAACAACAAAAGAAATGACACTTACATCAACATATAATCAATAATCCAATTGTAGAAATATAGAACTATTTCACTTTTAGATGCTCTCGACAACTCTAACGCTATACACTAATTCCCAACAACTAGAACATTTAAAACACAAACAATTTAATATTTACATAATCACATACACATTCACATAGTTAATCCAAAAATTAGCACCATCATTTTACGTTCATCTCATAACTCAAACGATGATTCAAACACATGTAACATACTCTCATAGAAGGCTAACTGCTCCAAATTGATCACGCTCAAATTTTCTTTTGAATTAATCATCACTTAAAAGTTACAACAAACTAAAACACAGATTTCCAAGTAGCAAATAAGATAAATAATTATTTACTAGAAGACACAACACGCTACCAAACCAAATTGAATCAAGTAGTACATAAACCACTTTAAAGGTTCCACATTTAGCACACAAAAAAAAAATCCTTCGGAATTCAAACCATTTCCTTAAATCACTTTTCAATAAATTACGTCTAAATAAAAACAACTAAAATAAATCACATTACTAAATACAATTAAAAATAAAATAAATCACTAGTATTTTAAAAATCTATAAGATTTCTAAAATCACTCGTACTTTAATCGTCAAAAACATATTTCTAAATAATTAATCATTATAAAAATTATTATTTTCAACTTATATTTTGAAAGAAGATTTAAATTATATATATAGATAGATTAAAAGTTTTCCAATAAATTAACACTTCCAAAATAGTTATAATTTATTTTCTCAAAATTTACAAAAAAAACAAAATTATATATTTATATACATTAAAGTAGTGTACATGACACAATGCATAAGGCATACTTGGTTATGATAATGAATTACACTAATTGACAAATCTACAAAATAACAGTCTCCTCTCACACCAACTACTCAACATGTCTATAGATAGATCCTCAGTTTCAATCAAGGCACAAAATTGGTCTAAAGCATAACACATCATCAATTTTAAAGTTTTTTGAAGGCATGTTCTAATCTTAAAAATTGGGTCCCTAATACAAAAAATTTGCAGTTTTAGAGTTAAAAAAAAAAATTGGTAAAATAAATTGTAGTCTCTGGACACATAATCTACATGATACGCTCTACACATATCAATCCACATGATACATACCATTTTGTTAGGTAAATTCATGTAACAAGAAAAGGTGTACAAACAACATGTCACTTTCTCATATTAAACTCAATATACATTTCAACAGTGATAACACAATAACTATAATTCTACAAAAAAAAAAAAAAACATTCTACTCATAAAATACATCGATTATAGAATCTAAAATTTAGATAATTTTTCAAAAAGAGTTTGACTATTGAGATAATTCTTTTAAAAACTTTGTTTTTCTTCTCTTTCTCAATTAGTAGAAACTTTATCACTTGACCCCCTTTCTTTTTAATTAGTACTATGATATATCACTAATGAGTTCTTAAAATCTAAAACTCTAACATCAAGTTAAACTCTAATGAGTTCATAATATCATAATCAATAAATCAATAATTTCAAACTGTTAAAATATTATATTAGAATGTAAATAATTAGATTAGATGGGCTATAAATATTTTGGCCCGTTAGTATTACTGTCTATTTGTATTCCTTTTTATCTATATAAAAAGAACTTTCGTTGTGTAGTTGAAACACACGGGTTATTCAATATGTCTCTCAATAGTTTTCGTATTCAACATGGTATCTAGAGCCTGTTGAGAGATAACCCTGATCGTCAACTACCCGGTGGACCTATTGTCTCCGGTGAATATTTTTTCCGGCAAACCGTGTTCTCAACTCCGGTTTCCTCCTCCCTGCCTTTGATACACTGATTCCAAAATTTGTTATCCATTCGTCCACGCACCGCCGCCACTGCCGTCACTGTTTTTGCTGTCTCCGACGATTTTTTTCGACGAACGACCACGCGAGCAGTGTCGCACACCCCAGATCGGCCTACCCCTTCAGACGCGCCACCAGAAATGCCTCCACGCGCCACCAGCCCTCACGGGCGTGAGATCCACGCGCCGCCAGCAACAGCCGCGCGTGACGGCGCGTCCGTCAGCCGTTCACGGCGCCGCTTCTTCCGTGGCACTCGCCTCGGCCTCCTGCTTCCATATGTGCCCTCAGTTTTGAGTTTCGAGTTACGGATATACGAGTTCCAGTTCAAACAGCCCCTGTTTTCCCGGTTCCGACGCGTTTTCTGGCACTCTTTATTGACCATGACGTCTCAGTCTAAAACAAAGAGCATTTTCACCAACTACATCACTTCTCCTCTCTCTGTCGAAAAATTGAATGGGTCAAATTATGATAGTTGGGCCGCCGACATCAAACTATGGATGCTTGGTCAAGGTTACGAGGACCATCTCACTTAAAATCCTGAAAAGGTGGTTGTGACTGAAACATCCAAATGGAAACGGATAGATGCTCATCTGTGTAGTGTCATTAAGTCATTAAGTCTAAACGGATAGATTTTCCGTCCACATCTCACGTGTGAATCAGTTTGGAGTCAAGCAAAGGCACTCTATACTAACGACACTCAACGTCTCTATGGAGTTTGTCACCGCTTGCTGAATATCATTACTCCGAAGACAATAGATGGCTCGATTTATTCATATCTAGGCACCGTTCATAGTGCACTTCATGATTTTAATGAGCTTCTCCCTCCTGCTGCAAGTAATCCCGTTGAACGAAAGAAAGAGTTGGAACAACGCAACACCTTCTTCATGCTCCTTGCACTCTATGGCCTACCCCAGGAGTACTCTGCAACTCGTGATCAAATTCTGGGGTCTGTTACTGTTCCGAATATGTCTACTACCTCAGCGATCCTCCTTCGAGTACCAGCAAAGCATCCAGTTGAGCATTCTATGACTTCAGCTCCAGGTGACACTGCTGCCCTTGCATCTCAGGGACATAATCAGAATCGCTCTCGTGGAGGACCATCCAACTCTAAGCCTCGTCCCAAATGTGAGCATTGTCATCGGCTTGGACACTGTATTGATCGCTGTTGGAAGTTGCATGGTAAGCCTCCGTCTTCGATAAATGCAACTCAGCTTGATCCTTCTGCCACTGTTCAGACTACACCATCTCCACAAGGCTCCCCGACAAATTATGAAGATTTCCTTCGATGGGTTCAGAGTCATCCGAACTCTAGTTCTCCTACTTCGGTTGCACATACTGGTAACTCATCTGTTTACCTCTCTCACTCATCTTCTCTTGACCCTGGGGTTCTTGATTCTGGTGCGTCTGATCATGTCACTGGTAATTAAGGTCTCTTTTCTTCACTCTCTACATCTGGTTTTTTACCTACTATAACTTCTGCCAATGGCACTCAAACCCGGTCTCAAGGAGTTGGCACTGTCCAAATTCTCCCTTCCATTTCAGTTGCATCTGTTCTCTATGTACCTGGATGCCCTTTTAATTTACTTTCAGTTAGTTGATTGACTCGGTCCCATGACTGTATTATTACTTTCACTAATGATAATGTTACCTTGCAGGACCGGAGTTCGGGACAGACGATTGGCGTCGGATGTGAGTCTCAAGGCCTCTATTACCTTTCTACATCTTACAAGACGTGCTCTACAACAGAGTCCCCTCATACTATCCATGCTCAGCTAGGACACCCAAGTCTTACCAAACTACAAAAACTGGTTCCTAGTTTGTCTAAGTTGTCTACTTTACATTGTGAGTCGTGTCAGTTAGGGAAACACACCCGTAGTAATTTTCCTGATTGAGTCAATAAAAGAGTATCATCTCCCTTTGCTTTAGTTCACTCTGATGTTTGGGGTCCCTCTCGTACTGTGTCTACTTTAGAGTCTAGGTATTTTGTTACTTTTATTGATGATTACTCTCGTTGTACGTGGTTATTTTTAATGAAAAATAGAGCTGAACTGTTTTCCATTTTTGAGCAATTTTATCAAGAAATTAAAATTCAATTTGGGGTTTCTATTCGTACCTTAAGAAGTGATAATGCTCGAGAATATTTGTCCCATCAGTTTCAAAGTTTTATGGCTTCCAATGGTATTCTACACCAAACATCATGTCCTTATACACCCCAGCAAAATGGGGTAGCCGAACCCAAAAATCGGCACCTCATTGAAACCACACGAAACTTACTTATCCATGGCAATGTTCCATTCCGTTTTTGGGGGGATGCAGTCATAACGGCATGCTACCTTATCAATCGTAAGCCGTCTTCTGTCCTTGATGGCAATATCCCTCATTCGGTCCTCTTTCCCCATTCCCCTCTTCACCCACTACCACCTCGTGTCTTTGGGTCCACGTGTTTTGTTCACAATTTATCTCCTGGTTTGGATAAATTGTCACCTCGATCACTCAAGTGTGTCTTTCTCGGTTATTATCGGTCCCAAAAGGGCTATCGTTGTTATTCTCCTACACTACACCGCTACGTTACATCAGCCGATGTTACCTTTTTCGAGTCTGTACCATATTTTAAATCTACCCATATAGCTACTGATCCCCATCAGGACATTAATCCCGAACCTCCTCAGATAGTTATCCCTATTCCACCCACTCTTACTCCTATCGAACCTGTCGAGTCTGCCCCACAACCTCCACGACCACTACAAACATATCAGCGTCGTCGCCTACCCTCTATTGTGCCTATTCCTGTTCCCATTCCAGACTCTCCTCCGACGCCACCTCCGGATCCGGCCCTGCCACCTGAGCATGACCTTCCCATTGCTCTTCGTAAGGATATTCGCACAACCCGTAATCCATCTCCTCATTATATTGATTTGTGTTATCATCGTCTTTCTCCTTTGCATTACACTTGCTTGTCCTCTTTGTCTTCTGTTTCTATTCCTAAAATTACAAGTGAAGCATTACCCCACCCTGAGTGGAGGCAAGCAATGCTTGATGAGATGTGTGCTCTACAAAGCAGTGGTACTTGGGAACCGGTTCCTTTACCTCATGGGAAGTCTTTAGTTGGGTGTCGTTGGCTCTATACAGTGAAGGTTGGCCCTGATGGTAAGATTGATCGATTTAAGGCTCGGTTGGTAGCCAAGGGATATACTCAGATTTTTGGGTTGGATTACAGCGATACATTCTCACCTGTTGCCAAAATGGCATCTGTCAGACTGTTTTTCTCCATTGCAGCAATTCGACATTGGCCTCTCCATCAACTTGACATTAAAAATGCCTTTTGCACGGTGATCTTGAAGAGGAAGTTTATATGGAGCAACCACCAGGGTTTGTTGCTCAGGGGGAGTCTTCCACCATGGTTTGTCGGCTGCACAGGTCTCTTTATGGTCTTAAACAGTCTCCAAGAGTTTGGTATGATTCGTAGTGAAGCCAATAACTCTGTATTTTATCGTCACTCAGCCCAAGGGTGCATCTATCTTATTGTTTATGTGGATGACATTGTTATAACTTGTAGTGATCAGCAAGGAATACTCCAGTTGAAACAACATCTTTCAAATCAATTTTCAGACTAAAGACCTTGGTAAACTTCGTTATTTTTTGGGTATTGAGGTAGCCCAGTCCAAGGATGGCCTTGTAATTTCACAAAGAAAATATGCTATGGATATTCTTGAAGAAACAGGTCTATTAAATGCCAAGCCAGTTGATACTCCTATGGATCCAAATGTCAAACTCCTACCTAATCAGGGGGAGCCTTTATCAGATTCAGGAAGATATAGGAGATTGGTTGGGAAATTAAACTATCTCACAGTTACTCATCCGGACATTGCCTTCGCTGTCAGTGTGGTAAGCCAGTTCTTAAATTCTCCTTGCCAAGAACATATGGATGCTGTAATTCGAATTCTGAAATACATCAAAAGTGCACCTGGAAAAGGCCTAATTTATGAAGATAGAGGACATACTCAGATAGTTGGCTACTCAGATGCCGATTGGGCAGGCTCACCCACAGTTAGACGATCCACTTCCGGGTATTGTGTACTTGTTGGAGGAAATTTAATATCTTGGAAGAGTAAGAAACAAAATGTTGTTGCAAGATCCAGCGTTGAGGCAGAATACAGGGCCATGGCACTAGTAACATGTGAACTCATCTGGTTGAAACAGTTAGTGAAAGAACTTCAATTTGAAGAGGCCAGCACAATGACACTAATATGTGATAATCAAGCTGCACTACACATTGCCTCAAATCTTGTATTTCATGAGAGGACCAAGCATATTGAGATAGACTGTCATTTTATTAGAGAAAAGATCGAATCGGGTGACATCATCACCAGCTTTGTCAATTCCAATGATCAGTTGGCATATGTTTTTACAAAGTCGTTGCGAGGTCCTATAATTAGTTATATTTGTAACAAGCTGGGTGCATTTGATTTATATGCTCCAGCTTGAGGGGGAGTGTTAAAATATTATATTAGAATGTAAATAATTAGATTAGATGGGCTGTAAGTATTCTGGCCCGTTAGTAATACTGTCTATTTGTATTCCTTTTTATCTATATAAAAAGAACTTCCGCTGTGTAGTTGAAACACACGGGTTATTCAATATGTCTCTCAATAGTTTTCGTATTCAACACAAACAAATATCCCAACACGCTCACATTTCAATATTCACACCATCCCCAAACCAACATAACAACAACTCTTTTTAATTTTCTTAAAAACAAGACATAATAAAACATGCTGTAAATTTTAAGCTATTTTAAACATTAAATAAAATCAGTAGTATAGAATTATTGTTATTTTATAAATCAACAAAAATTCAACTCAATTTAATTTCTTTAAAATAATCAAGAGTAATTCAAATAAAAGTTATTTTCATCTTACAAAATAAGTAAATTTTAACTCCTTCAAAATGTCATTTAAAAAAAAATCTAAGTTCTACCAACCTCTAATATTCAAGAATTACTATTGCTAATAATATGAATTTCATACTATTTAAAATCATGACGATCATTCTAAATTATTTTCAAAACCAATATCAAAACTCTACTCATATAGATACAACCATCAACACTATCAAGTGATTTAAAGTTAACATTCACAATTTAAAATCGATGTCAAAATTAATACTGTAAACATAAGAGACACAATTCCTATCTAACTCAAAGTTTAGAACGAAACATCTTTTTTTTTCTCTAAATTGAGTTTCAACAAAAATAATAATAATTTGTACCTAGTAAAAGTCAATACTTGAAGTTTTAAACATATAATTCATACGGAAATCAATGTTCCAATCAATTATTTATTAGATCAAACACTTTAAACAGGTTCATATCAAGACTAAATATTTTAAATCAATTAAGGGTGAAAATGGAACTTTAAAACAAATGACTGGTGAGGTATCACATTTGATAACTAGGTTACGTGAACGAGATTAATAACTTAAAACATCCAGGTGGTCAATCAAAATTATTATTTCCAACTATTCACATAAATCAAAAGTGGCAAAATCATAGTTCGGTAGACAAGAAACAAGTAACAAGATCATTCAACAAGTAACCAACAAAATATTGTCAACAATTAAAATTAACTCAAATCTTAACAAGTAATTTCATGCTTTATTTACTCACTTAGGTAGGAACATAGAATCCATAACAAATTAGAGTAAGCAAAAAATAAACAGTTAATCAGTAATCTAAAAAATATGTATAATAATACAAAAGCATATAACACTTAACACAGTAATATAACGAGGAACAAAAAAAACATGTTAGTGAAAATAATTATTACTCAAGTAAACACAATTGACACGACTCACATTCGACTAACACTGAATCGACATTCCACCCACTCGGCCTGATTGGACAGACCTGCTCTGATACCACTAATGTGACACTCTAAACCCCAAAATAACATTTATAATAATTTATACTAAATTATTTGAAAAAAAATCGCAGCGGATGAAGAAAATCTGTTCAAGAAAGTAAAAACTTTTATATCTATTTTAGGATATCACGTTTCTCTAAATACAGATGTAACAATTAAACTTTGTTCCTCAATTAAAATTCAATGAACTTGATTTAACTAGAATTTCTTGATTTAATTCCCAAGAATTACTAGTACTAAGGTTTTCATATAAAAAGTCATTTGTAACTACATAAGTAAAATACACATTACAACTCTTAATTCCCGGTATCACCTATCAGACCGGGTTTCCTCCCAAACTTGAACTTCAAGACTCATTAACCTGTAATAACTGCGATTTCCCAAACGCAGGGCCAAGCCAGTCAAACACTAACAACGAAGCAGACGAGTTTTGAAATCATGTTGATAGTATAATACCAGTAAGAAGAACACGCAATTAATCATCAATAAACCGTATCATTACACAAACATTCTTCAAAGAAAAACATCATGTTATATAGTCAAAATCAAGGAAAATCAATACACTTCACTATAACAACAAATCATCGCAGAAATTATTATCGCACACGACACATATTAATCACAACAAAACCATCACAAGAAAATGCAATGCTATGCATGAGCCTAGACTCTACTTCACAATGTGGTACAATTCTAAACGCAACAGTCGAGGTAAACGTGTGTTGCATGGTCGCTCCCGACATTTAGAGTGCTACCTCCAAGTCACGTAGGAATTCCCCACCCGAATACCTCCAACGTCTAACAATCATGCCTTAAGGCACAACAGTAGACCGCCACGATCAGGCTCAATTCAGTTGTACTTCCCTGGAATCGCCAGGCTTGTCAGGCCCTACCTATATGATGACAAAATAATCTCCACTTCAGAAATTCTCAATACTTATTTTTTTCGCTCGTTGGCCTATGATACTCCATTAAGACTGTCATCTTAAACACAAATTGGAATCACAATTATTTCATCAGAGGTTACTTCAATCTTTTCATCACCAATTCATAACATCACTATTATAAATCACACATCATCATCATTACATAACTCATCACAAATTTAGAGCATCACTATCATCAATCGTACCTCATCACATAAACTTATCACAAATTTATGAAATCACAATTATTATTCATACATCTTCATCATCACATAAAATTATCACAACACATCCATGTTTTATTATCATATCACTTAAACTCATCTAATCAAACATATACATAAAATTAATTCGACACTCAATATTCCAATAACATCAAATACCACACATTTAAAGAAATTAAAACAATCAACACCTTACAAATATTTCTATTCTATATTTTAATCTCACAATTTCCATATTTTCACATTAATTAATTTATCCCTCAAATGGCTACTGCCGTATGTAGCAAGTCCCGGATGAATCGTTGGGAAATACGGTTTTCCCGTTCATCTCACAATATATTACACTCATGAATTCAAATGCTCTCTGACCCCTTACCTTATTTTGACGCTTTTACACACTTCCACGAGCAAATAGTCTTTGTTCTTTGACTCTTTGTCCTTAAATCGATCTAACTCGACAATTTATGGGTAAACGTCAAAAATAAATTATGAGAAACTACTCTAAAAACTGAATTCGAAATTCGGTCAAGAAAAATAACCATAAATCAAAAAACCAATCATTGGATAATATAGCCACTTTTCGCACGGTCGTTTTGGCATTGGTTTCACTCAAATCGGAGTTACAAGGAAGAAGAACGATACAAAATAAGGAATTTTATAAACGGAGAAGTCGGGTATTTTAGAGAGAAATTGGGATGGTTAAAAATCTGAGGAAGTATGTTTATTTGACAAGCTAAATGAATAAAACAACATACTGAAATTTGGATGAGAACGGAGAAAATTTTCTGGAACAGTTATCGATTACCGGTGACAAATGATAGGTTGTTGTTGTGGCGGATGTTGAAGCTCTCTTTCTTATTTTTTTTAGGGTTCACATGGGTCAAGCCCATGGGTTTCCTTATTTATTTTATGTTTTACTACTATTATTTTTATTTTGCTAAAACAAAATCAATTGCTACTTAATCTCATTTTTAATACTCTTCCAGGTAGGGGTGTACGTGGGTTGGGTTGGGTCGGTTTTGACAAAACCCAAGACCCGACCCGATCGATTATCTTTGGGTTGGGTTAAGTTCTAAACTCGTATTTTTTATTTAACCCGAACCGACCCGATCAAGAACGGGTTGGGTTGGCGGGTCATACATAAATAATAACCTATTTTTTATTTTACAGGAAAACATATTGAATGAAAATATATTTAATACTTGAATGTCTCAAAACTATAAAATTTCAATCAAATTATGCAATTTTTGTAATTATTCTATAAATTATTCCGTTGGTTTTTTTATAATACACGTCTAAATTAGAATTTAGTCTACAAAAAAATTGGGCCTTATTCTAATCTTAAAAATTGGCCTAATAAAAAAAGTGCAATTTTAATAATTAAAAAATTGATAAAACAAATTTTAGTGCATATACACATATCAATCCTATGAGATCTACACATACCAATCTTTGGTTAGATTAATTCATGTAACATGAAAATAGACTGAAACATACATCTCGACAACATAACTCAACAACCGCAATTCAACTCATAAAATACACCAATTATAGAACCCAAAATTAAAACAAAAATTGTCCCTATCAAATGCGCCACTCGTTACACATAATCCACCAACCATTTTAGTTTACTAAGGTACCATTCATTTGTTTATAGTTACTATTTTCAAATAAAATACTAAAAAAAGAGTGTTTAATAGATTTAAATATAAAAAATTTAAACTAAATTTATCTTAAGCTTTTGCATAAGCATCAATTTTGCTCATAAATAGTATTTAACTCAAATGAATAGTATTTAACTAACAAAACTTGTATTTAACAAATGTAAAAAATTTAAACTAAATTCATTATAAGCAATTAAGCATAAGCTTTCTGTTCATACCTTTATTTGGTAAAACTATAAAAAAATATAACATTTAAATAAATAATATTTAACTCAAATTAAATTGCTCATTTGAAAGTGACAATTCAAAAATTAGATATGAATTTTATGAGTAGCCATATACGAGATTACAATGTCAAAACAAATTAAACAAGATCAGTATTTAGCCTAGACGCTTGAACACCTTGCATCAACATTCATATAAAAATGACTTATTAATAATATCTTATTATAACTAATTTGTATAAAATTAGTTATGAGCACCTGTAGAACAAAAGAAGGGTGGACAGAGGCGCGACTTCAAGAAGTCTTTGAAGAAGGTATAGGCAGAAAGTGGATGAAGGCAGCTGAAAATCTAACTAAGAAGAAGAGTAATGAAACCCTATCGGACTACTGAGTCTGCCCAACAAAAAATTTTTAAAAAAAATATAACTAATTACCGGGTCAGGTCGACGAGTCGATGGGTTCAAATTGTTAAACCCATTACGGGTCGATGGGTTTAAGAAGTAAAACTTGTAATATTTTGTTTGAAAGAAATAGTTGGGATTGACAATATACTTGGAAGGTGTTTCATTTAACCTAACTAAATGAACTAAGTTATTATTAACTAAATCTATATGTTATGTGTTATATGTAAATTATAGTGAGTAACTCTATGATATTTTCTTTCATTATTGAGTGAAAAATGTGATATGTGTTTAATTGATTTATAGTGTCATGTTAGCCTATCAAGCTAAGTTAATTGGTTTTAACATATTGTGCTTGAATGAGTAGTGAATGCCTTAAAAATACTTATAGACTAAGTTTGAATCTTGAGGGTAGTTAGCTAGATATTCGTTCGCGTATCGTTAACTGCAAATTTCGAGGACGAAATTCGTTTAACGAGGGGAGAATTGTAACACCCCAAATTTTATAATAAATTATTTTATTAATAAAATAGAATTTTAAATAATTAATTTGGCGTTAAGGTTATTTTAGAATATATATTGATTAATTTTCTTTATATGTGTATTTTCTATGACGTGCTAATCTTGTACACATTTGACTAAATGAATGATATAAATAATAAATACTATATTTTATTATCTTATATATTTCTCTAAAAATAATAGTATTTTAGTGTACATATTTTAAAGAATAAGATTTTATGCGATTTTACTTGTATATGTACCTTCGTAATTAATGCACATATTTATATTTTAATTAATTCTTAGTATCTCATATTTTAGTTATTTATATTTGGGATAGTAATAATATTATGTTTGATTTCCTTTATTTTTATATACTTGTTGTGGCATTGCGATTTTATATATATTTATTATGATTTAGTAATTAATGTAAAGTAGCAATGTTATATTTATTTATTTTGTGATTTTGACTATTCTCTAATGATGGTAGTATTTTAATATGAGTATTTTGAAAAATAAGTATAATTATAGTGACTATTTTGAATATGAGAGTTTCGATTGTTAGTAATATGTATTTTTTTTAAAGGATAATTATTTTAATTACTCCAATTTATCATATATTAGTTATGAAATATTAGTAATGTTTTGAAAATTAAATGATGTTTGGAGGAGTATTAAAAATGAGAAAAATGAGATTAAGTAACTATTAATTTTGTTTTAGCAAAATAAAAATAGTAATAGTAATAAAACAAAAAAAAAAGTAAATAAAGAGACCAATGGGTTTGACCCATGTGTGAACCCTAATTGTTAACAAAAAAAAAATTGTGACAGACTTCCTCTTCTTCTTGAAAGAACGCAACGAATCCATTCTTCCTCTTCTCTAAAATTCATTGCCACCAATTCCTTGCCTTTTGAATCGATCCCAACCTTTATCCCACACAAAATCGGCCACTAAATCCATTTTTGACATCAGTTTTATCAATCGTTGCTCCGTTTCTTCAGAAACAGCTCCGTTTCTTTCCTTGGGCGAGCTGTTTTTGGCCGATTCCGATCACCATGTTTGTCGTTTCAAAAAACTGGCATCGTTTTTGGATTCCTCTCATCGAAACCTCTAAGAAGCACAACTCATTTGCATTTTTCAGTGAAGTTGACGTCAGACTCTTTCGGCGCTCCGAAGAGTCGGTGAGACCTTTTCTGTAGTTTTTCTCGTCGTTTTGACTCCATTTTTGTTCCTAAAATTATTATTAATTATTTAAAATTTATTTTTATGCTCAGTATAATTTATCAATCACGTCCCAACGATTTTGTGAACTCGCCGTTATTCGGATTCGCTCGCTTTGTTGTTCTGCAGTTGCTGTTGAAAATTTCCATGGATTTTTGTATTTGAGAAAGCGTCTAAATAAGGTAAGGGTGAGAGAGCGTTTGAATTCATGAGTATAATATATTGTGAGATGAACGGGAAAATCGTATTTCCCAACGATTCATCCGGGGCTTGCTACGTACGGCAGTAGCCCTTTGAGTGATAAATCAAATAATGCAAAAATATAGAACTTGTGAGATTAAAATATAGAATATAAATATTTGTAAGGTGTTGATTGATTTAATTTCTATAAATGTGTGGTATTTGATATTATTGTGATATTGGATGTCGAATTAATTTTATATATATGTTTGATTAAATGAGTTTATGTGATCTGATAATAAAAGATGAATGTGTTGTGATAATTTTATGTGATGATGATGATGTATGAATAACAATTGTGATTTTATAAATTTGTGATGAGTTTTGTAACGATGATGATGTGTGATTTATAATAGTGATGTTATGAATTTGTGATGAAAATATTGAAGTAACCCATGATGAAATAATTGTGATTCCAATTTGTGTTTGAGATGACGGTCTTAATGGAGTATCATAGGCCAACGAGGGGAGAAAATAAATATTGTGAATTTGAGAAGTGGAGATTATTTTGTCATCATATAGGTAGGGCCTGACAAGCCTAGCGATTCCAGGGAAGTACAACTGAATTGAGCCTGATCGTGGCGGTCTACTGTTGAGCCTTAAGGCAAGATTGTTAGACCTTGGAGGTATTCGGGTGGGGAATTCCTAGGTGACTTGGAGGTAGCACTCCAAATGTCGGGAGCTACCATGCAACACACGTTTACCTCGAGTGTCGCATATATGTGTCTCGGGTTGAGTTGAGGGGATCTATGAGGACAGGGCCAATTTGAATTGTCCGTCCACCGGGATGGTGGCATAGTATCATGGCCTCCTAACCAAGTACTTCAGAGTTAGAATGGTACCACATTGTGAAGTAGGGTCTAAGCTCATGCATAGCATTGCATTTTTGTGTGATTGTTTGTTGTGAGTAATATGTATTGTGTGCGATGATAATTTCTTAGATGATTTGATGTTATAGTGAAATGTATTGATTTTCTTTGATTTTGACTATATAATGTGGTGTTTTTCCTTGAAGAATGTTTGTGTAATGATACGATTTATTTATGATTAATTGCGTGTTCTTCTTACTTATATTATATTATTAACATGATTTCAAAACTCACCTCCTTCGTTGTTTGTGTTTGACTGGCTTGGCCCTACGTTTGCGAAATCGCAGTTGTTACAGGTTAATGAATCTTGAAGTTCAAGTTGGGAGGAATCCCGCTCTGATAGGTGATACCGGGAATAAGGGTTGTAATTTGTATTTTACTTATTTAATTTGAAACGACTTTTTGTATGAAAACCTTATAAGTACTAGTAAGTTTTTAGAATTAAATCAAGTAATTATACTTAAATCAAACTTATTGAGATTGCACTATTTTATAGAAGTAAATAGTTTAAAGTGTTTTTATTTTATTTTTGAGAAACGTGATATTTTAAATTAATTGCAAAAGTTTTTATTCCCTTGAAAACATATTTGTTTTATCCGCTCCGAATTAAAGTTAAAAATTCTATTATAAATTATTATATATTATTTTGGGGTTTAGGGTGTCACACTAGTGGTATCACAGCAGGTCTGTCCAATCAGATCGAGTGGGTTATGTGTCAGTTGTCTTAGTCAATTGTCAATCTTGAGTCAATTGTGTTTCCTTGTGTTCCCTATTAAATGTTTAAAAGCTTAGTTAAACGCTTATATGTTATTTTGCAGTTAAGCGTGTATTTTTCCATTACAATACATGGCTTTTGAAAGATGATTGTTAGTTGTTAACGACTTACTTATTCTGGT
>JBBPBQ010000001.1:7989044-8129634 GCA_037974755.1 Cicer yamashitae | reverse complement strand
AGCAGGTCTGTCCAATCAGATCGAGTGGGTTATGTGTCAGTTGTCTTAGTCAATTGTCAATCTTGAGTCAATTGTGTTTCCTTGTGTTCCCTATTAAATGTTTAAAAGCTTAGTTAAACGCTTATATGTTATTTTGCAGTTAAGCGTGTATTTTTCCATTACAATACATGGCTTTTGAAAGATGATTGTTAGTTGTTAACGACTTACTTATTCTGGTTGTGTTGTGAATTCTCTTATTTTTGCAGATAATTGTTAACGTTAATTGCTTGTTCCTTCTTGTTGTGTTGTGTATTTGTTGACATTGAGTTAATTTGAATTGTTGACATGAATAAGTTAATTACCTTTTGATTGGACTTGTGGCTTGTGGTTCTAATTTTGATTTGCTGCTATTTTGTTACAGTGGATAGTTAGAAATAAATATTTTTTTATTGACTAACTATATGTTTGAAATTATTACTTTAGTTGAGGTAATACTAATTGTTGATTGATTCCTTTGAGATCGTAACATGATTAGTAAAGTTTTGATCTTGCTAATGAAATCAATTTAGAACGTTATTAATAGTTTTGAAACATTAGGAAATTCATATTATTAATAATATTCGTGAATATTAGAGTTTGGTAGAACTTAGAGTTTAAAAAAAAAAAAAGACATTTTAAAGGAGTTAAAGTTGATTTATTTTGTAAAATGAAAATAACTTTTGTTTGAATTAATCTCAATTACTTTAAAGATATTAAAATGAGTTGAATTTTTATTTATTTATAAAATAACAATAATTCTATACCACTGATTTTATGTAATGTTTAAAATAGTTGAAAATTTACATAATATTTTACTATGTGTTGTTTTTAAGAAGAAAAAAAAAAGATTTATTCTTATATTGGTTTAGAAGAGGTTGGTGTGAATATTTGGAATATTTGTTTGAAATGATTGATTTACTGATTCTGATATTATGAACTCATTAGAGTGTAACTTGATGTTAGAGTTTTAGATTTTAAGAACTCATTAGTGATTTATAATTGTACTAATAAAAAAAAAGTTTAAATCATAAAATGTCTAATAGGTGAAAAAGAGAAGAAAAAAAATAATAAAGTTTTTAAAGGAATTATCTCAATAATGAAACTCTTTTTGGAAAGTTATCTAGATTTTGGATTTTATAATCGATGTATTTCATGAGTAGAATGCTTTTTTTTTGTAGAATTATAGTTGTTGTGTTATCATTGTTGAAATGTATATTTAAGTTTAATATGAGAAAGTGACATGTTGTTTGTACATTTTTTCTTGTTACTTGAATTAACCTAACAAAATGGTATGTATCATGTAGATTGGTATGTGTAGAGTGCATCATGTAGATTCTGTGTCCAGAGACTAAAATTTATTTTACCAATTTTTTTTAACTATAAAATTGCATTTTTTATTAGGGACCCAATTTTTAAGATTAGAACATGCCTCCAAAATCTTTAAAAATTGATGGTGTGTTATACATTAGACTAATTTTGTGCCTTGATTGAAACTGAGAATGTATCTATAAACATGTTGAGTAGTTGGTGTGAGAAGAGGATATTATTTTGTAGATTTGTCAATTAGTGTAATTCATTATCTCAACCAAGTATGCCTTATGTTTTGTGTCATGTGTGCTACTTTAATGTATATAAATATACAATTTAGTTTTTTTGTAAATTTTGAGAAAATAAGAAAATAAATTGAAACTATCTTGGAAGTGTTAATTTATTGGAAAACTTTTTATCTATTTATATATATAATTTAAATCTTCTTTCAAAATATAAGTTGAAAATAATAATTTTTATAATGATTAATTATTTAGAAATGTGTTTTTGACGATTAAAGTACGAGCAATTTTAGAAATCTTATAGATTTTAAAAATACAAGTGATTTATTTTATTTTTAATTGTATTTAGCAATGTGATTTGTTTTAGTTGTTTTTATTTAGACGTGATTTATTGAAAAGTGATTTAAGGAAAAGTTTTGAATTCCCATTGATTTTTTTGGTGCTAAATGTGTAACCTTTAAAGTGGTTTATGTACTACCTGATTCAATTTGGTTTGGTAGCGTGTGGTGTCTTCTAGTAAATAATTATTTATCTTAATTGCTACTTGGAAATCTATTTTTTAGTTTGTTGTAACTTTTAAGTGATGATTAATTCAAAAGAAAATTTGAGTGGGATCAATTTGGAGCAGTTAGCCTTCTATGAGAGTATGTTACATGTGTTTGAATCATCGTTTGAGTTATGAGATGAACGTAAAATGTTGGTGCTAATTCTTGGATTGACTATGTGTATGTGATTATGTAAATATTAAATTGTTTGTGTTTCAAGTGTTCTAATTGTTGGGAATTAGTGTATAGAGTTAGAGTAGTCGAGAGCATCTAAAACTGGAATAGCTCTATATTTCTTCAATCGGATTATTGATTATATATTGATGTAAGTGTTGTTGTTACTACTTGTAAATTAAAAGTAAATTATTGTGAAGGTGTAATTAAGTAAGTTTTTAACTTGAGGTAAGGAGTAGGAGTTGTGGCGCCGCCTTCGCACTCCTGAACCACGTTAAAAATATTTTTAATTATCCATGTCTGAATTTGAATGACTGCAGTTATAGTTACCTTAAGTAGTTGACTACATGAGTAGGAGGGACTAGCTACCCCGATGACTCATCGTCGATAAAAGAGGCAGCGATAACTCATTATTTTGTTATAAGTACCTTTTAATTTTATTCTTTCAATAGTTGAAAAACATGTTCATCGCTTATGTGAATTGAATGAATTTAATTATTAAATTTATGTTATTGTGAAATAGTATCTCTATCATTGATTTTTTTTCTTTCTCCTTGATTACATATGAAGTATGTTTTCTTGAGTGATTGATTGTAAATCTATTATAATGTCAATAAGATGTTAGATGTGTTTAATATTTTAAAAATTGCTCTCTGTGTCAGACTTAAGTTAAATTTGTTGAATGTTTGGTGATAGGATCTAAACATTATTTTAAGAAGTAAAACTTGTAATATTTTGTTTGAAAGAAATAGTTGGGATTGACAATATACTTGGAAGGTGTTTCAGTTAACCTAACTAAATGAACTAAGTTATTATTAACTAAATCTATATGTTATGTGTTATATGTAAATTATAGTGAGTAACTCTATGATATTTTCTTTCATTATTGAGTGAAAAATGTGATATGTGTTTAATTGATTTATAGTGTCATGTTAGCCTATCAAGCTAAGTTAATTGGTTTTAACATATTGTGCTTGAATGAGTAGTGAATGCCTTAAAAATACTTATAGACTAAGTTTGAATCTTGAGGGTAGTTAGCTAGATATTCGTTCGCATATCGTTAACTGCAAATTTCGAGGACGAAATTCGTTTAACGAGGGGAGAATTGTAACACCCCAAATTTTATAATAAATTATTTTATTAATAAAATAGAATTTTAAATAATTAATTTGGCGTTAAGGTTATTTTAGAATATATATTGATTAATTTTCTTTATATGTGTATTTTCTATGACGTGCTAATCTTGTACACATTTGACTAAATGAATGATATAAATACTAAATACTATATTTTATTATCTTATATATTTCTCTAAAAATAATAGTATTTTAGTGTACATATTTTAAAGAATAAGATTTTATGCGATTTTACGTGTATATGTACGTTCGTAATTAATGCACATATTTATATTTTAATTAATTCTAAGTATCTCATATTTTAGTTATTTATATTTGGGATAGTAATAATATTATGTTTGATTTCCTTTATTTTTATATACTTGTTGTGGCATTGCGATTTTATATATATTTATTATGATTTAGTAATTAATGTAAAGTAGCAATGTTATATTTATTTATTTTGTGATTTTGACTATTCTCTAATGATGGTAGTATTTTAATATGAGTATTTTGAAAAATAAGTATAATTATAGTGACTATTTTGAATATGAGAGTTTCAATTGTTAGTAATATGTATTTTTTTAAAAGGTTAATTATTTTAATTACTCCAATTTATCATATATTAGTTATGAAATATTAGTAATGTTTTGAAAATTAAATGATGTTTGGAGGAGTATTAAAAATGAGAAAAATGAGATTAAGTAACTATTAATTTTGTTTTAGCAAAATAAAAATAGTAATAGTAATAAAACAAAAAAAAAGTAAATAAAGAGACCAATGGGTTTGACCCATGTGTGAACCCTAATTGTTAACAAAAAAAAAAAAATTGTGATAGACTTCCTCTTCTTCTTGAAAGAACGCAACGAATCCATTCTTCCTCTTCTCTAAAATTCATTGCCACCAATTCCTTGCCTTTTGAATCGATCCAACCTTTATCACACACAAAATCGGCCACTGAATCCATTTTTGGCAATAGTTTTATCAATCGTTGCTCCGTTTCTTCAGAAACAACTCCGTTTCTTTCCTTGGGCGAGCTGTTTTTGGCCGATTCCGATCACCACGTTTGTCGTTTCAAAAATCTGGCATCGTTTTCGGATTCCTCTCGTCGAAACCTATAAGAAGCACTACTCATTTGCATTTTTCGGTGAAGTTGACGTCAGACCCTTCCGGCGCTCCGACGAGTCGGTGAGACCTTTTTTGTAGTTTTTCTCGTCGTTTTGACTCAATTTTTGTTCATAAAATTATAATTAATTATTTAAAATTTATTTTTATGCTCAGTATAATTTATCAGTCACGTCCCGATTTTTTGAACTCGCCGTTATTCGGATTCGCTCGCTTTGTTGTTCTGCAGTTGCTGTTGAAAATTTCCATGGATTTCTGTATTTGAGAAAGCGTCTAAATAAGGTAAGGGGTGAGAGAGCGTTTGAATTCATGAGTATAATATATTGTGAGATGAACGGGAAAATCGTATTTCCCAACGATTCATCCGGGGCTTGCTACGTACGGCAGTAGCCCTTTGAGTGATAAATCAATTAATGCAAAAATATAGAACTTGTGAGATTAAAATATAGAATCGAAATATTTGTAAGGTGTTGATTGATTTAATTTCTATAAATGTGTGGTATTTGATATTATTGTGATATTGGATGTCGAATTAATTTTATATATATGTTTGATTAGATGAGTTTATGTGATATGATAATAAAAGATGAATGTGTTGTGATAATTTTATGTGATGATGATGATGTATGAATAACAATTGTGATTTTATAAATTTGTGATGAGTTTTGTAATGATGATAATGTGTGATTTATAATAGTGATGTTATGAATTTGTGATGAAAATATTGAAGTAACCCATGATGAAATAATTGTGATTCCAATTTGTGTTTGAGATGACGGTCTTAATGGAGTATCATAGGCCAACGAGGGGAGAAAATAAATATTGTGAATTTGTGAAGTGGAGATTATTTTGTCATCATATAGGTAGGGCCTGACAAGCCTAGCGATTCCAGGGAAGTACAACTGAATTGAGCCTGATCGTGGCGGTCTACTGTTGAGCCTTAAGGCAAGATTGTTAGACCTTGGAGGTATTCGGGTGGGGAATTCCTAGGTGACTTGGAGGTAGCACTCCAAATGTCGGGAGCTACCATGCAACACACGTTTACCTCGACTGTCGCCTATATGTTTCTCGGGTTGAGTTGAGGGGATCTATGAGGACAGGGCCAATTTGAATTGTCCGTCCACCGGGATGGTGGCATAGTATCATGGCCTCCTAACCAAGTACTTCAGAGTTAGAATGGTACCACATTGTGAAGTAGGGTCTAAGCTCATGCATAGCATTGCATTTTTGTGTGATTGTTTGTTGTGAGTAATATGTATTGTGTGCGATGATAATTTCTTAGATGATTTGATGTTATAGTCAAATGTATTGATTTTCTTTGATTTTGACTATATAATGTGGTGTTTTTCCTTGAAGAATGTTTGTGTAATGATACGATTTATTTATGATTAATTGCGTGTTCTTCTTACTTATATTATATTATTAACATGATTTCAAAACTCACCTCCTTCGTTGTTTGTGTTTGACTGGCTTGGCCCTGCGTTGCAAAATCGCAGTTGTTACAGGTTAATGAATCTTGAAGTTCAAGTTGGGAGGAATCCCGCTCTGATAGGCGATACCGGGAATAAGGGTTGTAATTTGTATTTTACTTATTTAATTTGAAACGACTTTTTGTATGAAAACCTTATAAGTACTAGTAAGTTTTTAGAATTAAATCAAGTAATTATACTTAATTCAAACTTATTGAGATTGCACTATTTTATAGAAGTAAATAGTTTAAAGTGTTTTTATTTTATTTTTGAGAAACGTGATATTTTAAATTAATTGCAAAAGTTTTTATTCCCTTGAAAACATATTTGTTTTGTCCGCTCCGAATTAAAGTTAAAAATTCTATTATAAATTATTATATATTATTTTGGGGTTTAGGGTGTCACACAACCCAACTCAACTCTAAAGGAAATTTCTCTTTGTCAAGAGTGTGGGTTCTTTTCCTTGTAACTAATTTTCACATTTTCATGTGGGTTTCTGGGGTTGACTTTAAATTCATCCACTATTGAAAATTCATTTCCTGGGTTTGAAATAATGGGAACTTTGAAATCTCGAGTGAGGAAAATTGTGAGGTTTGACATGTTTGAATTATTGAACACTTTTATTCGATCTGTAACAGCCCTTTCAACACCTTAGAAATACTTACAAAATTAAAGAAATAATTAGATTAGTAGGATCTAATTATTTACTAATACTGTAGTTTTAGTAAAATTTAATTTAGGATCAAAGTTAGAATAGGAAATTGGTAGTATTAACAAGTCCAAGTGTCAAAAGAGGAAACACGACACTTTTCTTTCTCTCTCTCTCTCTCTCTCTCACTCACGGGTGCAACAACATATTCTGACCTTCATTTCATTCATCACCAGCTACATTTCCCTTCATTCACCATCAATTGCACTTTATCTCTAAACATTCTAACGCACAACCACACTCAGTTACTGTTCATCATCTTCATCATTTCTCTCTTTTCATTTTTCCCCCCCAAATTCTTTTAAAGGCAACAACCATCTGAAGTCCTCTTCCCCCAATCCGACCCTGTGCATGTTCATTCATCCCTCTCAAGTTTCAATAATCATCCAAAGCAGCACTAAAAGAAGATAGTGAGCAGATTGTGGGAATCTCCGAATTCGAACTAGTGTAGAAAAGACAAAACTGTTGAGCGATGAGAAGGCAGACAACTTCCACAACACATCACGATTCAAACAAAATATCTCATTGTCAAGAACATGAGTTCTTTTCTGAGAACCAACTTCACTTTTGCATGTAGGTTTTGGGCTATATTTTAATTTCTTCTACTATTGGAAATTATTTCTTGGTTTGAAATGATGGGATTCTTAAAATTGAGAGAGAGGAAAAAACTGTGCGGTTTAACATCTAGAAAATGATGAAATATGCATTTAGTTCTTCAAAAACTCATTCATTTTGCATATGCTTGAGTGGTGGATTGTAATTTGTTGAAGATTGAAGGAATGAGGGTTAAATAATATATACTAACTAATGTTTTAATATGTTTCTTTCCCTAATCCCCCTCTAAACATTCTATTCTGCCTCGGATCCATTATTTTGCCTCTGATTTCTCTTTCTCTATTCCAGCTGCCTCTAATTTTTCTTCCTCTACTATGGTTGCCTCTGATTTATTTCTTTCTCTATTCTGGCTGCTTCTAATTTTGCTTCCTCTATTTATGCTGCATTTGCTTTATTTCTTTCTCTATTATGGTTGCTTATGATTTTTCTTCATTTATTCTTTCTGCCTCAAATTTATTTCCTTCTCTATTCATGTTGCCTCTAATTCGTTTCTTTCTCTGATCGGGCTGCCTCTGATCCAAGTCTTCCTTTGATGAAGCTTCCTCTGATCAAAGTCTTCCTCTGATCAAATTGCCTCTAATCCATGTCTTCCTTTGATCAGGATGCCTCTGATCCAAGTCTTCCTCTGATCAAGTTGTCTTTGATCCAAGTCATCCTCTGATTAAGTTGTCTATGATCCAAGTCTTCCTCTGATCAGGTTGTCTTTGATCCATGTTTTCCTCTGATTTGGCTGCCTGTGTTCCAGTCCTTCCTTTAATCGGGCAACTTCTAATCCAATCCTTCCTCTGATCAAATTGACTCTAACCCAACGTCTTCCTTTGTATAAATATTTATTCAAAGTAAGCTACCCTCTAATGATTGACTTGAAATTAATTAATACATTATCTTTTGCTTACTTATGATATTGAAGTTAATTAATACCTTGAAATTGATGTGATAATGAGGTGTGCATTATATACATTATATACATAATGTCATGAGATGCATGGTCATGACATTTATTTTTATGCTGCGCATAATTTATCACACACGTCTTACATTGTGGATCTGCAGTTGCTATTGAAAATTTCCATTGATTTCTGTGTTTGAGAAAGCGTCTAATTAAGGTAAGGGGTGAAAGAGCATTTGAATTCATGAGTATAATATACTATGAGATGAACGGGAAAACCGTATTTCACAACAATTCATCCGGGGCTCGCTACGTACAGCAGTAGCCCTTTGAGTGATAAATTCATTAATGTGATAATATGAGGATTGTGAGATTAGAATGTTAAATAGAAATGTTTATAAGGTGTTGATTGATTTAAATTTCGATAATTGTGTGGTATTTGGTATTTGATACTATTGTGATGTTGGATGTTGAATGAAATTCTGTACATATGTTTGATTGGACGAATTTATGTGATGGGATAATAAAAGATTAATGCATTGTATGACATATGTTTATGTGATCACAATGATAATGTTTGATTGATGATAGTGATGTTACAAATTTGTGATGAGTTTATATGATGATCATGATTATGTATGATTAACGATGTTATAAAATTGTGATGAGAATATTGAAGTACTCCATAATTGATGAAATAGCGATGATTCCAACTTGTGCTAAAGATAATGCTCTTTACGGAGTAGTCTAGGCTAACGAGGGGAGAAAATAAATATTGAGAATTTGTGAAGTGGAGATTATTTTGTCATCATATAGGTAGGGCCTAACAAACCTAGTGATTTCGGGGAAGTACAACTGAATTGAGCCTAATCTTGGCGGTCTACCGTTGAGCCTTAAGGCAAGATTGTTAGACCTTGGAGGTATTCAGGTGGGTAATTCGTAAGTGACTTGGAGGTAGCACTCCAAATGTTGGGAGCTACCACGCAACACACGTTTACCTCGACTGTTGCGTATATGTGTCTCGGGTTGAGTTGAGGGGATCTTTGAGGACAGGGCCAATTTGAATTGTCCATCCACCGGGATGGTGGCATAGTATCAAGCCTCCTAACCAAGTACTTCAGAGTTAGAATGGTACCACATTGTGAACTAGAGTCTACGCTCATGCATAGAAATGCATTTCCTTGTGATTGTTTTGTTGTTATTCTTGAAGGTGTGAAATATTTTAAATGTATCTCTATATGTCTATATTTTTTAAACCGTTAGAGTAATTGATGTTAGGATTTAGACATCCTTTAAGGAGACAAAAAAATAGTAGAATATTGTGCGAGAAGTTAGTTGAACTTGAAAGCATATTTGATATATGGTTATTTGATTCAAATGAATGTAGTAATTGGTTGTTGACTAAATTCACACGCTTAGTTTTATCTATAAATGACACTGAAAAATTATGATATTTGCTTCATAATTTAGTTGTTGAATATGATGTGTTTAATTGATTGATTATGTCATGTTAAACTATCATGTGAAACTGATTGATTATTGACATATGGTGCTTAAATGAGTAGTGAATTCCTTAAAAATATTTATAGACTAAGTATGAATCTTGAGGGTTGTTAGTTAGAAAGTTAATTCGCATATTGTTCACCACAAATTTCGAGGACGAAATTTCTTTAACGAGAGGAGAATTGTAACACCCCAAATTTTATAATAAACAATTTTATTATTAAATAGGATTTTAGATAATTAATTTGGTGCTAAAATTATTTTAGAATATATGTTAACTATTTTTATGATTAATTTTATTTATATGTGTATTTTCAATGATGTGTTAATCTTGTACATATTTAACTAAATGAGTGATGTAAATAATAAATATTATATTTTATTATTTTATATATTTTTCTAAAAATAATAGTATTTTATAGTAAATATTTTAGAGAATAAGATTTAGGCGATTTTACGTGTATATGTGAATTGGTAATTAATGTCATATTTTCTTGTGTGTTTGACTAATATTAAATATGCACTTAATTATATTTAATTAATTCTAAATATATTTTATTTAAATTATTTATTTTATAAATAATTATCTTGGGATAGTAGTAATATTGTGTTTGATTTCCTTTATTTTTATATACTTGTTATGACATTGTGATTTTATATATATATTTATTATAACTTAGTAATTAATATAAAGTGTTGATGTTATATTTATTTATTTTATAATTTCGACTAATCTCCAATGATTGTAACATTTTAATTTGAGTATTTAAGAAAATAAGTATTATTATAGTGATCATTTGGAATATGAAAGTTTTGGTTATTAACGTATTTTAAAGATCAATTACTTTAAATTACTTTATTTTATAAAATATTAGTTTTGAAATTATTAGTAATATTTTAGTAATTAAATTGTGTTTAAAAAAAATTTTTCAAAAAACTATTTTTAGTAATTATTTGCTTCATTTAAAAATAAATAAATAAATAAAACAAAATAAAGAAAGAAAATGTGTTTTATAGGTTAGGCCCATATGCAATAGTATACCTAATTAAAAATAAACAGACTAATGGCTGTCAAATAGCAGCAAACCCTTTTTCTCTCAAATTCACTCCCACCAATTCCTTGCCATTTGAATTGATCCCAACCTCTATCCCACACAAAATCGGCCACTGAATCTATTTTTGGCATCAATTTTATTAATCGTTGCTCTGTTTAATCAGAAACAGCTAAGTTTCTTTCCTTGAGCGAGCTGTTTTTGGCCGATTCCGATCACCACATTTGTCGTCTCAAAAAATTGGCATCGTTTTTGGATTCCTCTTGCGAAACCTTCAAAAAGCACTATTCATTTGACTCCATTTTTGTTCCTAAAATTATTATTAATTATTTAACATTTATTTTTATGCTTCGCATAATTTATTAGTCACGTCTCAACGATTTTGTGAACTCGCAGTTATTCGGATTCGCTCATTGTACGTTGTCGATCTACAGTTGCTGTTGAAAATTTCCATTGATTTCTGTGTTTGAGAAAGCGTCTAAATAAGGTAAGGGGTGAGAGAACGTTTGAATTCATGAGTATAATATATTGTGAGATGAACGGGAAAAGCGTATTTCCCAACAATTCATCCGGAGCTCGCTACGTACAGCAGTAGCCCTTTGAGTGATAAATTCATTAATGTGAAAATATGAGGATTATGAGATTAAAATGTTAAATAGAAATGTTTATAAGGTGTTGATTGATTTAATTTTCGATATAAGTGTGGTATTTGATTTTTGATACTATTGTGATGTTGGATGTTGAATGAAATTCTGTGCATATGTTTGATTGGACGAATTTATGTGATGTGATAATAAAAGATGGATGCATTGTATGACATATGTTTATGTGATGATAATGATGATGTTTGATTGATGATAGTGATGTTACAAGTTTGTGATGAGTTTATATGATGATCATGATTATGTATGATTAACGATGTTATAAAATTGTGATGAATATTGAAGTACGACATAATTGATGAAATAGTGATGATTCCAACTTGTGCTAAAGATGATGCTCTTAACAGAGTAGTCTAGGCTAACGAGGGGAGAAAATAAATATTGAGAATTTGTGAAGTGGAGATTATTTTGTCATCATATAGGTAGGGTCAGACAAGCCTAGTGATTTCAGGGAAGTACAACTGAATTGAGCCTGATCGTGGCGGTCTACTGTTGAGCCGTAAGGCAAGATTGTTAGACCTTGGAGGTATTCGGGTGGGGAATTCCTAGGTGACTTGGAGGTAGCACTCCAAATGTTAGGAGCTACCACGCAACACACTTTTACCTCGACTGTTGCGTATATGTGCCACGGGTTGATTTGAGGGGATCTTTAACGACAGGGCCAATTTGAATTGTCCGTCCACCGGGATGGTAGCATAGTATCGAGCCTCCTATCAAAGTACTTCAAAGTTAGAATGGTACCACATTGTGAAGTAGAGTCTAAGCTCATGCATAGCATTGCATTTCCTTGTGATTGTTTTGTTGTTATTGATATGTCGTAATGTGATTATGATACGGTCTATTATGATTGTTTGTGTATTCTTCATACTTATATTACTACTAAAAGTTTTTATTTCCTTAGTGCAACACCCCGGCCATTACCGTTACCGGCGATGCTACCTCACGATCTCTGTGGGATTCGAGCCCGATACCTTGGAGATAAGTACCGCCTCCACACATTCCCACTACCAATTGAGCCGATTGTAACACCCCAGATTTTTGATCCAAAACGTTACTTAAAGATATATTGTTTAGAAAGATTTACAACAATTTTTTTTTTAATAAAATACCTAACATTTATTCATACAAATAATTAGTAACAACCACGTTTATTTAATATTATTAAGAAAATATTTATTCAAAGCTAAAATAAAGAAAAAGCAATTATTCTTAACGGAACGGAACCGACTTCCGTATTTCTAGAATTCTAGTGCATTTTAAAAGTTGGTGACAAAAGATTAAAAATAAATTTAGAAATATCGCGACAATTCTATTATTACAAAATTGTATTGAAAACCCATTTTTATCTCACGCTCGCCGCACGTTAATACTGATCATCTACGCTTGAATCTCCTCGAACTCATTAGTACCTAAAATGTTGTTGTAAGGGTCAGTTTTATCCATCATCCATATCAAACCCAAGTTAAACATATACAAGAATAACACAACATATATAAAAGTAAAAACTTCCAATTTAAAACAAAAATAATACGCAAACCAATAAATTGCATAACAAAAATATATACATGATGCATGCTCCTAAAACTATATGATCCGGATATAAACCTGCCACTAAGGCAACTTCCACGAAGATGCATATGCCATGACATGATGATATATTATCAAAGAGATATATTCCCACACAACCCACTAAGAATCATGTCATATGCATTCAAATCACTTTCACCATATACACACAAAAATCGAGACTTATTCACATATCACTAAGATCACATGCCACACATCCTTATCATGAGTATCACATATCCATAAACAAATAATCATGAAAATCATAACTTTCACCACATACACACAAAGATCGAGACTTGGTATCATACACACCATAAAGATTAACATGTCAACATATATAACAACAAAATTCAACTCCAACTCATACACATCATCAAAAAACTTTGTCACATATACATACAAATTCGACCCCTTTTCATATTCATTATAAAAATTAAAACTTTATTACATATAACATAAAATTCATACTTTACTTCATATTCGCCATAAAAATCAAAACTTTATCACATATAACATCAAAATTCATACTTTACTTCTTAAAAATCATATATTATATAATAAACTCAACACAAAGGATTGGGGTTTCATTACTTTAATTCATTAGTCTACATTTATTCCTTTCAAAAAGAAAGCAATCCCAATTATTAATTTCATTCCATCCAACCAACGGTCTAACTATAATTTGTCTGGGGAAAAGCCCTTATGAAGAATTTAAAGTGAACATTATTGGGTAGACAGTGTTGGGCCTGAATAAGGAATAGAAGGGAGAAAATATTATTATTATTATTATTATTATTATTATTATTATTATTGTTATTATTATTATTATTATTATTAGTATTATTACTATTATTATTATTATTAGTTAACCTTCATCAAAAACAAGGCATAGACTCCCAGCCCAACTTTCTACTCATATAGATGGATTATGTGACACCAAGCCACAACCCTTAGCCCAAATTTTTCTTGCCTAAGAGAGAAAAATACATCTACTAAATAATTCTTACTAACAACTTTATTACAATAAGTCGAACAAGGCGAATAATTACCACACCCAATTTAATATTGGAAAATATATATTTATAGATCCAAATTATTTTAACTAATAATTTTAGAGGATGCTACTGTGACACCCTAAACCCCAAAATAATATGAAATAATTTATAATAGAACTTTTAAGTGATTTTCGGAGCGGATAAAACAAATATGTTTTCAAGGGAATAAAAACTTTTGCAATTAATTTAAAATGTCACATTTCTCAAAAATAAAATTAAAAAACACTTTAAACTCTTTACTTCTATAATATAGTGCAATCTCAATAAACTTGATTTAAGTATAATTACTTGATTTAATTCTAAAAACTTACTAGTACTTATAAGTTTTTCATACAAAAAGTCGTTTCAAATTAAATAAGTAAAATAAAAATTACAACCCTTATTCCTCCAAACTTGAACTTCAAGATTCATTAACCTGGAACAACTGGGTTTCGCAAACGCAAGGCCAAGCCAGTCAAACACAAACAACGAAGGAGATGAGTTTCGAAATCATGTTGATAATATAATATAAGTAAGAAGAACACGCAATTAATCATAAATAAACCGTATCATTACACAAACATTCTTCAACGAAAAACACCACGTTATATAGTCAAAATCAAGGAAAATCAATACATTTCACAATAACATCAAATCATCTAAGAAATTATCATCGCACACAATACATATTAATTACAACAAACAATCACACAAAAATGCAATCCTATGCATGAGCTTAGAATCTACTTCACAATGAGGTACCATTCTAACTCTGAAGTACTTGGTTATGAGGCCTGATACTATGCCACCATCCCGGTGGACAGACAATTCAAATTGGCCATGTCCTCATAGATCCCCGCAACTCAACCCGAGACACATATACGCGACAGTCGAGGTAAACGTGTGTTGCATGGTAGCTCCCGACATTTGGAGTGCTACCTCCAAGTCACCTAGGAATTCCCCACCCGAATACCTCCAAGGTCTAACAACCTTGCCTTAAGGCTCAACAGCATACCGCCACGATCAGGCTCAATTCAGTTGTACTTCCTCGGAATCACTAGGCTTGTCAGGCCCTACCTATACGTTGACAAAATAATCTCCACTTCACAAATTCACAATATTTATTTTCTCCCCTCGTTGGCCTATGATACTACATTAAGACCGTCATCTCAAACACAAATTAGAATCATCATTATTTCATCAACTATGGGGTTACTTCAATATTCTCATCACAATTTTATAATATCATTAATCATACATAATCATCGTCATCATATAAACTCATCACAAATTTACAACATCACTATCATCAATCAAACATCTTCACATGAACTTATCTAATCAAACATATGCAACAAATTCATTTAAAATCAAATATCACAATAGTATCAAATACCACACATTTAACGGAATTAAATCACTCAGCACCTTATAAATATTTGTATTCCATATTTTAATGTCACAATTTCCATATTTGCACATTAATTAATTTAACACTCAAAGGGCTACTGCCGTACGTAGCAAGCCCCGGATGAATCGTTGGGAAATACGGTTTTCCCGTTCATCTCACAATATATTATACTCATGAATTCAAACGCTCTCTCATCCCTTACCTTATTTCCACGCTTTTGCACACGAATACGATTCCACGAGCAATCAACCTTTATTCTCCAACTATTTGTCCTTCAATCGATCTAACTCGACAATTTATGGGTAAACGTTAAAAATAAATTATGAGAAGGCACTCTAAAAACTAAATTTCGAGATTCGGTCAAGAAAACATACCATAAATCAGCAAAACAATTAGTGGATAATATAGTCACTTTTCACACGGTCGTTTTGGCGTTGGTTTCACTCAAATTGGACTTACGGTGAAGAAGAATGATGCAAAATAAGGAATTTTAGAAACAGAGAAGTCGGGTATTTTAAAGGGAAATTGGGATGGTTAAAAATCTGAAAAATTGTATTTAATTGACCAACTAAATGAGTGAAAGAACATACAGAAATTTGGATGAAAACGGTGAAAGTTTTCTGTTACAACTATCGATCATCGGTATTGATTTTCTATTTTTTTTTTTTTTTTTCCAATTGCGGGTGCTTCTTCATATTATCTCCTGTAGCGTTATGCGGCTGCCTTCCTTTTATACTGTAGCGCTATTTGGGTTATATATATTTGACCTTATATATATATATTAGTTATTATTAACCTTGAACCATGTGACACCCTAAACCCCAAAATAACATTTATTATAATTTATACTAAATTATTTGAAATCAAAACTCGCAGCGGATAAAGAAAATTTGTTCAAGAAAATAAAAACTTTTATATATAACTTAGGATATTATGTTTCTCTAAATACACATGTACTAAGGTTTTCATATAAAAATCATTTGTTATTACAAAAAAAAAAAACACATTACAACTCTTAATTCCCACTATCACCTATCAGAGCGGAGTTTCTCCTAAAGTTTAACTTCTAAACTCGTTAACCTGTAATAACTGCGATTTCCCAAACGCAGGGCCAAGCCAGTCAAACACAAAAAATGAAGGAGGTGAGTTTTGAAATCATGTTGATAATATCATATAAGTAAGAAGAACACGCAATTAATCATACATAAATTGTATCATTACACAAACATTCTTCAAGGAAAAACACCACGTTATATAGTCAAAATCAAGGAAAATCAATACATTTCACAATAACATCAAATCATCTAAGAAATTATAATTGCACACAATACATATTAATCACAACAAACAATCACACAAAAATGCAATGCTATGCATGATCTTGGACTCTACTTCACAATGTGGTACCATTCTAACTCTGAAGTACTTGGTTAGGAGGCCATGATACTATGCCACCATCCCGGTGGACGGACAATTCAAATCGACTCTGTCCTCATAGATCCCCTCAACTCAACCTAAGACACATATATGCGACAATCGAGGTAAACGTGTGTTGCATAGTAGCTCTCGACATTTGGAGTGCTACCTCCAAGTCACCTAGGAATTCCCCACCCGAATACCCCCAAGGTCTAACAATCTTGCCTTAAGGCTCAACAGTAGACCACCACGATCAGGCTCAATTTAGTTGTACTTCCCCGGAATCGCTAGGCTTGTCAGGCCCTACCTATATGATGACAAAATAATCTCCCCTTCACAAATTCTCAATATTTATTTTCTCCCCTAGTTGGCCTATGATACTCCATTAAGACTGTCATCTCAAACACAAATTGGAATTACAATAATTTCATCAGAGGTTACTTCAATATTTTCATCACCAACTCATAACATCACCATTATAAATCACACATCATCATCATTACATAAATCATCACAAATATAGAGCATCACTATCATCAATCGTACCGCATCACATAAACTTATCACAAATTTATAAAATCACAATTATTATTCATACATCATCATGATCACACACAATTATCACAACACATCCATCTTTTATTATTATATCACATAAACTCGTCTAATCAAACATATACATAAAATTAATTCGACACTCAATATCACAATAACATCAAATACCACACATTTAAAGAAATTAAATCAATCAACACCTTACAAATATTTTCTATTCTATATTTTAATCTCACAATTTCCATATTTGCACATTAATTAATTTATCACTCAGAGGGCTACTGCCATACGTAGTGAGCCCTGGATGAATAATTGGAAAATACGATTTTCCCGTTCATCTCACAATATATTATACTCATGAATTCAAACGCTCTCTCACCTCTTATCTTATTTCGACGCTTTCACACACAAATACGATTCCACGAGTGAATAGCCTTTGTTCATTGACTCTTTGTCCTTCAATCAATCTAACTCGACAATTTATGGGTAAACGTTAAAAATAAATTATGAGGAAGGACTCTAAAATTAATTTCGAAATTTGGTCAAGGAATCTTACCATAAATCAGAAAAACCAATCAGTAGACACTCTAAAACCAATCAGTATTCATATAGCCACTTTTCACACTATCGTTTTTGCGTTGGTTTCACTCAAATCGGACTTACGGTGAAGAAGAACAGTGCAGAATAACAAATTTTACAAACGGAGAAGTCGGGTATTTTAGAGAGAAATTGGGGTTGTTAAAAATATGAGGAAGTATGTTTATTTGACTAGCTAAATGAATAAAACAAGATACTGAAATTTGGACGAGAACGGAGAAAATTTTCTGGAACAGTTATCGATCACTGGTGCCAAATGATAGGTTGTTGTTGGCGGAGGTTGAGGCTCCCTTTCTTATTTTTGTAGGGTTAACATGGGTCAAGCCCATTGGTCTCCTTATTTATTTTATGTTTTACTACTATTATTTTTATTTTGCCAAAAGAGAATTAATTGTTACTTAATCTCATTTTTTAATACTCTTCCAAACATCATTAAATTTTCAGAACATTACTAATATTTCATAACTAATATATGATAAATTAGAGTAATTAAAATAATTAACCTTTTAAAAAAAATACATATTATTAACAACCCAAGGTCTCATATTCAAATTAATCACTATAATTATACTTATTTTTCAAAATACTCACGTTATAATGATACTATCATTAGAGAATAGTCAAAATTATAATATAAATAAATATAACAACAATATTTTATGTTAATTACTAAATCATAATAAATATATATATAAAATCACCATTCTAAAATAAGTATATAAAAATAAAGAAAATCAAACATAATATTACTACTATCTCAAGATAATTATTTATAAAATAAATAATTAAAATAAGATATATTTAGAAATAATTAAATATAATTTAGTGCACATACATTTAATATTAGTCAAACACACAAGAAAATTTCATATTAATTACCAACTCACATATACACGTAAAATCTCCTAAATCTTATTCTTTAAAATATTTACACTAATATACTATTATTTTTAGAAAAATATATAAAATAATAAAATATAACATTTATTATTCATATAACATATTTGGTCAAATATGTACAAGATTAGCACATTATAGAAAACACACCTAAAAAGAAAATTAATCATAAAACTAATCAACATATATTCTAAAATAATTTTAACACCAAATTAATTATCTAAAATCCTATTTAATTAATAAAATAGTTTATTATAAAATTTGGTGTGTTACAAACCCCATTTTAATTTTTTATTTCAATTTTTTTTTACAAGACCCAACTAATTACACAGTTATTTTTATTTATTTATTTGCCACTAAAATAATATCTTCCAAATAATTAAATTAAAAGATTGTTACATGATGAGAATAGTTAAAATGACAAAATAAAAAAATATAACATTAGTATTTTATATAAGTCACTAAATCAATTAAATATGTATAAAATTAATACATCATTGAAAACACATATGAAGAGAATTAATCATAAAACTGATCAACATATATTCTAAAATAATATAAACAACAAATTAATTATTTAAAATATTATTTCATTTATAAAACAGTGTGTTATAAAATTTGGGGTGTTACAATTCTCCTCTCGTTTAAGAAATTTTGTCCTCGAAATTTGTGGTAAATAATAAGTGAACTAATATCTAGCTAAGCACCATCAAACATATTGAAGGCATTGACAACTCATTTAAGAATAACATATCAAAAATCCTAGCTCGAAAAGCTACATGACCCAACAAATTAATTAAACACATCAAATTCAACACTTCAAATAAGAAGAAAATATCGTGATTAATCATTATCGTTAATAGATAAAACTAAACTTGTTAATTTAGTCAACTCAACTTACTACTACATTTAGTTGAATAAAATAACACATATATTATATACTTTCAAATTCGACTTACTTCTCAAACAATATTCTAGTAAAAGAATGTTTAAATCCTAACAACAATTACTCTACAGATTTCACAAAAGTTAGACATATAGGGAAACATTTAAAATACTCCGCACAACCAAGAATTACAAACAGAGAGGCACATAACAACTCAATGATATGTAATCACTTACTTATTATTATTATTATTATTATTATTATTATTATTATTTTTATTTTTCTTATCATAGTGTAATATGACAATTATTTTCACATATAGTATCAAACACACTCATTTATAGAACTCATACAATAGTTCTAGATCCTTATCAAATGAGAAAATATAAAAAAAAAAATAAAAATACTAACACAATGCACATATTTATTTCAATCAAGTTACTTAGAAGATCAAACTGCTTAATTGAATGTTTAATTTAAGTACAAACCTCCAACCTAATATTCACGCCACATAAACAACTATCAACATTCAACATCGAATCCACATAGAAGTCATAGTCACTCCAAAATTGTGTAAGAGATGAACATAGTTTCTAACTATTTCAAAAATAAAGTTCACAAGTATTTCTAACGATAATAACAATGGGTTATTGCTGCCTCTTTTATCGACAATGAGTCATCGGGGTAGCTAGTCCCTCCTACTCATGTAGTCAACTACTTAAGGTAACTATAACTGCAATCATTCAAATTCAAACATATGTAATTAAAAGTATTTTTAACGTGGTTCAGGAGTGCGAATGCGGCACCACAACTCCTACTCCTTACTTCAAGTCAAAAATTCACTTAATTACACATTCACATTGATTTATTTGTAACTTACAAGTAGTAACAACAACACTAACATCAATATATAATCAATAATTCGATTAAAGCAGTATAGCACTATTTCACTTTTAGATGCTCTCGGCTATTCTAACTCTATACACTAATTCCCAACAATTAGAACACTTCAAACACAAACAATTTAATACTAATATATTCATATACACATTCACATACTTAATCCAAAAATTAGCACCAAAATTTTAGTTCGTCTCATAACTTAAACGATGTAAACTATACTCATAGAACTCTAAGTGCTCCAAATCAATCACAATTATATTTTCTTTTTAATTAATTCTCACTTAAAGGTTACAACAAACTAAAGCAAAAACTTCAAGTAGCAGATAAGATAAATAATTATTTACTAAAAGATACAACAAGCTACCAAAACAAATTGAATCAAGTAATACAGAAACCACTTTAAAGGTTACACATCATTCTAAAAATTGATTTATAGACTTAAATTATTATAAAATGTATCACTAATCATTTAGCACCAAAAATAAATAAAAAATCATTGGGAATTCAAAACTTTTCCTTAAATCACTTTTCAATAAATCACGTCTAAATAAAAACTACTAAAATAAATCATATTTCTAATTACAAGTAAAAATATGATAAATCACATGTATTTTTAAAATCTATAAGATTTCTAAAATCACTCGTACTTTAATAGTCAAAAACACATTTCTAAATAATGAATCATTATAAAAATTATTATTTTCAACTTATTTTTTGAAAGAAGATTTAAATTATATATATAGATAGATAGATAAAAAGTTTTCTAATAAATTAACACTCCCAAGATAGTTCCAATTTATTTTCTTATTTTCTCAAAATTTACAAAATAAAAAACAAAATTGTATATTTATTTACATTAAAGTAGTGCACATGACACAAACAGAAGGCATACTTGGTTATGATAATGAATTACACTAATTGACAAATCTAAAAAATAACATTCTCCTCTCACACCAACTACTCAACATGTCTATAGATACAATTCCAGTTTCAATCAAGGCACAAAATTGGTCTAAAGTATAACACACCATCAAATTTAAAGATTTTGGAGGCATGTTCTAATCTAAAAAATTGGGTCCCTAATAAAAAAATGCAATTTTATAGTTAAAATAAAAATTGGTAAAATAAATTTTAGTCTCTGGCCACATAATCTACATGATGCACTCTACACATATCAATCTACATGATACATACCATTTTGTAAGGTTAATTCATGTAACAAGAAAATATGTACAAACAACATGTCACTTTCTCATATTAAACTCCAATATACATTTCAACAATGATAACACAACAACTATAATTCTACTCAAAAAAAAATTCGACTAATAAAATACATCGATTATAGAATCCAAAATTTAGATAACTTTTCAAAAAAAGTTTCACCATTGAGATAGTTCTTTTTTTAAAAAACTTTGTTTTCTTATTCTGATTTCTTTCTCTTTCTTAATTAGTAGACATTTTGTTATTTGACCCTTTTTTTTGTACCATTATAAATCACTAATGAGTTCCTAAAATCTAAAACTCTAACATCGAGTTAAACTCAAATGAGTTCATAATATCAGAATCAGTAAATCAATCATTTCAAATAAATATCCCAACACCCACACGATTCAATATTCACACCATCCCCCTAATTTAACATAACAACAGCTCTTTTTAATCCTCTTAAAAACAACACATACTAGAACATGTGGTAAATTTTTAAGCTATTTTAAACATTAAATAAAATCAGTAGTATAGAATTATTGTTATTTTATAAATCAACAAAAATTCAACTCAATTAAATTTTTTTAAATAATCAAGAGTAATTCAAATAAAAGTTATTTTCATCTTACAAAATAAGTAAACTTTAACTCCTTCAAAATGTCATTTTAAAAAAAAATTCTAAGTTCTACTAACATCTAATATTCAAGAATTACTATTGCTAATAATATGAATTTCATACTATTTAAAATCATGACGATCATTCTAAATTATTTTCAAAACCAATATCAAAACTTTACTCATCTAGATACAACCATCAACACTATCAAGTGATTTAAAGTTAACATTCACAATTTAAAATTGATTTTTTTCTTCACACAAGCCAACATAAAATCAAAATAAGAATTTTTTTGTCAAAATTAAAACTTTAAACATAAGAGACATAATTCCTATCTAACTCAAAGTTTAGACGAAACATTTTTTTTTTCTACATTGAGTTTCAACAAAAATAATAATAATTTGTACCTAGTAAAAGTCAATACTTGAAGTTTTAAACAAATAATTCATACGGAAAACAATATTTCAATCAATTAGTTATTAGATCAAACACTTTAAACAGATTCATATCAAGACTAAATATTTTAAATTCAGCAAGGGTGAAAATGGAACTTTAAAACAACTAACTAGTGAGGTCTGACATTTGATAACTAAGGTTACGTGAATGAGATTAATAACTTGGAACATACAGGTGGTCAATCAAAATTATTATTTCCAACTATTCATATAAAACAAGAGTGCAAAAATCATAGTTCGGTAAGCTAGGAATTTAGAATCCAAGTAATATCATGGTTTATTTACTTACTAAGCTAGGAATTTAGAATCCATAAAACAATCAGGGTAACCACAAAATATGTATAATAATACAAAAGCATATAACAATTAAAACAATAATATAACGGAAAAACCATCATAGTGAAAATAATTATTACATAAGAAAACACAATTGACACGATTGACATTAATTCGACTAACACTAAATCGGCATTCGACCCACTCGGCCTGATTGGACAAACAAGGCTCTGATACCACTAATGTGACACCCTAAACCCCAAAATAATTTGTAGTAATTTATCATAGAATTTTTAAGTGATTTTCGGAGCTAATAAAACAAATATATTTTTAAGGGAATAAAAACTTTTGCAATTAACTTAAAATATCACGTTTCTCAAAAATAAAATAAAAAAACACTTTAAACTCTTTACTTCTATAAAAAAGTGCAATCTCAATAAGCATGATTTAAGTATAATTACTTGATTTAATTCTAAAAACTTACTAGTACTTATAAGTTTTTCATACAAAAAGTCGTTTCAAATTAAATAAGTAAAATACAAATTACAACCCTTATTCCCGATATCACCTATCAAAGCGGGATTCCTCCCAACTTGAACTTCAAGATTCATTAACCTGTAACAACTGCGATTTCGCAAACGCAGGACCAAGCCAGTCAAACACAAACAACGAAGGAGGTGAGTTTTGAAATCATGTTGATAATATAATATAAGTAAGAAGAACACACAACTAATCATAAATAAACCGTATCATTACAGAAACATTCTTCAAGGAAAAACACCACGTTATATAGTCAAAATCAAGGAAAATCAATACATTTCACAATAACATCAAATCATCTAAGAAATTATCATCGCACACAATACATATTAATTACAACAAACAATGACACAAAAATGCAATGCTATGCATGAGCTTAGACTCTACTTCACAATGTGGTACCATTGTAACTCTGAAGTACTTGGTTAGGAGGTCTGATACTATGCCACCATCCCGGTGGACGGACAATTCAAATTGGCCATGTCCTCATAGATCCCCTCAACTCAACCCGAGCCACATATACGCGACAGTCGAGGTAAACGTGTGTTGCATGGTAGCTCCCGACATTTGGTGTGCTACCTCCAAGTCACCTAGGAATTCCACACCCGAATACCTCCAAGGTCTAACAATCTTACCTTAAGGCTCAACATTAGACCGCCATGATCAGGCTCAATTCACTTGTACTTCCCCGGAATCACTAGGCTTGTCAGGCCCTACCTATATGATGACAAAATAATCTCCACTTCACAAATTCACAATATTTATTTCATCAACTATGGGGTTACTATGATACCTCCAAGTCACAAAATAATATGATACTCCATTAAGACCGTCATCTCAAACACATATTAGAATCATCATTATTTCATCAATTATGGGGTTACTTCAATATTCTCATCACAATTTTATGACATCATTAATCATACATAATCAATGTCATCATATAAACTCATCACAAATTTACAACATCACTATCATCAATCAAACATCTTCACATAAACTTATTTAATCAAACATATGCAACAAATTCATTTTAAAGCAAATATCACAATAGTATCAAATACCACACATTTAACGGAATTAAATCCATTAGCACCTTATAAATATTTATATTCCATATTTTAATCTCACAATTTCCATATTTGCACATTAATTAATTTAACACTCAAAGGGCTACTGCCGTACGTAGCAAGCCCCGGATGAATCGTTGGGAAATACGGGTTTCCCGTTCATCTCACAATATATTATACTCATGAATTCAAACACTATCTCACCCCTTACCTTATTTCGACGCTTTCGCACACGAATACGATTCCACGAGCAAACAACCTTTATTCTCCGACTATTTGTCCTTCAATCGATCTAACTCGATAATTTATGGGTAAATGTTAAAAATAAATTATGAGAAGGCACTCTAAAAACTAAATTTCGAAATTCGGTCAAGGAAACTTACCATAAATCAGAAAAACAATCAGTGGATAATATAGTCACTTTTCATACGGTCGTTTTGGCGTTGGTTTCACTCAAATCGGACTTACGGTGAAGAAGAACGATGCAAAATAACGAATTTTAGAAACGGAGAAGTCGGGTATTTTAAAGAGAAATTGGGATGGTTAAAAATCTGAAAAATTGTATTTAATTGACCAACTAAATGAGTGAAAGAACATACAGAAATTTGGATGAAAACGGTGAAAGTTTTCTGTTACAACTATCGATCATCGGTATTGATTTTCTATTTTTTTTTTTCCAATTGCGGGTGCTTCTTCATATTATCTCCTGTAGCGTTATGCGGCTGCGTTCCTTTTATACTGTAGCGCTATTTGGGTTATATATATTTGACCTTTTATATATATATATATATTAGTTATTATTAACCTTGAACCCCATTTTATTTTATTTTTCAATTTTTTTTTTACAAGACCCAACTAATGACACAGTTATTTTAATTTATTTATTTGCCACTAAAATAATATCTTCCAAATAATTAAATTAAAAGATTGTTACATATTGAGAATAGTTAAAATGACAAAATAAAAAAATATAACATTAGTATTTTATATAAGTCACTAAATCAATTAAATATATATAAAATTAATACATCATTGAAAACACATATGAAGAGAATTAATCATAAAACTGATGAACATATATTCTAAAATAATATAAACACCAAATTAATTATTTAAAATATTATTTCATTTATAAAACAGTTTATTATAAAATTTGGAGTGTTACAGTTACAATACTCACCCCCTTAAAATTAGTTTCGTCCTTGAAACTAGTTAGGCATGAAAAGTTTTGGGTGGAGGTCTCTCATCTTTTCCTCTAATTCCCAATTGGCATCTCCAGTCGTTTGGTCCCAAATCACCTTGACCAAGGCGATCTCTTTGCCTCATAAGTGCTTAGTAGTCCTATCCGCAATGCTCAACGGCGGAACTGCAAACGAAAAGTTCTCCTTCAACTGTATATCATTTGGCATGATAATATGGGAAGGATCAGCGATGTACTTCCTCAGTTTTGCCACATGGAACACATCATGCAGTTTGGCTAGATTTGGAGGCAAAGCAATCTGATAAGCTACGAGACCCACACGTTGGAGGATCTGGTATGGTCCTATGAATTTAGGAGTTAGCTTCTTAGACATCAGTGCCCTACCAACTCCAGTAGTAGGCGTCACTCTCAAAATTACATGTTCACCGTCTTGAAACTCCAGCGGTTTCCTTCGTTTGTCGGCATAAATCTTTTGTCTAATTTGCCCTATCTTCATCCTTTCTTGGACCAAGCGGACCTTATTTGTGGTCTATTGTACCAATTCTGGCGCTACAATTAGGTTCTGACCATCCTGATACCAACACAAGGGGATTGGCACTTACGCCCGTACAAAGCTTCGTACGGTGCCATCCCAATGCTCGCATGGTACCTGTTGTTATAGGTGAACTCAACAAGAGGCAACATGTTATCCCAAATTCCTCGCTCATCCAACACACACGCTCTCAGTAAATCCTCCAAGGTTTGAATAGTTCTTTCGGTTTATCCATCGGTTTGAGGATGATAGGCCGACTTCAATCTCAGCTTAGTGCCCAACGCCGCATGTAATGCTCCCGACAAACGAGAAGTGAACTTCGGATCTCTATCCGACACAATGCTGAACGGTACCCCATGTAGTCTGTGTGACACCCTAAACCCCAAAATAATATATAATAATTTATAATAGAATTTTTAACTTTAATTCGCAGCGGGTAAGGCAAATACGTTTTCAAGGGAATAAAAAAATTTATAATTAATTTGAGATATCACATATCACATTCCTCAAATTCAAAATGAACACTTTAAACTTTTTCCCCCTATAAAATAGTGCAATCTCCATAAAATTTGATTTAACTAGAATTTCTTAATTTAATTCCAAAAATTTACTAGTTACAAGGTTTCATACAAAAAGTTGTTTCTAATTAAACAAATAAAAATACAACTTATGACTCTCATTCCCGGTATCACCTATCATAGCGGGGCTTCTCCCAAATTTGAACTTCAAGACTCATTAACCTGTAATAACTGCGATTTCGCAAACGCAAGGCCAAGCCAGTCAAACACAAACAACGAAGGAGGTGAGTTTTGAAATCATGTTGATAATATAATATATGTAAGAAGAACACGCAATTAATCGTAAATAACCGTATCATTTCACAAACATTCTTCAAGGAAAAACACCACGTTATATAGTCAAAATCAAGGAAAATCAATACATTTCACAATAACATCAAATCATCTAAGAAATTATCATCGCACACAATACATATTAATCACAACAAACAATCACACAAAATGCAATGCTATGCATGAGCTTAGACTCTACTTCACAATGTGGTACCATTCTAACTCTGAAGTACTTGGTTAGGAGGCCATGATACTATGCCACCTTCCCGGTGGACGGACAATTCATATTGGCCCTGTCCTCATAGATCCCCTCAACTCAACCAGAGACACATATACGCGACAGTCGAGGTAAACGTGTGTTGCATCGTAGCTCCCGACATTTGGAGTGCTACCTCCAAGTCACCTAGGAATTCCCCACCCGAATACCTCCAAGGTCTAACAATCTTGCCTTAAGGCTCAACAGTAGACCGCCACGATCAAGCTCAATTCAGTTGTACTTCCCTGGAATCACTAGGCTTGTGAGGCCCTACCTATATGATGACAAAATAATCTCCACTTCACAAATTCACAATATTTATTTTCTCCCCTCGTTGGCGTATGATATTCCATTAAGACCGTCATCTCAAACACAAATTGGAATCACAATCATTTCATCAGGGGTTTCTTCAATATTTTCATCACAAATTCATAAATCAAAAAACCAATCAGTGGATAATATAGCCACTTTTCACACGGTCGTTTTGGCGTTGGTTTCACTCAAATCGGAGTTACGGTGAAGAAGAACGATACAAAATAAGGAATTTTATAAACGGAGAAGTCGGGTATTTTAGAGAGAAATTGGGATGGTTAAAAATCTGAGGAAGTATGCTTATTTGACTACCTCAATAAGTAAAACAACATACTCAAATTTGGACGAGAACCAAGAAAATTTTCTGGAACGGTTATCGATCACCGGTATCAATTTTTTCTTCCTATTATGTGAAGGTGCGGCTGCATCTTTCAATTCTGTCTACTGTAGCGCTTTCATAGTATTTTAGGGTATATTTGATTTTTATTTATTTTTAACATATTAGTTATTGTTATCCTAAGTTATTAGACTCTATTTTATTTTATTTTTTTCACTAGACCCAACTAATTACATACTTATTTTAATTTATTTATTTTTCACTAAAATAATATCTTTCAAAATATCAAATTCAAAGATTATTATATTATGAGAATAGTTAAAATGATAATAAAAAAATATAACATCAATATTTTATATAAGCCACTAAATCAATTAAATATGTATAAAATAGGCACAACTTGACAAGCACACATATAAAGAAATTAAGCGCAATATTATTAATATTTCAAAACCAATATTTTATAAAATAAAGTAATTAATAATTAAGATTCTCATATTCAAGTAAATCACTATAATTATATTTTTTTTTGTCAAATACTCATATTAAAATACTACCATCATTAGACAGTATTTGAAATTATAAAATAAATAAATATAACATCAACTCTTTATATTAGTTACTAAATCATAATAAATATATATAAAATCACAATGTCATAACAAGTATATAAAAATAAATGAAATTAAACACAATAGTATTACTATCTCAATATAACTATTCACAAAATAAATAACTAAAAATAGAAATAGTTTTAAATAATCGAAATATGACTACGTGCACACATAACATCATTCGAACATCTAAGAAGATATCACATTAATTACGCACGCGTACACGTAAATTCTCATAAAATCTTTTTTTTTTAATATGTACCATAAAATACTATTATTTTTAGAAAAATATAAAAAATTATAATGGTTATTATTTATATCACTCATTTAGTCAAATACGTACATATTAACACATAATAGAAAACACACATATAAATAAAATTAATGATAAAACTAATTAACATATATCTAAAATAATTTTAACACCAAATTATATATCTAAAATAATATGTAATTAATAAAATAGGTTGTTATAATATTTGGGGTGTTACAGTCTGACAATCTCGGCAATGTAGATCTCTGCAAGCTTAGTCACATCATAAGTAGTCCTCACGGGTATGAAATGGGCAGATTTGGTCAGCCTGTTGACAATTACCCAAATGGACTCAAACTTTCGTTGAGTCTTAGGCAATGCTACCACGAAATCCATGGATATACTATCCCATTTCCATACAGGTATATCTAATGGCATTAGTAGTCCCCATGGCTTCTGATGCTCTACCTTAGCTTTCTGACAAGTCAAACACAAAGCCACATATTTTTCTACTTGTTTCTTCATTCTCGACCACCAAAACTTCAGCTTAAGGTCTTTATACATTTTAATGGTACCAGGGTGAATACTCAGCTTGCTTTTGTGGGCCTCATCCAAGATAGTCCTCCTCAACTCTGCATTGTCGGGTATTCAAACACGTCCATTACATCTCAAAATATCGTCGGGGCCCACCTTGAATTCAGGTGCCTTGCCGACCTCGATCAACTTCCTTTTCTCTTGAGTCGACACATCTGTATCTTGGAGAACTTTAATCTCATTCATCAATTCACGATCTATAACGATCATTCCACAGTGTAGTTTCTCCAATGCAGAATCCAAATAAGGATCCAAGTCACGAAACTGTTCTAATAACTACAACCTCTTCATTGTTACAAACGAGAGATGAACTCGTTTCATGCTTAGGGCATCAGCCACCACGTTTGCTTTCCCTGGATGGTAATGCAACGTGAACTCATAATCTTTAATGAACTCCATCCATCTCCTCTGCCTAATGTTAAGTTCCTTTTGATCAAATAAGTATTTCAAACTCTTATGGTCACTGAATACATCAAAACTACACCCATATATATAATGTCTCCAAATTTTCAATGCGAAAACAATTGCAGCTAACTCCAAGTCATGAGTGGGATAATTCTTTTCATGCACCTTCAATTGCCTTGAGGCATAGGCCACTACTTTTTTGTTGGTAAGTTAGTAAAATATATATATATATATATATATATGTTTTGTAAGTTTATATATGTATATATGAGAGGAAGGCAATGAATCAAAGAAGCAAGAAAAACATTTTCCCTCCCTGCCTCGCGAGAACTTCTTGTCTTTCTTCCTCTATTTCGCGAACCATAGTGTTGGTAGTTTTCAAAACCACACAAACACAAACCACCACTTCTTGCCTAGATCTAAGCTTCCATTCGAGAAATGTTAGGAGGGAAAGTTACTCCTCTCCACATTACGACGCGAGCGAGACTTTTCGCCGTATTTGATTCGATAGCGGAAACAGTTGTAAAAGCGATAACTAAGGTAATGGCTCCTTCCAAATTTCTAGTTTGCATATAGGGACTCTATATGTGTGATTGATATATGTTTAAGGTGTGACTGCGGGAAAAATCAATTTCAACATGAATATATATTTTGATTGAAAATACGGTTTGTTACTTGTTATGAATTTACGATTAATTTTGATGTGATTAATATGTGTGTTCAATGTGTGAATTTTGAGATTGAGTTTGAGGTGTTTATGTATTCATAACTGTTAATATGTGCGTTATGAATTTTATTGAGGAAACATGTTTTGAGTATGCTTTGTGATAAGTTGGAAAAATCATTAGTGTTAAATGAGTCACATATACGAGGATGGTTCCATGTGATAGTTGGTCCATCTTATCCTTACGAGGATTTAACTGATGTGTAAGGCCTGTGATAGACTTCACTTTAGTAAATCGTGTTAGCCTGTGAGAGACTGCACCTCGGTAATTAGTACTAAGGTCTGTGATAGACGGTACAATTATGATTTACGCCCCTCGAGGAGGTTTTGTTTTGGAAATTCCAGAATCATGTGCATTGGTATATACACATTGCATTAGGGTGCTTGGCACGCGAGTCATGTTTGTTATACTATGATGATTGTATATACATACTCGGTTGTTGTTTGTTATTGTGTTGTAATTGCTTTGAGGAGTGAATTTGTGTTGATTAAGTTTCGATGTAATTATGTATTGATATTATGAATGTCTGAAGTGTTATTGATGGACTTTGTATCGTAAGTGTTACATGTTTTCGAACCATTTTCAAAACTGGAAATCTGCATTTTTTGAAGTTGTATTTTGCTACGACCATGCTATATTCGATTACGAAAACGCATTTTTTGCTACTGACTTAGTGTAACATCCTCTAAAATTATTAATTAAAATAATTTGGATCTATAAATATATTTTCCAATATTATATTAGGTGTGGTAATTATTCGCCTTGTTTGCCTTATTGTAGTAAAGTTTTTAGTAAGAATTATTTAGTAGATGTACTTTTATTTCTAAGGCAAGAAGAATTTGGGCTAAGGGTTGTGGCTTGGTATCACACGGCCCATTTGAATGAGTAGGAAGTTGGGCTGGGAGTTTATGCCTTGTTTTTGATGAAGGTTAACTAATAATTGATGAAGGTTAACTAATAATAATAATAATAATAATAATAAGAATTATAATAATATTTTCTCCCTTCTATTCCTTATTCAGGCCCAACACTATCTACCCAATAATATTCACTTTAAATAGAAAAGAATACTGAAACCCTAGCCACAATCACAAACCCTATTTCACAAACCCTTTACAAACAAGATTCTGTAAAGAATACCAAAATCCTAGCCACCATCACCATCACCTCTTTTTCTTCGTGCATCAAAAGCTTGGAACTTCTTTTCCTTGTGAACAACTTCGTGGGGCTTAGAGATTTGTACTAGGAAGAAAAGCGGCCAAGGTAAGGGCTTTTCCCCACACAAATTATAGTTAGATTGTTGGTTGGATGGCATGAAATTAATAATTGTGATTGCTTGCTTTTTGAAAGGAATAATATGTAGACTAATGAATTAAAATAATGAAACCCCAATCCTTTGTGTTAAGTTTATTATATAATATATGATTTTTGGAAGTAAAGTATGAATTTTGATGTTATATGTGATGAAGTTTTGATTTTTATGGCGAATATGAAGTAAAGTATGAATTTTATGTTATATGTAATAAAGTTTTAATTTTTATAATGAATATGAAAGAATGGTTGAATTTGTATGTTATATGTGACAAAGTTTTATGATGATGTATGAGTTGGAGTTGAATCTTGTTGTTATATATGTTAACATGTTAATCTTTATGATGTGTATGATACCAAGTCTTGATTTTTGTGTGTATGTGGTGAAGGTTATGATTTTCATGATTATTTGTTATGGATATGTGATCTTAGTGATATGTGAATAAGATGATGATTTTGAAAAGTGATTTGAATGCTTATGACATGATTCTTAGTGGGCTGTGTGGAAATATATCTTTTTGATAATATATCATCATATCATGTCATGGCATATGCATCTTCGTGGAAGTTTCCTTAGTGGCAGGTTTTCCCCATTGGTATGGGTGATTTTTCTGTGTGGAAGTTGCCTTAGTGGCAGGTTTATATCCAGATCATATAGTTTTAGGAGCATGCATCATGTATATATTTTTGTTATGCAATTTATTGGTTTGTGGATTTTTTTTCTTTTAAATTGGAAGTTTTTACTCTTATATATTTTGTGTTATTCTTCTATATGTTTAACTTTGGTTTGATGTGGATGATGGATAAAACTGACCCTTACAACAACATTTTAGGTACTAATGAGTTCGAGGAGATTCAAGAGTAATTGATGAGTATTAACGTGCGACAAACGGGGGATAAAAATGGGTTTTCAATACAATTTTGTAATGATAGAATTGTCGCGATATTTCTAAGTTTATTTTAATCTTTTGTCACCAACTCCTAAAATGCACTAGGATTCTAGAAATACGGAAGTGGGTTCCCTTTAGTTAGGAATTATTGTTTTTCTTGTTATAGTCTTGAATAAACATTTTCTTAATAAAAATTAAATAAACGTGGTTGTTACTAATTATTTGCATGAATAAATGTTAGGTACTTAGAAAAAAAAATTGTCGTAAATCTTTCAAACCAATATATTTTTAAGTAACGCTTTGGATCAAAAAAATCCGGGGTGTTACACTTAGCACTCGTATTCAAATACGAGAGTGCTGTATTCGAATACGACAGTGCAGTGTTGTTAAAAACTTCATTTTTCAACATTGTTTATGCATTTTTGACATATGAAAACCCTTTCAGTGAGTATGTTAAGATGAAAGGTTCTCTTGAGCATTTGAAATGTAAAATTTTCTCTAAATGTTATTTGTTAATTTCAGTTGGTGACCTTTTACAATTATTGTGGAAATTAGGCTTTGCCCTCAGATGATACCCAAGTTCTTTCCAACGACTGTTACCTTGACGACGAAAACATCGTTAGACTTCCCTGATCGAGACTCGCCGACTACTTGGGTATATGACCCCTTTGTCAAGTAGGGCTACTTATATGGGGAGGGTAATGAGGACTAGTAGGAAAGCTGGGGCAGTATAATTTGTGGAACTAACTCGCGAGAAGATCAATTATCCGGTACCTTCCGGATTGGTGTTCGGGATGAGTGGAATATGGGAAGATGCGAAGGATTCCTCAGTTAGAGTTGAGGCGGAGGCCACCGTGGGAGCTGAGGATATAATGGTTGGACCAGGGACTAGCGGAAAGGATAAGGGGTCGATGCCAATGGAGCGAGAGACTTCAGAATCATCTAGGTGGCCACTAAATTATTGGATTCTTTTTAGATTCCAACGCTGTCAGAGCCACATATCTCGTGGGTGGATCTGACTTCTAAAGAGACCAATCCGTCTATGGATGTTGATGACGAGGAGGTTACCTCGAAGATAGATACTGTGTCAGATGGGACTTGCGGAGTGTGTGGAAGTCACCCCTGTTATTGTAGTTCCTAGAGTATGATCAGATTAGTTTTGTTGTATACGGACTTGATGTCTTTCTTTTGGTGGTTGTACTTAGTTTATTTTGGGATGACTGTAACTATACTTATACGGTCAGATGACTTCTATTTTGGTGGGTTTATGTTCCATTTTTTTTTATGTGACCATGGGGGGATTAGTAATTCTTGGAGCAGTACTTTGTACAGGTGTCTGCCGAGAATACCCCAGGGGTATGAGCGATTCCTGATAGGTCTCATAGCCCCGATGTATTTTATATTTGGATATTTTGGATTATTGTCTCAAAACTATTTAAGTTTGTTATAATTATGATGTAATTAATTATGACATTTGTCGCTTGTGCTACACCTTAGCAGTTTATTAATTTTGTTTTTGAAAAAAAAAATACAGTGACGCTGTTAAAATCGGGGTGTTACACCCTTTTATTAAAATTATAAAAATAATTCTTAAAACAACTTCTCTCTCAATTTTTTTGTTACTTTTATTGATCATGCTTAAACCTATATATATATATATATAATGATTGTAGTTGGTTAATTAATTCCTCAAATTTTTATTTCAATTTCTTATATATGCGTTTGATATTCTTTTTTTATGTCATTTATTCTTGATGTTCATTTTATAAATGATATAAGATTGAAAGCAATATGAGAAAGGTAGGAAGAGAGGAGTGTATATAAGTTGTGCCACAGGTTGGGATCATATTCAAGAATTCTTTTGTCAATGATATTTTTAGATATTGATTTAAAATCAGTTATAATTATTTTGTTTTAATCTATGTAGAGATTTATTTGTAACTTTTTTTTATTTACCTATTTTATGAGAATATATTTACACTATAATTATAGTCTTGTGGCATGATATCATACCTTCTATAGCTTTCTTTGATAAAAAAATTGTAAAAACATTAAAAAAAATATTTAACTATTTATAGTATATTAAAACAACCTCCTGACTATATCTACTGAAACGTCTACTAAATTTTGCCACATCAAATATATTCGACTAGGCATCTTAAAAAATCCTCTTACAACCACTCTTACATTACATCCATTCTTCCATTGATTAATATTTCAATTTTATTCTTTATTTTTAGTTGTTTGTAACACCCCAATTTTTAACCGCGAAAGTGTAGTTTTTTTTAAGTAATAAACACTTTTGGATAAAATATTCATAATCTTACTTTAATTTATATCAGACTAAAATGTTTAATTGTAAATTTCTTTTCCAAAAATGACGATTAGAATCATTGTTGCATTATATAAAATGGTTTCGACACAAATAACTTACTTACAACCGAACAATTCACAATGACCAAAAAAAAAATCACAACTATTTCCGATATTTGGAGTGCTACCTCCAAGTCACCTAGAAATTCCCCACCCGAATACCTCCAAGGTCTAACAATCTTGCCTTAAGGCTCAACAGTAGACCGCCACGATCAGGCTCAATTCAGTTGTACTTCCCCGGAATCACTAGGCTTGTCATGCCTTATCTATATGATGACAAAATAATCTCCACTTCACAAAAATCTCAAAATATTTATTTTCTCCCCTCGGTTGCCTATGATACTCCCTACCTATTTGTTGTGGTTGATGTGTTTTAAAAGTAATAATAGTCTCTCTGATATGATTTGATGCATATTATAATGAGATAATTATTTTACTTGAGTGATTTTGATGTTATAATATGGTACTATTTGCTTGAATATTTTGATGTATCGTAATGTTGTTATGATATGGTCTATTATGATTGTTTGCGTGTTCTTCATACTTATATTATACTATCAACATGATTTCAAAACTCACCTCCTTCGTTGTTTGTGTTTGACTGGCTTGGCCCTGCGTTTGCAAAATCGAAGTTATTACAGGTTAATGAGTCTTGAAGTTCAAGTTTGGGAGAAACCCTGCTCTGATAGGTGATACTGGGAGCTAAGAGTTGTAATGTGTATTTTACTTATGTAATTATAAATAATTTTTTATATGAAAACCTTAGTACTAGTAAGTCTTGGGAATTAAATCAAGAAATTCTAGTTAAGTAAAGTTGATTGAAATTGCACTGTTTTAATTTAGGAACAAAGTTGAATTGTTACATGTGTATTTAGAGAAACGTGATATCCTAAAATAGATATAAATGTTTTTATTTTCTTGAACAGATTTCTTTATCCGCTGCGAGTTTTTTTCAAATAATTTAGTATACATTTATATAAATGTTATTTTGGGGTTTAGGGTGTCACATTAGTGGTATCAGAGCAGGTTTGTCCAATCAGGCCGAGTGGGTCGAATGTCGATTCAATGTTAGTTGATTGTCAATCGTGTCAATTGTGTTTTTTTGTGTAATAATTATTTTTACTATGATGGTTTTCCCGTTATATTTATTGTGTTAAGTGTTATATGCTTTTATATTATTATACATATTTTTGAGGTTACTAATTAATTGTTTATTATTTGCTTACCCTGATCGCGATATAGATTCTAAGTTCCTACATAAGTGAGTAAATAAAATATGAAATTACTTGTTAAGTTTTGAGTTAATTTTTATTGTTGACATGATCATTTTAGTTACTTGTTGCTTGTCTACCGAACTATGATTTTTGCACTCTTGTTTTATGTGAATAGTTGGAAATAATAATTTTGATTGACCAGCTGTATGTTTCAAGTAATTAATCTCATTCACGTTATCAAATGTCAAACCTCACCAGTTAGTTGTTTTAAAGTTCCATTTTCACCCTTAATCAATTTAAAATATTTCGTCTTGATATGAATGTGTTTAAAGTGTTTGATCTAATAACTAATTGATTGAAACATTGATTTCTGTATGAACTATATGTTTAAAACATAAAGTATTGACTTTTACTAGGTACATATTATTATTATTTTTGTTGAAACTCAATTTAGAGAAAAAAAAGATGTTTTGTTCTAAACTTTGAGTTAGATAGAAAATATGTCTCTTATGTTTAAAGTTTTAATTTTGACTACAAAATTCTTATTTTGATTTTATGTTGGCTTGTGTGGAATAAAAAAATCGATTTTAAATTGTGAATGTTAACTTTAAATCACTTGAAAGTGTTGGTGGTTTTATGAAGATGAGTAGAGTTTTGATATTGGTTTTGAAAAGTATTTAGACTGTTCGTCATGATTTTAAATAGTATGAAATTCATATTATTAGCAATAGTAATTCTTGAATACTAGAGGTTGGTAGAACTTAGAACTTTTTAAAAGTGGCATTTTCAAGGAGTTAAAGTTTACTTATTTTGTAAGATGAAAATAACTTTGGTTTGAATTACTCTTGATTATTTTAAAGAATTTAAATTGAGTTGAATTTTTGCTCATTTATAAAATAACAATAATTCTATACTACTGATTTTATTTAATGTTTAAAATAGGTTAAAATTTACAGCATGTTTTACTATGTCTTGTTTTTAAGAAAATTAAAAAGAGTTTTTTTTATGTTGGTTTAGGGGGATGGTGTGAATAATGAATCGTGAGGGTGTTGGGATATTTGTTTGAAATGATTGATTTTCTGATTCTGAAATTATGAACTCATTAGAGTTTAACTCGATGTTAGAGTTTTAGATTTTAAAAACTCATTAGTGATTTATAATGGTACTAAAAAAAGGGACCAAATAATAAACTGTCTACTAATTGAGAAAGAGAAAGAAATCAAAAGTTTTTAAAAGAACTATCTCAATGGTGAAACTCTTTTTGAAAAGTTATCTAAACTTTGGATTCTATAATTGATGTATTTTATGAGTAGAATATTTTTTTTTAGTAGAATTACAGTTGTTGTGTTATCATTGTTGAAATGTATATTTGAGTTTAATATGAGAAAGTGACATGCCGTTTGTACATCTTTTCTTGTTACATGAATTAAGCTAACAAAATGGTATCGATCATGTAGATTGGTATGTGTAGAGTGCATCATGTAGATTGGCATTTTCTTATCAAGGACCCAATTTTTAAGATTAGAACATGCCTCCAAAATCTTTAAAATTGACGGTGTGTTATGTTTTAGACCAATTTTGTGCCTTGAACTGAGGATGTATCTATAGACATGTTGAGTAGTTGGTGTGAGAGGAGAATGTTATTTTGTAGATTTGTCAATTAGTGTAATTCATTATCATAACCAAGTATGCCTTATGATTTGTGTCATGTGCACTACTTTAATGTATATAAATATACAATTTTTTTATTTTGTAAATTTTGAGAAAATAAGAAAATAAATTGGAACTATCTTGGAAGTGTTAATTTATTGAAAAACTTTTTATCTATCTATATATATAATTTAAATCTTGTTTCAAAATATAAGTTGAAAATAATAATTTTAATAATGATTAAATATTTAGAAATTTGTTTTTGACGATTAAAGTACGAGTGATTTTAGAAATCTTATAGATTTTTAAAATACTAGTGATTTATTTTATTTTAAATTGTATTTAGAAATGTGATTTATTTTAGTTGTTTTTATTTAGACGTGATTTATTGAAAAGTGATTTAAGGAAAAGTTTTGAATTCCCAATGATTTTTTTGGGTGCTAAATGAATAGTGATACATTTTATAAAAATTTAAGTCCCAAAATCAATTTTTAGAATGATGTGCAACCTTTAAAGTGGTTTATGTACTACTTGATTCAATTTGGTTTGGTAGCGTGTTGTGTCTTCTAGTAAATAATTATTCATCTTATCTGCTACATGGAAATCTATGTTTTAGTTTGTTGTAACTTTTAAGTGATAATTAATTCAAAAGAAAATTTGAGTGTGATCAATTTGGAGCAGTTAGCCTTCTACGAGAGTGTGTTACATGTGTTTGAATCATCATTTGAGTTATGAGATAACGTAAAATCTTTGTGCTAATTTTTGGATTAACTATGTGAATGTGTATGTGAGTATGTAAATATTAAATTGTTTGTGTTTCAATTGTATTAATTGTTGGGAATTAGTGTATAGAGTTAGAGTAGTCGAGAGCATCTAAAAGTGAAATAGTTCTATATTTCTACAATTGGATTATTGATTATATGTTGATGTAAGTGTCATTTCTTTCGTTGTTGTAAATTACAAATAAATTATTGTGAATGTGTAGTTACGTAAGTTTTTAACTTGAAGTAAGGAGTAGGAGTTGTGGCGCCGCCTTCGCACTCCTGAACCACGTTAAAAATACTTTTAATTACCCATGTTTGAATTTGAATGACTGTAGTTATAGTTACCTTAAGTAGTTGACTACATGAGTAGGAGGAACTAGCTACCCCGATGACTCATCGTCGATAAAAGAGGCAACGATAACCCATTGTTATTATTGTTATAGATACTTATTAATTTTATTTTGGAAATAGTTAGAAACCATGTTCACCTCTTATACAACTTTGAGTGGTTATGAGTCTTATGTGATATCAATGTTGAATGTTAATAACTGATTATGTGACGCGAATATTAGGTTGGTGTTGTGTACTTAAATTAAACATTCAATTAAGTATGTTTGATCTTCTAAATGATTTGCTTAAAATGAATAAGGACATTGTGTTAGTATCTTATTTGTTCTATAAATGAATTTTGTTTATAAGACTTTAAAATTAAGTTATACTTTGAGTGTGTTTGAAACCATATGTGAAAATATTTGTCCTATTTCACTATGATTGTACGCTTAAGTGACTGCATGTCATTGAGTTGTTATATGCGTTTTTGTTTGTTATTCTTGAAGGTGTGAAATATTTTAAAAGTTTCTCTAGATGTCTAGCTTTTTGAAGCATGTAGGGTAATTGTTGTTAGGATTTAGACATTGTTTAAAGAGACCAAAACTAGTAGAGTATTGTTTAAGTTGTTAGTTGAACTTGATAGCGTATTTGATGTGTGTTAATTGATTTGTTGTGTCATATTACCTTATCATGCTAGGATTCTTGACATGTTATGTCTAAGTGAGTAGTAAATGCCGTAAATATGTTTATTATATCATCGGTGACTACGTTTGAATCTTGAGGGTAGTTAGTTAGACATTAGTTTATTTATTATTCACCAAAAATTTCGAGGACGAAATTTCTTTAACGAGGGGAGAATTGTAACACTCCAAATTTTATAATAAACTATTTTATTAATTAAATAGGATTTTAGATGATTAATTTTGTGTTAAAATCATTTTAGAATATATGTTGATTAGTTTTTTGATTAATTTTCTTTATAGGTGTGTTTTCTATAATGTGCTAATCTTGTACATATTTGACCAAATATGTTATATGAATAATAAATGTTATATTTTATTATTTTATATATTTTTCTAAAAATAATAGTATATTAGTGTAAATATTTTAAAGAATAAGATTTAGGAGATTTTACGTGTATATGTGAGTTGGTAATTAATATGATATTTTCTCGTGTGTTTGACTAATATTAAATGTATGTGAACTTAATTATATTTAATTATTTTTAAATATATCTTATTTTAATTATTTATTTTATAAATAATTATCTTGAGATAGTAGTAATATTATGTTTGGGTTGTTAGTAATATGTATTTTTTTTTAATTTAATTACTCTAATTTATCATATATTAGTTATGAAATATTTGTAATGTTTTGAAAATTTAATGTTTGGAAGAGTATTAAAAATGAGATTAAGTAACAATTAATTTTGTTTTAGCAAAATAAAAATAATAGTAGTAAAACATAAAATAAATAAAGAGACCAACGGGCTTGACACATGTGAACCTTAAAAAAATAAGAAACGGAGCTTCAACATCCGCCACAACAACAACCTATCATTTGGCAGCGATGATCGATAACTGTTCCAGAAAATTTTCTCCATTCTCGTCCAAATTTCAGTATGTTGTTTTATTCATTTAGCTAGTCAAATAAACATACTTCCTCAGATTTTTAACCATCCCAATTTCTCTCTAAAATACCCGACTTCTCCATTTATAAAATTTCTTATTTTGTATCGTTCTTCTTCACCGTAACTCCGATTTGAGTGAAACCAACGCCAACACGACCGTGCGAAAACTGGCTATAATATCCACTGATTAATTTTTTGAGTTATGGTAATTTTTCTTGACCGAATTTCGAATTTAGTTTTTAGAGTAGTTTCTCATAATTTATTTTTGACGTTTACCCATAAACTGTCGAGTTAGATCGATTGAAGGACAAAGAGTCAACGATCAAAGACTGTTTGCTCGGGGAATCTTATTCTTGTGTAAAAGCGTTGAAATAAGGTAAGGGGTGAGAGAGCGTTTGAATTCATGAGTATAATATATTGTGAGATGAACGAGAAAACTGTAATTCCCAACGATTCATTCGGGGCTTGCTACGTACGGCAGTAGCCCTTTGAGGGATAAATTAATTAATGTGAAAATATGGAAATTGTGAGATTAAAATATAGAATATAAATATTTGTAAGGTGTTGATTGATTTAATTTTCTCTAAATGTGTGGTATTTGATATTATTGTGATATTGGGTGTCGAATGTGTGGTATCACGTTTCTCTAAATACAGATGTAACAATTCAACTTTGTTCCTCAATTAAAATTCAATGAACTTGATTTAACTAGATTTTCTTGATTTAATTCCCAAGACATACTCGTACTAAGGTTTTCATATAAAAAGTCATTTGTAATTACATAAGTAAAATACACATTACAACTCTTAATTCCCGGTATCACCTATCAGAGCGGGGTTCCTCCCAAACTTGAACTTCAAGACTCATTAACCTGTAATGCGATTTCGCAAACACAGGACCAAGCCAGTCAAACACAAACAACGAAGGAGGTGAGAATTGAAATCATGTTAATAGTATAATATAAGTAAGGAGAACACGCAATTAATTCTAAATAAACCATATCATTAGACAAACATTCTTCAAAGAAAAACATAATTATAAAGTCAAAACCACTCAAGGAAAGTCAATACATTTCACTACAATATCAAATCATCTAAGAAGAATTATTATCGCACACGACGCATATTAACATTAACAAAACAATCACAAGAAAATGCAATGCTATGCATGAGCTTAGACTCTAATTCACAATGTGGTACCATTCTAACTCTGAAGTACTTGGTTAGGAAGCCTGATACTATGCAACCATCCCGGTGGACGGACAATTCAAATTAGCCCTGTCCTCATAGATCCCCTGAACTCAACCCGAGACACATATTCGTGACAGTCGAGTTAAACGTGTGTTGCATGGTAGCTCCCGATATTTGGAGTGCTACCTTCAAGTCACCTAGGAATTCTCCACCCGAATACCTCCAAGGTCTAACAATCTTGCCTTAAGGCTTAACAGTAGACTGCCACGATCAGGCTCAATTCAGTTGTACTTCCCCGGAATCGCTAGGATTGTCAGACCCTACCTATATGATGACAAAATAATCTCCACTTCACAAATTCTCAATATTTATTTTCTCCCCTCGTTGGCCTATGATACTCCATTAAAACCGTCATCTCAAACACAAATTGGAATCACAATTATTTCATCAGAGGTTACTTCAATCTTTTCATCACCAATTCATAACATCACTATTATAAATCACACATCATCATCATTACATAACTCATCACAAATTTAGAGCATCACTATCATCAATCGTACCTCATCACATAAACTCATCACAAATTTATGAAATCACAATTATTATTCATACATCATCATCATCACATAAAATTATCACAAGACATCCATCTTTTATTATCATATCGCATAAACTCATCTAATCAAACATATACATAAATTTAACTCGACACTCAATATCACCATAACATCAAATACCACACATTTAAAGAAATTAAATCAATCAACATCTTACAAATATTTCTATTCTCTATTTTAATCTCACTATTTCCATATTTGCACATTAATTAATATATCCCTCAAAGGGCTACTGCCGTACGTAGCAAGCCTCGGATGAATCGTTGGGAAATACGGTTTTCCCGTTCATCTCACAATATATTACACTCATGAATTCAAACGCTCTCTCACCCCTTACCTTATTTCGACGCTTTTACACAAGAATAAGATTCCACGAGCAAAAAGTTTTGTTTCTTTGACTCTTTGTCCTCCAATCGATCTAACTCGACAGTTTATGGGTAAACGTCAAAAATAAATTATGAGAAACTACTCAAAAAAATAAATTCGAAATTCGGTAAAGAAAAATTACCATAAATCAAAAAACTAATCAGTGGATAATATAGCAACTTTTTGCACGGTCGTTTTGGCGTTGCTTTCACTTAAATCGGAGTTACGGTGAAGAAGAACGATGCAAAATAAGGAATTTGATAAACAGAGAAGTCAGATATTTTAGAGAGAAATCGGGATGATTAATAATCTGAGGAAGTATGTTTATTTGACTACCTAAATGAATAAAACAACGTATTGAAATTTGGGCAAAAATGGAGAAACATTTCTGAAAAAGTTATCGGTTATCGGTGCCAAACGATAATCCTAATTTATGTTTTCTATTCCTTAGGCTACTGCTACTCCTCCTTCCTTATATTTTATTATTATTATTTAATTAGGTTTTATTTCCTACGGGCCTAACCCATGAATCACATTTTACTTATCTTTTTACCTACAATTACCATAGCTATTTTTTTTAAAACATAAAAAATAAAGTAATTAATATTATAAAATACATTAATAACCAAAACTCTTATATTCAAAACTATCACTATAATAATACTTATGTTTCAAAACACTCAAATTAAAATATTACCATCATTAGAGAATAATCAAAACTATAAAACAAATCACACTTTATATTTGTTATTATATCATAATAAATATATATAAAATCACAATGGCATAACACATATATAAAAATAAGGAAATCAAACACAACATTACTAATATCTCAAATAATTATTTGTAAAATATATAATTAAAATAAGAGATACTTAAAATAATTAAAATATAAATATGTGCACATTTAACATTAGTTAAACATACAAGAAAATATGACATTAATTACCAACTCACATATACACGTAAAATCACCTAAAATCTTATTCTTTAAAATATTTAAACTAATATTTACCCTAATATATTATTATTTTTAGAAAAATATATAAAATGATAAAATATAACATTTATTATTCATATAACATATTTGGTCAAATATGTACAAGATTAGCACATCATAGAAAATGTGTGACACCCTAAACCCAAATTGATATAAAAAGTAAAATGCACTAGTTTTGAAAGAGATTCACAGCGGTCCAAAAGTGGAGTATAAACAAAATTTCTTTTAAAATATAAGGATTAGGACGTCACACTCACAGTTACACAAGACCTTTGCATAAAATTTCTTAATAAAAAATCATTTAACATCAAATATAGCTGAGTTTTATAAAACAAATATTACTATCACAAAATATGTTCAAAACTTAGGGACAATTAATTTGTATCTTCGAATAAAAGATCGAATATAACACAATTGATCAATATAGTTTACAAAACAAAAATTAGTTCGTAACTCGATATAACACAACGAATTACTCCCACCCAGTATCACCTATCAGAGCATGGATCATCAACCGATAACCTGAAATAACTGCGCTTTCGCAAGCGCCAAGCACAAGCAACGAGGGGTGAGTTTCGAAATTATGTAACAGTATAAAATACACGAGGAGAACACGCAATTAGTCAAAACAGCACAAATAAAGAGAACAGTCAAGAACATAATATCAAAGGTTATTCTAATTCAATCACAATAAAACAGTTACAAGGATGAAATGCTATGTGTGTCCTATACTCTATACTTCGTCATTTGGTACCATTCTATTCTGAAGTACTTGGTTAGGAGGCCTGATACTATGCCACTACAAGAGTGGACGGACAATTCATGAATGGCCAAGTCCTCATAGATCCCCTCAACTCAACCCGAGACACATATACGCGACGGTCGGAGTACTCTTGTGTTGCACGGTATCTCCCGGCCTTAGGAAATAACCCACTAATCCACTTAGGAATTCCCCTCTAGATGTACCCCCAAGGTCTATCAGTCTTACCTTATAGTTCGACTGTAGCCTTCCACGATCAGGCTCATTCAGTTGTACTTCCCCGAATCACTAGGTTTATCAGACCCTCCCTATATGATGACAAAATAACCCTAACTCCAAATTCTACAACACATATCTCAGACTTACTCGATCATCACAACTCAATAAGTTTCAATTTGACTTCACAATATTCATCATTATATATGGATATCAGTCAATCACACAATACAATCCCAATATTTGGTTTACACTACTCACAATGCACAATCCAATCTTATCAATCGCAATAAAAAAAAATCAACAGGTGGCACATTCAAATAATTTCACGATTTCAATCAAATAGCAAGAACACTCCAATATATATCATTCATACAGTAACAATCAACATCACATTTCATAAAATAAGGCAGCATGCAATCTTGATATAAATAAATTCACGACAATTCTATAGGTTGCTAAATTATATTTTAGTCCTCACTATTACCATTCATATATTATTAATTAATTATTATTGCTCAATAGGGCTCGACCGTACGTAGTAAGCCCCGAATGAATATCTGGGAATTTTTGTATTCCCGTTCATCTCACGTTATTTTATACTCATAAAATCGAACCTCATCTCACCCCTTACCTCAATTGAAGATTTTGCCCAACGAATCTGATCTGCTAACTTGTCGCGTCTTCGTCGACCCTTGTCTCTAATAATCTGCGAAAAATAAATAAATCAACACAACGCAACGACCAAATACAGATTAATTACTTGCTCCAATAGATAAATAAATTGTTTACTATTTGCAATATCATCCAAAAATATTTAATACTACGCATGCTTATGATTATATTAATATAAATAGACATCTTATTAAAAATAAATGAAAAATAACAGAATTATATATTACTAAGTAAATATAGTGTGTGTGTGATTTTGATATTGCAATATTCTAACAATATATGGTACGTATCGAAAGGAAAGTAACAAAGCTATTGGCTGCAAAAATAGAATTAGACTCTTTAAGATATGAATTTTAAACTATAGGCACGTATATATAAATGCAGTATATGCTATCTTAAAAACTTACAATGCAATGAACACTGTAACAATTTTAAATTATAATTAGAATAACTAAAGTCTTTGGATGTTAAACAAATTTAAATTATTTATTTATTTAAACTCAACGTAGTATGCAAAAACCAGTATGCTAATAATAATAGTGTATGTAGTATCAAGGAATACTAATAACATGAACTATGTAATAATAAAATAAAACATGTCAAAAAAATAAATTAGTTAAATTAAATAAAGTGATATGTGAAAGTTCCTTGTTTTTGAAATCAGCAAGATTTATTTATTTAGACCATATTGTGCTATGATACCTTTGCAAACCAATTTTACTGATTCTATTCAAAACAATATTTTTATTAACAAAATTTATTCTTTAAATAATTGGTATTCAAACAGAATATAATTAATAAATAAAATATAGTCAGTATTTTATTTTAATCATGAACCTAAATTATCAAATAAAATATGGAAAGGATGGTAACTAAATCATCGGAAGAAAACTCAACTAATAGTGACACAAACGGTAGCTTTTGACAATAATTTAAAAATAATGAGAGACTTACCAGACGAAATCAAAGAACCTGTAAACAGTAATATATGCTTGATTCTTTAATCCGATAGTAGTAGCTAGCAAAATCACGACCAAGAACAACGATCCGTGTGTAATAGACTTAAAATATAATTATGTGATTGTGGCTGATTTGTTAATATGTAGGGAGGGATTGAAATTAAAATTAAATAAGATAAGATGGGGGCTTACGGTGCGATGCTCAAGTATGATCCAGGGAGATATTGGCTAACTATGGGTAGAAAGCATGAGTTCGTGAATCAGGGTAGGCGGCAATCCTATTTTGATACTAGAAAGCTTTGACATACCTATTAATCACTAATTGGCCAAGCTTAGGTATCTATTTGTCTCACCGTGTGCAAAATTAGCTTAGGTGATATTATTATTATTATTATTATTATTATTATTATTATTATTATTATTATTATTATTATTATTATTATTATTATTATAACATTCCTAAACTAACTCAATTAGTGCTAAAGTTAGCAGCAACACTCATTTACTTCTTGTTTTATTTTATATAAATATATATATATATACATACATATATATATATATATATATATATATATATATATATATATATCAATATATTTAAAACAAATTCAATATTATCAATATTAATAATTTAAATAAATCACTAAGGCAAACACATAAGACAACCACATAAAAGTTATTACACCACAACAACACACTTATAGTAATAATTTATCATAATATTACTAAAATATTTTAATAAGAAATCTAGGGCGTCATAATATTACTAAAATATTTTAATAAAAAATCTAGAGCGTCATAATATTACTAAAATATTTTAATAAAAAATCTAGAGCTTCATAATATTATTAAAATATTTTAATACGAAATATGGGGCATTACAAAACGCACCTATAAAGAAAATTAATCATAAAACTAATCAACATATATTCTAAAATAATTTTAACACCAAATTAATTATCTAAAATCCTATTTAAATAATAAAATAGTTTATTATAAAATTTGGAGTGTTACAATTCTCCCCTCGTTAAAGAAATTTCGTCCTCGAAATTTTTGGTGAATAATAAGTAAACTAATATCTTACTAACTACCCTCAACATTCAAACTTAGTCACAAATGATATAATAAACATATTTACGGCATTTACTACTCACTTAAACATAACATGTCAAGGATCCTAACATGATAAGGTAATATGACACAACAAATCAATTAACACATATCACATTCAACAACTCAAATATGAAGAAAATATTATGATTAATCATTATCGTTTATAGATAAAACTAAGCATGTGCATTTAGTCAACAACAACTTACCACATTCAGTTAAATTAAATAACACATATCAAATACGCTATTAAGTTCAACTAACAACTTAAACAATATTCTACTAGTTTTGGTCTCTTTAAAGAATGTCTAAATCCTAACAACAATTACTCTACAGGTTTCAAAAAATTAGACCTATAGAGAAACTTTTAAAATATTTCACACCTTCAAGAATAACAAACAGAAATGCATATAACAACTCAATGACATACACTGACTTATTTTATTTATTTATGTTTTTTTTTAGAAACGAATGTGTATAATCATATTGGAATAAGACATATATTTTCACATATAGTTTCAAACACAATCAAAGTCTAAATTAGTTTCAAAGTCTTATACACAGGATTCATTTATAGAACTCATACCATAGTTCTAGGTCCTTACCAATGAGACTGTATAGAACAATTAATAAGATACTAACACAATGCGCTTATTTATTTCCAGCAACTTACTTAGAAGGTCAAACCTATTTAATTAAATATTTAATTTATGTACGCACCTCCATACCAATTCACGTCACATGAAACAGTTGTCAGCATTTGACATTGATGTCACATATGACTTATAATGACTCAAAATTACGTAAGAGATGAATATGGTTTTTAACTATTTCAAAAATAGAATTAACAAGTATTTTTAACAATAATAACAACGGGTTATCGTTGCCTCTTTTATCGACGATGAGTCATCGGGGTAGCTAGTCCCTCCTACTCATGTAGTCAACTACTTAAGGTAACTATAACTGCAGTCATTCAAATTCAGACATGCATAATTAAAAATATCTTTAACGTGGTTCAGGAGTGCGAAGGCGGCACCACAGCTCCTACTCCTTACTTCAAGTCAAAAACTCACATAATTACACATTCACAATAATTTATTTATAATTTACAACTAGTTACAACAACAAAAGAAATGACACTTACATCAATATATAATCAATAATCCTATTGATGAAATATAGAACTATTTCACTTTTAGATGCTCTCGACTACTCTAACTCTATACACTAATTCCCAACAAATATAACACTTGAAACACAAACAATTTAATATTTACATAATAACATACACATTCACATAGTTAATCCAAAAATTAGCACCATGATTTTAAGTTCATCTCATAACTTAAACGATGATTCAAACACATGTAACGTACTCTCATAGAAGACTAATTGCTCAAAATTGATCACGCTCAAATTTTCTTTTGAATTAATTATCACTTAAAAGTTACAACAAACTAAAACATAGATTTCCAAGTAGCAGATAAAATAAATAATTATTTACTAGAAGACACAACACGCTACCAAACCAAATTGAATCAAGTAGTTCATAAACTAGTTTGAAGGTTACACATCATTCTAAAAATTGATTTCTAGACTTAAATTATTATAAAATGTTTCACTAATCATTTAGCACCAAAAAACAAAAATCATTGCGGAATTCAAAACTTTTCCTTAAATCACTCTTCAATAATTCACGTCTAAAGAAAAACAACTAAAATAAATCACATTTCTAAATACAATTAAACATAAAATAAATCACATGTATTTTTAAAATCTATAAGATTTTTAAAATCACTCGTACTCAAATCAAATTTCTAAATAATTAATCATTATAAAAATTATTATTTTCAACTTATATTTTGAAAGAAGATTTAAATTATATATATAGATAGATAAAAAGTTTTCTAATAAATTAACACTTCCAAGATAGTTCCAATTTATTTTCTTATTTTCTCAAAATTTACAAGAAAATAAAATTGTATATTTATATACATTAAAGTAGTACACATGACACAAAGCATAAGGCATACTTGATTATGATAATGAATTACAATAATTCACCCTTCTACAAAATAACAGTCTCCTCTCACACCGGCTACTCAACATGTCTATAGATACATCATCACATCAGTTTCAATCAAGGCACAAAATTGGTCTAAAGCATAACACACCATCAATTTTAAAGATTTTTGAGGGCATGTTCTAATCTTAAAAATTGGGTCTCTAATAAAAAAATTTGCAGTTTTATAGTTAAAAAAAAAATTGGTAAAATAAATTGTAGTCTCTAGACGCTTAATCTACATGATACATTCTACACATACCAATCCATATGATGCATACCATTTTGTTAGGTTAATTCATGTAACAAGAAAATATGTACAAACAACATGTCACTTTCTCATATTAAACTCAAATATACATTTCAACAATGATAACACAATAACTATAATTCTACAAAAAAAAAAAAAAAATTCTTCTCATAAAATACATCGATTGTAGAATCTAAAATTTAGATAACTTTTCAAAATGAGTTTGACTATCGAGATAATTCTTTTAATTAGTACTATTATATATCACTAATGAGTTCTTAAAATCTAAAACTCTAATTTCAATATTCACACCATCCCCTAACCATCATAACAACAACTCTTTTTAATTTTGTTAAGAACAAGACATAATAAAACATGTTGTAAATTTTAAGCTATTTTAAACATTAAATAAAATCAGTAGTATAGAATTATTGTTATTTTATAAATCAACAAAAATTCAACTCAATTTAATTTCTTTAAAATAATCAAGAGTAATTCAAATAAAAGTTATTTTCTTCTTACAAAATAAGTAATTTTTAACTCCTTCTAAATGTCATTTTAAAAAAATTCTAAGTTCTACCAACCTCTAATATTCAAGAACTTTAATTGCTAATATCAATTCAAGAACTTTAATTGCTAATATCAATTCTATTAAAAACTATTTGTGAATTTCATACTATTTTAAATCATGACGATCATTCTAAATTATTTTCAAAACCAATATCAAAACTCTACTCATATAGATACAACCATCAACACTATCAAGTGATTTAAAGTTAACATTCACAATTTAATGTCGATTCTTTTCTTCACGCAAGCCAACACAAAATCAAAATAGGAATTTCTTAAACAAAATTAAAACTGTAAACATAAGAGACATAATTCCTATCTAACTCAAAGTTTAGAACGAAACATCTTTTTTTTCTTTTCTAAATTCAGTTTTAACAAAAATAATAATAATTTGTACCTAGTAAAAGTCAATACTTGAAGGTTTAAACATATAATTCTTACGGAAATCAATGTTTCAATCAATTAGTTATTAGATCAAACACTTTAAACAGGTTCATATCAAGACTAAATATTTTAAATTGATTAAGGGTGAAAATGGAACTTTAAAACAAATAACTGGTGAGGTATGACATTTGATAACTAGGTTTTGTGAATGAGATTAATAACTTGAAACATCCAGGTGGTCAATCAAAATTATTATTTCCAACTATTCACATAAAACAAAAGTGCCAAAATCATAGTTCGGTAGACAAGAAACAAGCAACAAGATCATTCAACAAGTAACCAACAAAATCTTGTCAACAATTAGAATTAACTCAAATCTTAACAAGTAATTTCATGGTTTATTTACTCACTTAGGTAGGAACTTAGAATCCATAACACAATACGGGCAAGCAAATAATAAACAGTTAATTAGTAACTTCAAAAATATGTATAATTATACAAAAGCATATAACACTTAACACAATAACATAACAGGAAAAACATGATAGTCAAAATAATTATTACACAAGAAAACACAGTTGACACGACTGACATTCGACTAACACTGAATCGACATTTTACCCACTCGGCCTGATTGGACAAAGCTGCTCTGATACCACTAATGTGACACCCTAAACCCCAAAATAACATTTATAATAATTTTTATATCTATTTTAGGATATCACGTTTCTCTAATTACAGATGTAACAATACAACTTTTTTCCTCAATTAAAATTCAATGAACTTGATTTAACTAGAATTTCTTGATTTAATTCCCATGACTTACTCGTACTAAGGTTTTCATATAAAAAGTCATTTGTAATTACATAAGTAAAATACACATTACAACTCCTAATTCCCGGTATCACCTATCAGAGCGGGGTTCCTCCCAAACTTGAACTTCAAGACTCATTAACCTGTAATGCGATTTCGCAAACGCAGGACCAAGCCAGTCAAACACAAACAACGAAGGAGGCGAGTATTGAAATCATGTTAATAGTATAATATAAGTAAGGAGAACACGCAATTAATTCTAAATAAACCGTATCATTAGACAAACATTCTTCAAAGAAAAACATAACATTATAAAGTCAAAACCACTCAAGGAAAGTCAATACATTTCACTATAACATCAAATCATCTAAGAAGAATTATTATCGCACACGACCCATATTAATATTAACAAAACAATCACAAGAAAATGCAATGCTATGCATGAGTTTAGACTCTACTTCACAATGTTGTACCATTCTAACTCTGAAGTACTTGGTTAGGAGGCCTGATACTATGCCACCATCTCGGTGGATGGACAATTCAAATTGGCCCTTGTCCTCATAGATCCCCTTAACTCAACCCGAGACACATATACACGACAGTCGAGGTAAACATGTATTGCATGGTAGCTCCCGACATTTGGAGTGCTACCTTCAAGTCACCTAGCAATTCCCCACCCGAATACCTCCAAGGTCTAACAATCTTGCCTTAAGGCTCAATAGTAGACCGCCACGATCAGGCTCAATTCACTTGTACTTCCCCGGAATCGCTAGGCTTGTCAGGCCCTACCTATATGATGACAAAATAATCTCCGCTTCATAAATTCTCAATATTTATTTTCTCCCCTCGTTGGCCTATGATACTCAATTAAAACCGTCATCTCAAACACAAATTGGAATCACAATTATTGCATCAGAAGTTACTTCAATCTTTTCATCACCAATTGATAACATCACTATTATAAATCACACATCATCATCATTACGTAACTCATCACAAATTTAGAGCATCACTATCATCAATCGTACCTCATCACATAAACTCATCAGAAATTTATGAAATCACAATTATTATTCATACATCATCATCATCACAAAAAATTATCACAACACATCCATCTTTTATTATCATATCGCATAAACTCATCCAATCAAACATATACATAAAATTAACTCGACACTCAATATCACAATAACATCAAATACCACACATTTAAAGAAATTAAATCAATCAACACCTTACAAATATTTCTATTCTATATTTTAATCTCACAATTTCCATATTTGCACATTAATTAATTTAGCCCTCAAAGGGCTACTGCCGTACGTAGCAAGCCCTGGATGAATCGTTGGGAAATACGGTTTTCCCGTTCATCTCACAATATATTACACTCATGAATTCAAACGCTCTCTCACCCCTTACCTTATTTCGACGCTTTTACACAAGAATAAGATTCCACGAGCAAAAAGTCTTTGTTTCTTTGACTCTTTGTCCTTCAATCGATATAACTCAACAGTTTATGGGTAAACGTCAAAAATAAATTATGACAAACTACTCAAAAAAATAAATTCGAAATTCGGTCAAGAAAAATTACCATAAATCAAAAAACCAATCAGTGGATAATAAAGCCACTTTTTGCACAATCCTTTTGGCGTTGGTTTCACTCAAATCGGAGTTACGGTGAAGAAGAACGATGCAAAATAAGGAATTTTATAAACGGAGAAGTCGGATATTTTAGAGATAAATTGGGATGATTAAAAATCTGAGGAAGTATGTTTATTTGACTACTTAAATGAATAAAACAACGTATTGAAATTTCGGCGAAAATGGAGAAACTTTTCTGAAACAGTTATCGGTTATCACAATGACATAACACATATATAAAAATAAGGAAATCAAACACAACATTACTAATATCTCAAATAATTATTTGTAAAATAAATAATTAATATAAGAGATACTTAAAATAATTAGAATATAAATATGTGCACATTTAACATTAGTTAAACATACAAGAAAATATGACATTAATTACCAACTCACATATACACGTAAAATCACCTAAAATCTTATTCTTTAAAATATTTAAACTAATATACTATCATTTTTAGAAAAATATATAAAATAATAAAATATAACATTTATTATTCATATAACATAGTTGGTCAAATATGTACAAGATTAGCACATCATAGAAAACACACGCTAATTGTAAATTTATTTAATTTTTTTTGTAGCACCTGCTCAATTATATTTTAAGGTTTTATAAAATAATTGATACTTAAAAAACCTTAAAAGTCATTGCATTGACAACACAACAAACAGACCATTAAATATCATTTGTTCTCAAAATACAAAATAATAACATAGTTTCAAATAACAACATAAGAAAGTCACCTTTTACATAATTTTCAACCAATGACTACAAAAAGTAAGCATAACTATATATGAGATCAAAGTTCGTTCTGTGACACGTCGTCCAAATCATCATCGTAATGAGGATGCGAAGGAGGATGAAACACATTAGATGATCCACCAATTGATTGACGGGGCAAAGCTTCAATTTTATCTACAAAAAACTGCTTTAATGCATCAAAATCATTCTCTAACATCTTTTAATGCTCTCTAGCCTCTTCGGAAATCTTGGTAGCCACTTGAGCTTAGGCCACTGCATCCTTAGCAATTTGTCCAACTCTAATTCTAGCTACCCTCTCTGCTTCTAAAGATATCCCAGTCATAGAATTAGAAGGATTCTGGGATTGTTGTGTAAGTGATATACACCGATGTCAGAGGTTAACAGATAAGTCTCACGTACCATAAACTCGACCACGAGTGTGTCCCCCTGCAGATTGTGTCCATAACTTTCTTTTTCATTTTTGGTTCATAAATAAATTTTAAAATAAATTTTTCTTTTCATTTTCGTTTTTGGTTTTTAATTAAATTTTTTCAATAATGTTTACAAAATATTTAATAACTTTCTTACAAAAATTAATTTTTTTTTAACAAATGATAAATTAAATATGAATTTTTAACCTTTTGACACTTAAAAATTCATATTTAATTTATTGTTTGTTAAAAATTTATAAATATTTATGGGAAATGATGTAAAAAAAATCATCCAAAAGTTCATAAAACACACACAAGTTAATTTAAAATAAGGGACTAAAAATGAAAATAAACCTTTTTAGCTGACGAAATTTTTTATATGAACTAAAAATAAAATTGTGAAATATTATAAGGACTAAAAATCTATTTAACCGTTTATTTTATGCGCAATGAAATTTAGTTAAAATAACGATGGCTCATTATATTTTTGTCAAGCTCATCGTAAATCCAAACATGTTCTAAGATAGGACTTAATTGCCGTTCGTCAAAATTAAGAGACAACAAATGTGTGTTTTTGAAACTCAACTCTTAGTACTTATTACTTTTTCTTTATTTTTGTGGAACAGACATTGATTGTCATAAAAATTTCATATAACTTTTAAATATTCATCTATCTTTTGTCGACACCTTTCACCTTACAACCCACTTAGTAGCTAGTTATAACATAAAAGAGAAGCATACTATAAGCTGTAAAAATATTAAATCAAAATTAATTTTCAAAGATCTGTTGCTAGTCTTAGTCTTTCTTTTCTTAGTAGCTTTAAAATATGAAACTGTGATGAATTTGTGCAAAGAAACTTTCTTCACTATAAGCAGCAATGAAGCTTGTGAGCATTTCTTTTTCTATATACATCGATTGTGACTGAATGTGTGGACTAAGTGGAAACTATCTAAAGAAGCTGTGGTCCACTAGGTAGTTTCCATTGTTGTTAATTTGTTCATACCTTTTTACACATGAATTCACTAGTCAAATGGAGAATGATGGTAGTGAGCTAGCTGTCAGCTACTTACATTAGACTAATTGATTTAGCTTAACGGTCATTTTGATCTTTAAATGTGTGAGGCGTTTACACAATAATTCTTAAGTGTATCAAAATTATAAAAACATACCTAAATATGTTTTTGTTAGTCATTTTTCGTTTGCAAATATATATTTAGTTAGTCAGTTTAATCTTCAAATGTGTTTTTTGTTGGTCAATTTAGTCCATAAAATTACTAACAAAAGAGATATTGAGGATGTAGTTGTAATTTCGAGATCAAAATGATTGTTTATACTAGATTTAACAATATGCAATCGCTAGATACCAATGACAGGTATCTACCATCATCAGTCGTTTAATTGGTTATTTACGACATCATTAGACAACTAACCTAACAATGAAATCCCTAAACTGCAATGAGAGTAATTCTTTATGAATCTTATTTCTTTCATCATCTCTCATTTTCATGGATCTCAAGGTACGCCATTCTTGATATGTATATATTATGTATGTATATGTATATATGTCATGTGACACCCTAAACCCAAATTGAAATAAAAAGTAAAATGCACTAGTTTTTAAAGGGATTTGTAGTCGTCCCAAAATAGAGTAAATAAAATTCCTTTTAAAATATAAGGCTCAGGACGTCACACTCATTATTACACAAGACGTTTGCATAAAAATTCTTATTTAAAAATCCTCTAACATCGAATATAGCCAAGGTTTATTAAACAAATGTTTCTAACATAAAAACATGTTTAAAACTTAGAGACAATTAATTTTTATCTTCGAATAAATGATTGAATTTAACACATTGATCGACAGAGTTTACAAAACAAAAATTAGTTCATAACTAAAAAAAAAACGCAACAAATTACTCCGACCCAGTATCACCTATCCGAGCATGGATCACCAACCAATAACCTAAAATAACTACGCTCTCGCAAGCGCCAAACACAAGCAACGAGGGGTGAGCTTCGAAAACATGTAACAATATAAAATACACGAGGAGAACACGCAATTAGTCGAAACAGCACAAATAAAGAGAACATTCAACAACATAATATCAAAGGTTAATCTAACTCAATCACAATAAAACAGTTACAAGGATGAAATGCTATGCATGTCCTGTACTCTATACTTCATCATTTGGTACCATTCTACTATGAAGTACTTGGTTAGGAGGCCTGATACTAGGCCACTACAAGAGTGGACTGACACTTCATGAATGGCCAAGACCTTATAGATCCCTTCAACTCAACCCGAGACACATATACGCGACGGTCGGGGTACTCTTGTGTTGCATGATAGCTCCCGGCCTTAGGGAATTACCCACTAATCCACTTAGGAATTCCCCACCAGAGTTCGACTGTAGCCCTCCACGATCAGGCTCATTCAGTTGTACTTCCCCATAATCACTAGGTTTGTCAGACGCTCCCTATATGATGACAAATAATCCTAACTCCAAAATATACAACACATATCTCAGACTTACTCGATCATCACAACTCAATAAGTTTCAGTTTGACTTCGCAACATTCATCATTATATATGTATATCGATCAATCATAATGCAATCCCAATATTTGGTTTACACTACTCACAATGCCCTATCCAATCTTATCAATCGCAATAAAAAAAAATCAAACTGGTGGCACATTCAAATAATATCACAATTTCAATCAAATAGCAAGAACACTCCAGTACATATCATTCATACAGTAACATCAATATAACATTTCATAAAATTAGACAACATGCAATCTTGATATAAATAGGTCTACGACAATTCTATAGGTTGCTAAATTATATTTTAGTCCTCACTATTACCGTTCATATTTTATTAATTAATTATTATTACTCAATAGGGCTCAACCGTACGTAGTAAGCCCCGAATGAATATTTGGGAATTACGGTATTCTCGTTCATCCCACGTTATTTTAAACTTATAAATTCGAACCTCCTCTCACCCCTTACCTCTTTCTAACGCCTTGATAAGATATAAGAATAATTTTCAAGAACCATGAGATGTATACAACGCGCAACGAGCAAGTCCAAAAGCGTCGACGAATTTGCAGAGTCAATGAAACATGGTTGACAATTTACGTGGGGCATAAAAATCAGCATTATATAATTAATAAAAATATTAGGCAAAGAAACATATTCAAATGTCGTGAAATAGGTTATTAGAAAAGGTCTCACCGACGTACTGGAGTGCCAACAGGGTCCGACGTCAACTTCCCCGAAACACGCAAATTAGTAGTACTTCTTGAAGATTTCGACGAGGGGAATCCAAATATGCTGTCAGTTTTTCAAGACGATGAACGTGCTGGCCGAAATTCGACGACACAGCCGCGACGAGGGTGAAAACCCATTTTTTGAAGCATAGCGGTGGGTGATTCCAGGCATAGGTAATGGGAGAGGGTGTTTCGTGGAGTCCAAATATGGTCTTGGTTTTCTTTGGTAATTGTCGTGGTGCCTAGAATCTTGATCAAAAAGCAGAGGTGTGATTTTTGAATAGTATACGCTCCTTCCTTGTTTTTTTTTTCTTTTGTTCATTAGTATTGTTATTATTAATTTAATAATAATAATAATATTATTATTATTATTCACTTTTACTCTTGAACTTAATCCATAAAACACATTTTACCCATTTCTTTTAAACATAATTTTATTATAAAAATATTACTAATATTTTATAAAATGAAGTAATTAATCTTTTAAAATACATCAATTAATAATTAATATTCAAAATAATCACTATAATTATACTTTTTTTCTTTCAAATACTCAGATTAAAAGACTACCATCATTACAGAATATTTGAAATTATAAAATAAATAAATATAACATCGACACTTTATATTAGTTACTAAATCATAATAAATATATATAAAATGACAATGACATAACAAATATATATAAATAAAGGAAATTAAACACGATATTATTACTATCTCAAGATAACTATTCACAAAATAAATAACTAAAAATAGAAATGGTGATAAATAATCGAAATATAACTACCTGCACACTTAAAATCAGTCGAATATCTAAGAAGATATCACATTAATTACGAACGCACGTGTACACGTAAAATCTCATAAAATCTTATTCTTTAAAATATGTACCATAAAATACTATTATTTTTAGAAAAATATAAAATATAAAATATAAAAAATTGTAATATTTATTATTTATATCACTCATTTAGTCAAATATGTACATATTAACACATCATAGAAAACACACATATAAAAAAAAATTAATCATAAAACTAATCAACATATATCTAAAACAATTTTAACACCAAATTATTTATCTAAAATAATATTTAATTAATAAAATAGTTTATTATAAAATTTGGGGTGTTACAATTCTACCCACCTTAAAAGAATTTTGTCCCCGAAATTCAAGCTACTAAAGAATATGATTTTATTTCACAATTAATCTTCTAAAAGAATTACATGACTCAAATCCTAGTTTGACCCCTAGTATGCTTGCTTAATTTGCAGTTCTTGTGGCTCTACGAAATTCTAAAATATCCTACTACCATATGAATTTAAACTTCTCAAATCAGTAATTACTTACAAAATTAACATTCTAGGACTTATTATTATTATTTTACTTTAAAAAAGATTCATTTTTACGACAGAGGATACAATCAATTTAATTTCTTTCCGTAGACACAATTAATGTTCTCAATTATTCGAGTACCAACTCATTAACATTCACCCAATTTCTAATGTCTATCTTTACCAAGTTGAATCGACACACGGTACAACTATCGAATCTATGTTTGATTTATACAAGTTCTCACAATCTCTAGTTATTCTACCTTGGGTTGGATTCCATAGAACCATGTTTCTAAAATATCCCAGTAAAACTGTTGTCATGCTATTTCTAGCTAGTCTTAACTTAAGGTATTGATTCTCCTTTATAAAGAACTACATCTAAGGAATATAAAAAGAAAAAAAAATCCGTATGACACAAAATTGTACAAAATTAATAATCAACAAACATAATCATATTAAAGCAAGGAAACATATTTGCATAACATATCAGACTTAAATTGGTATTTCATGTTGCATCCAATAAAATATACAAAATCATAGCGAATATTAAAATAGGAAAAATAATTACACCAATACTAATCAGTTGTATAATAACATATTATATTCAAAACACAATCACAAAACACACCGGAAGTCTAGCTTTAAAACTTCTACAATTAAGGTTCATTCTTAGTAGGACTTTCAAAATAGTTCTAGGCTGCTACGAGAAACAAACAAGCATTATGACAAAATATACTAATGTAAGAGATTAATCTAATTTAAGTAAGTCGCTTAAAATGATATAAGAGACAACCATGTTTTTAGTCAATCAAAATAAAATCAACAAGTGCAAATAACGATAATAATAACGAGTTATTGTCGTCTCTTGTATCGACGATGAGTCATCGGCGCCACAACTCCTACTCCTTACATCAAGTTAAAAATTCACTTAATTACACATTTGCAATAATTTATTTGTAATTTACAACTAGTTACAACAACAAAAGAAATGACACTTACATTAATATAGATCAACAATTAAAATAAAAAAAAGATATAGAATTATCTCACTTTTAAACAATTTCAACTACTCTAAATACTATACACAATTCCCAACGCTTAGAACATTAGAAAGACAAACATTTTCATATTCACATATTCATATACAGATCTAAATAACTAAACCAACTATTTAGCACAATGATTCTATGTTTATTTAACAAATCAAACACTAATTCTAAACTCGTAACATATTTTTACAACAGTCCAACCATTCCAAATTTATGATTATATATATATAATTCTTTGAGTTAATCTTTATCACTTAACTCAAACTAAAATAGAGATTTTTTTCAATCAGCAGATAAAGTGAGTAACTACTTATATTAGATGTTAATATAATAATTAGAAAACCAAAATAAATCAAGTAGCGCATAAACCATTTTAGTGGTGAAACCATATTCTAAAATTTGATTAAGACATTTAAATTATTTTAAAAGTATCACTAATCATTTAATATCATAACATAATTTTTCTTCAAAATTAAAAAAAAATTATTTGGATTACTCCTTAATAAATCATAAAATTTCTTTTTAAACTATTTTTAAAATCAATAAAATTACTAAAATTTCACCAATACCTTAACCACCGAAAATACCTCTCAAATTATTTAAGCACTCTTACCTCATTTTTTTATTTTGGGCCTACATTTTGAAAGAAACTCAAACCATGTATATAAAAATAGATACAAAATTTTCTAACTCACCAAAACATATAAAATAGTTATATATATATATATATTATATTCTTTTGGTTTTTTTTTTTTAATTTATGAAAACTATTTCTACAACAAATCTTCTAGATTTTGTTAAAAACAACACATAGTAAAATTTGGCGTAAATCATCTTTTTCTTGTGTGGCTAATCTAAATTTTAAATAAAATCATCCTAAATATATATAATTTTTATTTTATTTTAAAAATCAACACAACTCCAACACAATTTAATTCTCTAAAATAAGTCAACAATGATTCAAACATAAAATATTTCCTTTTATAAAATAAATCAACTTTAATTCATTCACAATTTGTTTTTTTTTTAAAGTCTAACTTTAAAATTCAATCTACCTTGAATATTCAAGAATTACAGTTGTTAATAATATGAATTTTATACTATTTCAAAATCATGACGAACGTCCTAAATTGATTTCAAAAGCAATATCAAAATATTAATCATTTAGATACAATAATCAACACCTTCAAGTGATTTTCACTTTTGATAAAATCAAGTTATGTGTCTATATAAAAACTGAATGTTAAAATTTTATAAATAATTTTTTTTATATGGCAAGATTTTTAATTGACAATAACATCTATAACAGTATCTTAAAACCAATAACAATAATAATGACAACAATCATCAGTATTTTTTTTACACAAGCCAACTTTAAATCAAAAATAAGAACTTTCTAATCAAAATTAAAACATATAGCTAGCTAATCAAAAAATTTATTTTTAACTACTCACATTAAATAAGGTATCATAAAATCATAGTTAGGTGTACAAGTCACAAGTCCACTAAATAAGTAATTAGCATAATCATGTCAACAATTCAAATTAACTCAAATCTCAACAAATACACCACATAAGAAGAACGAGCAAGCAGTTAACATTAACAATTATCTTCAAAAATAAGAGAATAAAAAACACAACAAAACTAACCAAGTAGTTAATAATTAACAATCATCTTTCAGAAATCATGTATTGTAAAATACATGTTTTTGATGATAGAAAAGACCAACGGTGATGATGATCAAAGCAACAAGCTCAAAAAGAAGAAGTCCACAAAAATCTTATTGATAAACTTAATAATCTTCTCATATTAGATGTTTAAATGTAAAGGTAAAATGATACAACCCATAGCTGGAATACAATGAGAACCTCACATCTTTGCATATGCATAAAAAGTATTTTCAAAAGTCAAAATTACATTTACAAAGTGTTAAAATTAATATTTTTGACAAAATACAAAGGTGTATTCGAATACAACAAAAGTGTATTCAAATACAGATGAAAATTGCTAAGTCAGTAGCAAAAGCCTCTCATCTGTATTCGACTACACCCTGATGTAGTCGAATACAACCAGTAAGACAGTGGCAAAATTGATACAAGTGTATTCGACTACACCATCTTGTATTCGAATACACATTGAAATGTTTCGAATTTTCTGAACGTTACAAAGAGGTGTATTCGAATACATACATCATGTATTCGAATACAAATGGAAGCAATGCAATTTTTCAATTCTGAAATGGTTCTAAATCATTGCAATTGTTCCTCAAACCTCTTGGATCAATAGCCACGAATCTGAAGAGATGTTTATGGACTATGAATATACCATAACTTCAGATTCAACAACAACAATCCTACTACAAATCTTTAAAGACTTTGAAAACCTTTTCTGAATTTTTCTCAAAGTCATTTTTCATAAATTCAAGTAGTTGCATATCATTTTCATATCCTTAACTAAGGTTCTCAAAGTACTTGAAGCAATCTTGGATTGTTATCATTCTACCTCTTTCTTATTCCTATACTCTTATCAAATTACAGTGTTTGTAAAAATAAAGTACAAGTGTATTCGACTACACCATCTTGTATTCTTTAAAAGTATTTTCACTTAATCGCTGAAAACAAGGAAAACTCCTAAACTCCTAAACACCTAATAGAAAAATACATAACACTTAGCACAAGAATAATAGGTAAGCGTTTCAGCACTTAACAGGGAACGCGGGTAAACATAATTGGCTCAAAATCGACTAACAGGCGACAAACACATAACCCACTCGGCTTGATTGGACAGACCTGCTCTGATACCACTAACGTGACACCCTAAACCCAAATTGAAATAAAAAGTAAAATGCACTAGTTTTGAATGGGATTTGCAGTGGTCCCAAAATAGAGTTAAAAAAATCCTTTTAAAATATAAGGCTCAGGACGTCACACTCATACTTACACAAGACGTTTGCATAAAAATTCTTATTTAAAAATCCTCTAACATCGAATATAGCCAAGGTTTATTAAACAAATATTTCTGACAAAAAAACATGTTCAAAAACATGTTCAACAAAATTACTCTGACTCAGTATCACCTATCAAAGCATGGATCACTAACTGATAACCTGAAATAACTGTGCTCTCGCAAGCGCCAAACACAAGCAACAAGGGGTGAGCTTCAAAAACATGTAACAGTATAAAATACACGAGAAGAACACGCAATTAGTCAAAACAGCACAAATAAAGAGAACATTCAACAACTTAATATCAAAGGTTAATCTATTCAATCACAATAAAACAGTTACAAGGATGAAATGCTATGCATGTCCTGTACTCTATACTTCATCATTTGGTACCATTCTACTCTGAAGTATTTGGTTAGGAGGCCTGATACTATGCCATTACAAGAGTGGACGGACAATTCATGAATGCCTAAGTCCTCATAGATCCCCTCAACTCAACCCGAGACACATATACACTCTGTATTCCAATACAAGATGAAAATTTTCAATAAATCTGAATGTTATAAGAGGTGTATTCGAATACATACATATTGTATTTGAATACAACTGGAAACAATGCAATTTTTCAGATTTGAAATAGTTCTAGATCATTGCATTTGTTCATCAAACCTCTTCGAACAATGGCTACTGATCTGAAGTGATGTCTATGGAGTATAAATACCCCATAGCTTCAGATTAATTCACACACAATCCTACTACAAGACCTTGAACAACTTTGAACAATTTTCTGATTTTTTTCAAAGTTATTTTTCATATTTCAAGTACTTGCATTACATTTTCATATCATTGAGAAAGGTACTCCAAGTACACTTGAAATAATATTGGATTGATATCATTGTACCACTCTTATACTCTTATTACAAATTAAATTACATTTTTTGTAAAAGAAAGTAGTACTTTCTTCAAGTAGTCTAATCTAAGATAGTGGTGTGCTATCTTAGAAGTTTTGTTAGAAGTTTGTAGCAGAGATCCTAGGGTGGGATTTGTACATTTTCTGATAATAGTGGAAAAATCTCTTGTAGTGTGCAAGAGGACTGGATGTACCCTTGGTCATAAGGGGAACCAGGATAATATTGTTGTGTCCATTAAATTGTTGCCAGTTACTTATTTTCACTTACTATCCTAAAGCAGAAAAATTAATCACCAAATCGCTTAAAACAAGAAAATTTCTTAAACACCTAATTCACCCCCCCTCACCTCTTAGGTGCACCTCTATTCTTACAATTGGCATCAGAGCATGTTCAGGTACCTTACTCCTCGATCATTACTCATGGCTTCCGCACAACCTGTTTTTAGAGATGGTGGTAGTAGCAACAAACCACCATGCTTCGTTGGAGAGCACTCTGACTTTTGGAAGATACGCATGCAAGCATAACTTGAAGCACAAGGGGACGACATATGGGATGCAGTAGAAAATGGCCCTTACATTCCAAAAACGGTCATCAACAATAAAGAAGAAACAAAGATAAAAACCTCATGGACTAACGATGATAAAAGAAAAGTGTTGTTCGATAAGAAGGCTAAAAATATGCTACAATCAACACTTGGAATGGATGAATTCTTTCGTGTATCTCACTGCAAAACGGCCAAAGAAATATGGGATACGCTTGAAGTAACTCATGAAGGGACTATTTTAACACCCCAAATTTTATAATAAATATTTTCTAAATTAAATAGGATTTTAGATAATTAATTTGGTGTGAAAACTATTTTAGAATATATGTGGATAAATCTTGTGATTACCTTTCGTTATATGGGGGTTTTCTATGATACGCTAATTTTGTATATATTTAACTAAATAAGTGATATAAATAAAAAATATTATATTTTATTATTTTATAAATAAAAGTATTTTAGTGTAAATATTTTAGAGAATAAGAATTTAGGCGATTCTACATGTATATGCGGGTTCGTAGTTAATATGATATTTTCTTGTATATTTGACTAACTGTGTTAGGCCTCAGACTTGACTACCAGTGTTGGGCCTTATAGTTTTACTCTTGTACCTGTACATCTGCTATATGCACCCCTCCTTTTGCAATTAAAAAATAAATAAAAAACGAAAATCAAGCTAATGGCATTTTGAAACGATCTCAACTTCTATCCGACACAAAATCGGCCACATAATCCATTTTTGGCATCGATTTTATCGATCATGGCTTCGTTTAATCAGAAACAGCTGCGTTTCTTTCCTTGGGCGAGCTGTTTTTGACCGATTCCGATCACCACGTTTGTCGTCTCAAAAAACTGACATCGTTTTTGGATTCCTATCATCAAAACCTTCAGGAAACACTACTCATTTACATTTTTCGTTGAAGTTGACGTCGAACCCTTCCGGCGCTCTAACGAGTCAGTGAGACATTTTCTGCAGCTTTCTTGTCGTCGTTTTGACTCCATTTTTGTTCCTAAAATTATTATTAATTATTTAACATTTATTTTTATGCTCCGCGTAATTTATCAGTCACGTTTATTCCGGGGAAGTACAACTGAATTAAGCCTGATCGTCGCGGTCTACTATTGAGCCTTCAGGCAAGATTGTTAGACCTTGGAGGTATTCGGGTGGGGAATTCCTAGGTGACTTGGAGGTAGCACTCCAAATGTCGAGAGCTACCATGCAACACACGTTTACCTTGACTGTCGCGTAAATGTGTCTCGGTTTGAGTTGAGGGGATCTATGAGGACAGGGCCAATTTCAATTGTCTGTCCACCAGGATGGTGGCATAGTATCAAGCCTCCTAACCAAGTACTTCAGAGTTAGAATGGTACCGCATTGTGAAGTAGAGTCTAAGCTCATGCATAGCATTGCATTTTATTGTGATTGTTTTGTTGTGATTAATGTGTATCGCATGTGATTATAATTTCTCTTAGACGATTTGATGTTACAGTGAAATGTATTGATTTTTCTTGATTTTGACTTTGACTTTATTATGTGATGTTATTCATTGAATAATGTTTGTTTAATGATACGGTTTATTTATGATCAAATGCGTGTTTTTCTTACTTATATTATACTATTAACATGATTTCAAAACTCACCTCCTTCGTTGTTTGTATTTGACTGGCTTTGCCATGCGTTTGCGAAATAGCAGTTGTTACAGGTTAATGAATCTTGAAGTTCAAGTTGGGAGGAACCCCGCTCTGATAGGTGATACAGCGATAATGGTTGTAATTTGTATTTTACTTATTTAATTTGAAATGACTTTTTGTATGAAAACCTTATAAATACTAGTAAGTTTTTAGATTTAAATCAAGTAATTATACTTAAATCAAGCTTATTGAGATTTTACATTTTTGCTTTATTCGCTGCGAATTAAAAAAAATTCTATTATAAATTATTATATATTATTTTGGGATTTAGGGTGTCACACTATTGACGTAAAATGATCTAAACTCAATACATTATCTCAAGAATACAAATTATTTCGAATGCAGCCTGGAGAGTCTATCTTAGACTTACAGAAAAGGTTCTCCCATTTAACCAACCACTTGTCGGCACTCGGGAAAATCTTCACCAACGATGAATTAAATCTAAAAGTATTAAGATCATTAACGAGGGCCTAACAACCAAAAGTGACAGCAATCTCCGAAAAGAAAAGCCTATCCAAAATGTATCTTCCTGCACTGTTCGGAAAACTTCAAGAACACGAAATCGAACTTCGAAGGTTCGAAAAGAATGAAAGTCAAGAAAAGAAGACCAAAAACATTGCTTTAAAGGCCGAATCAAAAGAACAAATTAAAGACGAAAATTTAGATGAAGCTGAAAACATCACCTTCCTTGTTAAGAAATTTGGTAAGTTTCTTAAAAACGATAAAACGTTCAAAAAGAAGAGTTTTATAAAGAAGGATAGTTCTACCTCAAGCCAAAACTTCACTTGCTTTGAATGTGGTAAGCAAGGACACATTAAGGCAGAATGTCCGAATATTATCAAGAAAAATGCCACAAAAAAGAAACACTTCAAAAAGGCATACATAGCATGGGAAGACAACAAAGTGAGTTCATCTTCAGAAATAGAAAGTGACGAATGCGCGAATGTTGCATTAATGGCATCGCATCAATCGGATGATGAAGAAGAGGTTAGTAACATAAACTCCCCTCATCATAATAAGACTAATAGTGAATTAATTATTTCTTATGATAATGATGATTTTGTAAGTAATGATACAAGCAAAGAAACTCAAGATGATAAACCAATTCAAGAAAATGAAGTCAACGTTGAAAAGCAAGATGATAATCTTCCTAAGGAATGGAGAACCCATAGAGATCACCCAATTGACAACATTATCGGTGATATCAACAAAGGAGTTACAATAAGGCTAATACTGCAAGATGCTTGCTTAAATATGGCATTTGTTTCTAAAATAGAACCCTCAAAGATTAGTGAAGCACTTAAAGATGATCAATGGATACTTGCCATGCAAGAAGAACTAAACCAATTTGAAAGAAGCAAAGCATGGGAACTTGTTCCTAATCCTGGAAATAAATACATCATTGGTACCAAATGGGTGTTTTAAAATAAACTTGATGAAAACGGTATAGTTGTTCGAAACAAGGCAAGGTTGGTCGCTCAAGGATACAATCAAGAAGAAGGGATTGACTATGATGAAATATTTGCTCTAGTAACAAGGTTACAAGCAATTCGGTTATTACTTGCTTATGCTTGTTCTATGAATTTTGAACTATTTCAGATGGATGTCAAGAGTGCTTTTCTCAATGGCTACATCAATGAGGAAGTATATGTCAAACAGCCACCCGGCTTTGAAGACTTCAACTATCCTTCATATGTTTTCAAATTAAAGGAAGCTCTTTATGGTCGAAAACAAGCTCGGTATGATAGGCTAAGTACCTTCCAATGTGAACGAGGATTTGAAAAGGGCAAAGTTGATAAAACATTATTTATTAAAAGAACTAATGATCACACTTAACTGGTTCAAATCTACGTTGATGATATCATATTTGGATCAACAAACAATGAATATGTGAAGAATTCTCATTAATGATGCAAGGAGAATTTGAAATGTCTATAATGGGAAAATTAAATTATTTTCTTGGACTTCACATCAAGCAGCTCAAGAATGGCATCTTCATTAATCAAGCAAAGTATTGCAAGGAATTATTAAAAAGGTTTGAGATGGAAAACAGCAAAGAAAGTGCAACTCCTATGGGCTCCGGAACCTATATTGACAAAGATGAATCTGGTATTTCAATAGACATATCAAAATATCGAGGTATGATTGGATCTTTATTGTATCTAACGGCCAGCCGGCCAGATATTATATTTAGTGTCTGTTTGTGTGCAAGATTTCAGGAATATCCTAAAGAATCGCATTTTGTAGCAATAAAAAGAATTATGAAATATTTGAAAGGAACAACCAATGAAGGCCTATGGTATCCAAAGGGTAGCATATGTAGTCTCGTTGGCTATTCTGATTCTAATTATGTAGGATGCAAAACGGATCATAAAAGCACAAGCAGCACTTGCCATATCTTAGGAAATGCATTAGTATCATGGTCTTGTAAAGATTCTCTGGCTCAAACAGCAGGAAGTTGATTACATAGCAGCAGGAAGTTGTTGTGCACAGATTCTCTGGCTCAAACAGCAATTATATGACTATGGACTTGATATCGGATGGATTCCACTAAGATGTGACAACACCAGTGCAATAAATATCTCGAAGAATCCAATCATGCACTCTCGGACTAAACACATTGATATACGTCATCACTTTCTGCGAGATCATATGCTCAAAGGCAATGTTGAAGTAACTTTTGTGGATACACATAATCAATTAGCAGACATCTTCACAAAGCCTCTACCTAAAGACTCATTTTACAAGATACGGAGAGAAGTTGGCATTTTAAATGAAAACGATCTCTAAATTGCAAGGTACCTATACTTTTTCATCTCTCTTTAAGATCTAAAATTTCCTCTTTATAATTTGTTAGAATTAATTCTTTGATGTTTATCTTTTATTAATATATGAATATGTGCCTTACATGATGTATTTTCTGTGGAAAAATTTGTTTTTAAGCAAAAACTTGATAATGTAGCCAAATACACAGTAATTGTATTCGAATACACGTTTGCAGAAAATCATGTATTCGAATACAAACCTTTGTGTAATCGAATACACGTTTTCAAAACCACCTGTATTCGAATACAACAAGAGTGTAGTCGAATACAGGTTCGTGTTTTTCTTTCATATATAAAACTTTTTCAGTTTTAGGTCACTTTTACACATTCCGTATTCGAATACAACCGTCACCTTCCTCATTTTTTCCAAAATTTTCATCCTCCCTCACTTGCAACTAGTTACCCAATCAACATACTTTGCAACCGAGATCAATCCTAACTCATACCTACCATTCAAAATTAGATTTCTCAAACCCCAATTTTTCCCCAAATCCGTAAAACCCCTTAATCACCATGGATGCTCGCAAAAGAGGACCAAGAACCAAACATGCAGCAGTGGGTCCTTCAAGGAAGAGAACCAAATATTCTAATGTAGCGGATTTATCTCGTCTACTTCACATACCAGAAGAAATCGACCGGTTCCGCACCATATACTCGGACAAAAGGATCATCATTCCTAAATTCGGTACTATTGATTCCTTTTCTGCTTTTAAATTTCCTGAATTACTAAAGGCCCAGCATGTATAGGAATTTATCAGTTACAAAGGTCCTGTCTATCCTGATCTGGTTCAAGTCTTTTACTATAATCTCTCTAAAGACGTCAATATGTTAATCTCTCGGGTAAAGGGCAAAACCATTAAGTTAGACACTCAAACCATTGGAGAAATCTTACATATTCCCTTTGAAGATCAGAAACTTAGGCCCGACAACTTGTGTGAATGAGCAAATATCACTAAATATGATGCGTATGTTGCATTATGTCGATTTGACAAAAATACTATGGAACAAAAGAGGACTCAAGTTGGTTCAGAATTCGCTAGGCAACGGTATGGAGTTGGCAATCTAACCGTTGACTACCATCTTTTGCATTATTTTCTAAGTTACATCCTGGTTCCTAAGGCTGGGAATTACACTCAGATATCGGAATTTGAACTTCAAATTATGTACTTCATGTTTGAGCGATGTCAACTCAACTGGGCTTACTTTGTTAAATCTGTCATATTTGCTTCAAAGGAGGCTATTGGGTTACCTTACGTCAAGGAAGTCACTACGATTCTTGATCACTTTCAAGTGGACTTCTTTGGCGAAGTGATGTATACACCAACTTTCAAGTGGACTTCGCTGGATTTGAGTGTGCTTCCTATCATGAAAATAGTGTGGAATGAACAGCTTAAGACATATGTTCATAAAAGTGATCTTGGTCAAACTTCTACTGCCGCTCAAGAAGATACTGCTGCCCCCGCAGAAAATGCTGCCCAAGAGGCCGAGGATGGAGAGGAAACAACATCAGATGATGACCATGTTTCGAATCGTATGGTTATGGACAAACTCAACTCCTTACTGACCTTCATCACCAGCCAATTTCAGCACATGCACACCTTCTTCAACACTCGCTTTTAAACTATCGAAACCACCATTTCCAACAACCATGAAACCATGCTGCAAAAACATAGTGTTTTATTCGACAAAATTGACCATCTTGACCTTCCCCCAGATGTTGACCTGTAGGTCGAATACTAGGAATAGTTTTTGAAGTCGCTTGTTTGACTTTGTAATTTCTTATGATGTTTTCGTTATATTTCTTTTCAATGTGTTTTCTTTATAATATTTGCACATGATTCTGGGTTATTATGCAATGTTTTCTTTGGTATTCGAATATTCTCTTTTATAATTACCATGTGTGATGCTTTTCCTTTATATATATTTATTTGCTTAGATTATATCGTCTATATTTTTCCTTCTTTTTGATCATGTCAAAAGGGGGAGAAAATTTGGTATATTTTTGTTCTTAAAACCATTTGTAAGTCTTCAACAATTTTTCAAAATGATCACAAATATTCAAGTTCAACGGGGGAGTACACATGAATTACGGGGGAGCAATTTTAAAATGATGAAGTCTCTCCAAACAACAAAGTTTTGTCACAATCAAAAAGGGGGAGAATGTAAAACACATGTTTTTGATGAAGACAAAGACCAAGAATTGTGATCAAAGTAACAAAGCTCAAAAAGAAGTCCAAGTATCATATGTCAACTATAATCAAACATATTAGATGTTTAATAAATGTAAAGGTACATGATACAATCAATACTTCAAAAGTACATGAGAACCATTCATCTTTGCATATTCATAAAAGGGATTTTCACATGTCAAAATTACATTAACAATGTTTAAAATTAAAGTTTTTGACAAAAAGCAATGTCGTATTCGAATACAGTATATTGTATTCGATTACAGATGCTAAGTCAGTAGCAAAACTAAACATTTGTATTCGACTACAAGGTGCTGTAGTCGAATACAAATGCTAAGTCAGTTGCTCAGACTACACATTTGTATTCGACTACAACCTGATGTAGTCGAATACAAACAGCAAGTCAGTGGCAAAATACACTTATTAGTATTCGACTACATGCACTCTGTATTCGAATACAAGATGAAAATTTTGAATAAATCTGAATGTTATAAGAGGGGTATTCGAATACATACATACTGTATTCGAATACAACTGGAAACAATGTAATTTTTCAGATTTGAAATGGTTCTAGATCATTGCATTTGTTCATCAAACCTCTTGGAACAATGGCCACTGATTTGAAGCGATGTCTATGGAGTATAAATACTCCATAGCTTCAGATTAATTCACACAAAATCCTACTACAAAACCTTGAACAATTCATGTATTTTATAAAATTAAATTATTTTTAAAAGTTAATCTAAAAGCCATCAAGACATTTTCATACTGGATATAAAACCAATTCAATTGCGTGTTTAATAGAAATTAGACGTAAAATAGGTAGAGTAAATCTCAAGAATTTTAAACCATATGGAATCAATAATAGCTTTTTTTTATTTTTATTTTTTTAATAGCCTGACCACCTATGTTTTTGAGTGCTTGTCAAGTGATTTTATAATTACAGATTATGTTCTCTTATTTACAAGAATGTATATATTTGCCTTGATATTATGCATATATACTCCTATATAAGTGGGGTTATTATTTGTTTTTCTATAGGTTGCATGAGGTGCTTTGTCCACTGTTAAGGGTTATCATTTTTAGCACCGAACGGGATAATTAACTTGTGTGTCGAAGGGTCAATTAATAACATAAAGAAAATTGAATTTGCATTTTGAACAATTCGGAAATACAATAATTAATACTTCATTTGTTTCATAATAATTATCATTTTATATCATATAATATATATAATTAAATCAAAATAAATAAAATAAAGAGAATATTAGTTTTATAAAATTATTTGTGCATGCATTGCTGTGACCATTATCATAAATACAAAGTAAAATATAATGATTTTTTAGTAGTGCACCTAATATTAACTAAATGGCACAATTGAAAAGTGCATTAATTCAACTGTTAATTGTGGTGAAATTTATCATCTTTTCTATAAAAAAAAATGGTACAAATGAAAATAAAAAGTAATTAATATCACATTGAAAATTAAAAGTGACATTCATTTTGAATTATTATTCTTTTGCCTAAGTGACACATATTGTAAACCGGAGGAAGTAATATTTATATTTTAATTAACTTTTATTTCATAAATCTATTTCTTCTAAATATTTCAACATGGAGCAACCAAACTATAGATGGTACGATAAGTGTTATTGAATACTTAGTTTTTTTTTCATCATGAAACAAAGAGGCCAATGATTTATTTTTAGAAAATTAGAAATAAATAATTTTTTAAAATATCAAAAAAATTGTGACCAAAAAAAATCACCACATTATAGAATGCATATGCATTTCTTCGGAAGCTATAAACATGCTTGATTTTTTTATCATTATGAAGTTACATTACTCCTAAATTAGCTCTTTAGTCTATTTTAAAAATCGATCATGTGATTTCTTTTTATACATTGATATCAAATAAAAATTAATAGTGTAGAAAAGTATAAGGCCGTGATGTTTTTGAACAATAAAACTTTTTTTATACAAAGTCTAATTAATTAATTGTAGAAAGATGTAGTAGCAAAATATGATATAAATTTGTGCTTCTATATAATATATGAAAGTACTTAAGATCATATATTAAAGGCTAAATTGTATCTGTGGTTCCTTAACTTAATTTCAGTTAACGTTTTAGTCCTTTATCTTAAGATCATATGCTAAAGTGCACGAAGCACTTTTCGTTCTAATTGCACTAGTACTGAATTGGATACAGTTTCTCGCCTCACATACGCTTACCTTTTAAAAACTAATGGTTTTATTTATATTTGGTTGTTTTGTTGTCTTATTACCTTCGAAGATTATTAGAGCAACGGTTGCAAAGACACAACACTTGAAATCAGTTAATTAGATTTGTTGGGTGTAACAACCCCTCTCATTACTTTAGAAATATTTATAAGATGAAGATACTAATTAGATTATTAAATTTTTTTGTTAAACGTCGTACATTATTTTCTAGTAATATTTAAATTCTATTCAAAGTTGAGGTGAGTAAGATGTAGTATTAACAAGTACAATTGTCAAAAGAGGAAAATACATCACTCTTCTCTTTTCCCTCTCACTCACGGATATATCTAGACTTTCCAATCTTTCACCACCAACCCCACTCTCTCTTTCATCCTAACACACTCCTTGCACTCAGATACTTTTTATCATCAACATTTCTTTCCTTTTCCGTGCCTACTGAGGATCCTCCAATGGCAGCAACTTTCTTAGGTTCTCTCCCTCCAATATGATCTCGTGGAATTTCAGATTCCATCCATTGCAGTAGAGGTAGAAGTATTAAGAATTAGAAAACCAAACAACTTGCACAGCCCAACTCAACTCTAAAGGAAATTTCTCTTTGTCAAGAGTGTGGGTTCTTTTCCTTGTAACTAATTTTCACATTTTCATGTGGGTTTCTGGGGTTGACTTTAAATTCATCCACTATTGAAAATGCATTTCCTGGGGAACTTTGAAATCGGGAGTGAGGAAATTGTGAGGCTTGACATGTTGGAATTATTGAAAACTTTCATTCGATCTGTAAAAGCCCTTTCACCATCTTAGAAATATTTACAAGATTAAAGAAATGATTAGATTAGTAGAATCTAATTATTTATTAATACTATATTTTTAGTAATATTTAATTTATGATCAAAGTTAGAATAGGAAACTGGTAGTATTAACAAGTCCAAGTGTGAAAAGAGGAAACACGCCACTTTTCTTTGTCTCTCTCTCTCTCTCTCTCTCTCTCTCTCTCTCTCATCTCTCACTCACTCACGGGTGCAACAACATATTCTAACCTTCATTTCTTTCATCACCAGCTACATTTCCCTTCATTCACCATCAATTCCACTTTATCCCTAAACTTTCTAACACACAACCACACTCGATTACTGATCATCATCTTCATCATTTCTCATTTTTCATTTTTCCCATCCAAATTCTTTCAAAGGCAACAACCATCTGATGTCCTCTTCCCCCAATCCGACCCTATGCATGTCCATTCCTCCCTCTCAAGTTTCAACAATCATCCAAAGCAGCACTAAAAGAAGATAGGGAGCAAATTTAGGAAATCTCTGAATTCGAACCAATGTAGAAAAGACAAAATTGTTGAGCGATGAGAAAGCAGACAACTTTGATAACCCATCTCGATTCTAACGAAATTTCTCCTTGTGACGAACATGAGATCTTTTATGAGATCCAATTTCACTTTTTTCATGTGGGTTTTAGGGCTAAATTTTAATTTCTTCTATTATTGGAAATTATTTCTTGGTTTGAAATGATGGATTCTTAAAATTGAGAGAGAGGAAAAAACTGTGAGGTTTAACATCTAGAAAATGATGAAATATGCATTTAGTTCTTCAAAAACTCGTTCATTTTGCATATGCTTGAGTGGTGGATTGTAATTTGTTGAAGATTGAAGGAGTGAGGGTTAAATATAATATGCTAACTAATGCGTTAATATGTTTCCCTAATCCCTCTCTAAATGTTCTATTCTGCCTTAGATCCTTTATTTTGCCTCTGATTTCACTTTCTCTATTCCGGCTGCCTCTAATTTTTCTTCCTCTACTATGGTTGCCTCTGATTTATTTCTTTCTCTATTCTGGCTGCTTCTAATTTTGCTTCCTCTATTTTGGTTGCCTTTGATTTATTTCTTTCTCTATTATGGTTGCCTATGATTTTTCTTCCTTTATTTTGGCTGCCTCTAATTCGTTTCTTCCTCTAAACAGGCTTGCCTATGATCAGATTGCCTCTAACCTAATGTCTTCCTTTGTATTTTTATTCGAACTAAGCTACCCTCTAATGATTGACTTTAAATTAATTAATACATTATGTTTTACTTACTTATGATATTGAAGTTAATTTATTACTTGCAATTGATGTGATAATGAGGTGTGCATTATATACATAATGTCATGAGATGAATGGTCTTAAGAGGATACGATGGGACATTAGGGATTGTTTCAGGCATAAAGCATAGGTAAAGGAAGAATAATCGGGGCGCCGATTGGGGCCATGGTCAGACCAACTTTACCAAGAGGTTCTCTATTATCTTGGTGACCCACATCATATTCATGTCATGTTTTATGTTTCATTTAATGGAAAATTATTCGAACCTCCCTCCCCCTTTTTAGGGATCATAGATATTATTATCTCATCCCATTAAATGAAACATAAAACATGACATGAATATGAATTTCATTTTGTAGCAGTCTATCTTATGGTAGACTCCCTTTAAACCTTCCCTCTAAATGTTCTACGTATACTCCCTCTGAAATTTCCCTTTGGACAATCTATTCTGATTCTAACATGAACTTCCTCTGATCAAGCGTTTCCTCTAACTTGAACTTCATTTGATCATCTCTTTCCTTTGATTGACTTCCTTTGATCAAGTCTTTCCTCTAACTGAACTTCCTCTAATCGAGTTTCCTCTAACTATAACTTTCCTATGATATTTAACCTAGGACTAACCTTGATGTACTATTTTGAATTACTTATGTTAAAGGTAATCAATTAATTGTATTTGATGTGATAATTTGGTGTGTTTAATATACATAATGTCTTAATATGCATTGTTTTGAAATGTTACGGTTGGACATGAGGATTGTTTCAAAAATGAAACATAGGTAAAGGAAGAACAACATGGACGCTGATTGAGGTCATGGCGAAGACCTACCTTACCAAGAGGATCTCAATTATTGTAATACCCTTAATTTTTAAAATGTACTTTTTGTATTTTCGGGTGCTTGTGTGTTGAATTCTGGGGCTTTTTAGCCATTTTATTGGTATTTTGGATGTTAAAATGCCATGAATATTTTGTGGGTCTCGTTTTAAATTATTTGGCGAGAAATAATTTAATTACGTTGTGGAAAATTTATTACCGGGTAGTTTTGTTAAAATGAGTTGCAACGAGAGTAGATATTTTTATCAAAATAGTTAAGATGCGAGTGAGGTGATGTGTGTAATAGTATTTAGATATTTGTTGGTTTGGTTTATATATATATATATATTGGTTGGTGAGTTATTAATATTTATATATAGTTAGTAAGTTAGTAGGTATATATGTGTGAGAGAAAGGATTAGAAACAGATAAGCAAAAAAAACACTCCCTGCCTCGCGTTCATCTTTTCTTTCTTTCTTTCCTTGCTTCGCGACAAAGTGTTGGTGGTTTTCAAAACCTCCAAACACAAAACCTTAATTCACACCTAGATCTAAGCTTCCTCTCGCGAAGTGACAGAAGGAAAGTTGCTCGTCTCCACGGTACGGTGCTAGTGAGCTAATATTCGAAGCGTCGTGCGAAGCGATATTTTATCGGAATTTTATCGCGGTGCCGTAATCGGCCGTTCGAGCTACCGTGGAGGTAAGGGCTCCTTCCAAATTTTTAGCTTGCATATAGGACTTTATATGTGTATTTGTGGGGTTTGATTTTGATGGGGTTATGTGTGAATTTGGGGAAAAGGAATTTAATGGGTTTTATGTGAGTTGTGGAAAAGAAATTTGGTGGTTTGTGTTTAAAGATTTTGAGTTTTGATTTGGTGTATTATGGTTGAAAATGTTTGGAAAATAAATTTGGTGGGTTTAAGGTGAGATTTTGTGAGAAATGACTTTAAATGCATTTTGTGGGAAAAATGGTGAAATTGAATTTAATGAGTTTTGAGGTGTGGGTGATGGTGATTTTTACTTGGTGTGGTTGATATGTTTATGGGTAATTTTATGAAAGTTGAGATATGCTTGAAGTTTGAAGATGTGGGGTTTTGAATAAATGCAATTTATGTGTGAATTTTGATTTGGTGTGAAATGAATTGATGAGATTGTGTAGGTGGTGATTTGAATTCAATATGATTTGTGAATTCAATTTCATGTGATTTGAGGATTGTATGCGTTGAGTATGCTCTGTGTTAAATTTGAGAATCATTAGTGTTAAATGAACATTAAAAATGGGGTATCTTTTAATAGCTGCATTTACTTAATGATTGTGTTGTCGAGAGTCAGAGTATGCTCATGCATTTCATAGTAAATGGTGATAGTGGTGACCGGATGGGCCACGAGATGATTCGACGTGATTGGATGGTCCATCTTATCCTTACGGGGATTATCGCGTCGGTGATAGTGGTGACCGGATGGGCCACGGGATGATTCCACGTGATTGGATGGTTCATCTTATCCGTATGGGGGATGATTCCACGTGATTGGATGGTTCATCTTACCCTTACATGGATTATCGCGTCGTGCTAACCTGTGAGAGGTTGCACATTAGTAAATCGTGCTAGCCTGTGAGAGACTGCACCTTGGTAATTAATACTAGTCTGTGAGAGGCTGTACAATTATGATTTACGCCCCTTCGAGGAGGAGTTGATGATATTCTGGAATCATGTGCATTGGCATATACGCATTGCATTAGGGTGCTTGGCACGTGTGTCATGTTTGACATGTTATGATGTTTGTATATGCGTACTTGATTGTGATGAGTGATCTGTGTTGTGTTGGTGTTTGTGATTGATTGAATTGGTGTTGAAAGTGTTGGAATGAATTTGGAAGTGTTGGAATGTTTTTGAAAGGGTTAAAAACTGATTTTCTGCTGTTTTGACAGGTGTATTCGACTACACCTGTGTTGTAGTCGAATACAGATGATTAAATTAGCTACTGACTTGATTTTTTTGAAGTGTATTCGACTACACAAGGTGCTGTATTCGAATACAGTTGAATGGAATGTTGTATTCGAATACAGAAAGGCTGTATTCGAATACAGTAGTGTTGTCAGTGTTGTTTTCGTTGTTTTTCTGTTGTTTTTGCAAGTGTATTCGACTACACATAGGGTGTATTCGAATACAACACTGTTGTTTGGTCCAAAACTTCATTTTTCATCCTCGTTTATGCATGTTTAACATATGTAAACCCTTTCTAGATGCATGCTAAGTTAAAAGGTGATTTTGTGCATTTAAAGTGAATGCTATGTGGTATTTGTTAATTTTGGATTGGTGACCCTTTACAATTTGTGGAAATCTGGGCTTTGCCCTCAGATGAGAAACAGGGTTGATTTAAGGCGCAGCACAACGATGGGTTGGTTTTGTAACCGGAAGTAGTGGGGCTTGTTGCCACTCGTGGATTCTCAGCACCCAATCACCCCTCAGATAGCTTAATAATCAGCTTAGGGTTGTAATTGTAAGATCAGATATGCACCTAAGAGGGGGGGGGGTGAATTAGGTGTTTGGGTATTTTAGATGTTTTCAGAGTTTAGTGAACGATTTTTTTCGGTTAATGATGATCGATGAAAGTAAATAGCAGTAAGTAAATGAAACACAGCAGATTTATCCTGGTTCCCCTTATAACCAAGGGTACATCCAGTCCTCTTGCTCACCACAAGAGATTTCCTTCACTATTTGTCAGAATATGTACAAGTCCTCACCCTAGGACCTTTGCTACAACCTTCTAACAAATCTTCTATGATAGAACACTACTATCTTAGATAACACACTTAAAGAAAATACAACTTTCTTTTTCAAACACTTGTGATTTGATAAGTTTATAGGAGTAAGAAAGAGGTAGAATGATAACAATCCAAGATTGATTCAAGTACGTTGAGAACCTTAAGGATATGAAAATGATATGCAAGTACTTGAATTTAAGAAAATGACTTTGAGAAAAATTTAGAAAAGTTTGTTCAAAGTCTTGAAGTTGTGTAGTAGGATTGTTGTTAGTGAATCTGAAGTTGTGATGTATTTATAGTCCATAAACATCTCTTCAGATTCGTGGCCATTGATCCAAGAGGTTTGAGGAAGAATTGCAATGTTTTAGATTCAATTTAGAACTGAAAAAGTGCATTGCTTCCAGTTGTATTCGAATACAAGTTATGTGTATTCGAATACGCCTCTTTGCAACGTTCAAATTTATTCAAAATTAACACTGTGTATTCGAATACACTTTGTTGTAGTCGAATACAGATTGGTTAATTTGGCCACTGACTTACTGGATGTATTCGAATACAATAGGATGTAGTCGAATACAGATGAAGGGTTTTGGCTACTGACTTAGCATTTCTTCATCTGTATTCGAATACACAGGGATGTAGCCGAATACAGATGAAGGATTTTAGCTACTGACTTAGCAAATCTTCATCTGTATTCGAATACAAGATGTTGTATTCGAATACACTTATGCATATTTCAAAAATATTAAGTGTAATACTTTAAAAACAAAGTTTTTAAGTTTCAAAAATGTTGTTTATGCATATGTAATGATATAAGGTTCTCTTGTATATGATTTCATGGATTGTATCATTTACCTTTACATAGAACATCTAATTTAATCCATCGAAGGATGTTTGAAAACTTTCTTGAAGACTTCTTCTTTTTGAGCTTGTCGCTTGGAGCATGATCATCATTTGTATCATCAAAAACATATATTTTACAGTAATCAAGAATTTTATTTATTTTCCCTTTCGTATTTCAAAATTGTTGTTGTAAAAAGGGAACTTGTGTATTCGAAACAAAGCATTTTAGTCGGTGTATATTTTACTTGGATACTTTGGATTTTTGTTCAAAACCATTTCTGCTGTTGTAATTAATGATAACCTTTGTCGTGGTGTCACGACTCAAATATTTTATCCAAGAGTATTTTCTTTATTTATGGATTTAACTTGGGATTTTTACCACTTTATTTTAAAAAAAAAAATACACTCGCGCTTTTAAAAATTGGGGTGTTACAATTATCTTGGTGATCCACGTTGAGATAATTGAGGAGGCCTTTTCCATACTCTAAGGAAAAGGAAGTTAAATAAAGGACTATTTTTCTGAAACAAAATTGCATAATAGTGTCATTCTTGAATTTGCATTTAAGGAAATTCATTTGAACTGTCGTCCCCCTTTTTATAGAACTCATTGAGATTATTATCTCATCCTCTATTTTTATGTATTTTAGTAGATAAGAGGACTTGAGACTTGGACTCGAGCTCAAAGGTTAAGGATATATAGTTGAATTATGTTAATTTGTAATTTATTTGGTGTATTAGTACATCATAGGATGTTTCTGTAGACTATGTATTATATAGTTACAATGTCAGTTTAATGATTGTAATTTATAAGAATTTATATGATTGCCTTTGGAATGTTATAATGTATATTTTATTTCAAATTTCTAGATACATGGTGATGGATATTATATTGGGCGAAATCTTTAATCAATGTAATGTGTAAGACCCTTAATTTTAATTTGTACCTTTTTGTATTTTGATGTGTTTTGATGTTGAATTATGAGGCTTTGTAGTCAGTTTTATTGGTATTTTGGACGTTAAATGCCATAAATATTTTTGTGAGACCCGTTTTAAATTATTTGGCGAGAAATAATTTAATTACGTTGCGGAAAAATTATTATCAGACTATTTTGTTAAAAATATCTATAGTTGCAAAAATTTTACCTGTCAATTCAGTTGCAATGAGAATAGATTTTTTTATCAAAAGTTGTTGGGTGTGTGAGAGTGTTTAAAATTGGTTGGTTTGGGATAAATAAATATATATATATATATATATTATTTTATGAATAGTATATATATATATAAGAAAGGAAAGGAAGAAAAGAAAAAAGGAGAGAGAAAAGCATTTTCCCTCTGTTCACGCACGCCTTTATCTTCTTCCTCTTTCCTTTATTTTTTGTTTTCAAAAAACCCCAAAACGTAAAACCTTACATATCACCTAGATCTAAGCTTCCTCTCGCGAAGTGACTGAAGAGAAAGTTGCTCATTGTCACGTTGCGATGCTAGTGAACTAGTTTTCGAAGCGTCGTGTGAAGTGAAGTTTTACCGGAAATTAATCGCGGTGCCGTAATCGGCCGTTCGAGCTACCGTCGAGGTAAAGGCTCATTCCAAATTTTTAGCTTGCATATAGGACTCTATATGTGTATTTGTGGAGTTTGATTTTGATGGGGTTTATGTGTGAATTTGGGGAAAAGGAATTTAATGGGTTTTATGTGAGTTGTGGAAAAGAAATTGGTGGTTTATGTTTAACAATTTGGAGTTTTGATTTGGTGTGTTATGGTTGAAAATTTTGGAAAATGAATTTGATGGGTTTAAGATGTAATGTTGTGGGAAATGAATTTAATGCAATTTATGGGTGAAATGGTGAAATTGAATTTAATGAGTTTTGAGGTGTGGGTGGTGGTGATTTTTGCTTGGTATGGTTGATATGTTTATGGGTAATATAATGAATGTTGAGATATACCTGATAGTCGAAAATGTGGGGTTTTGAAATGAATGCAATTTATGTGTGGATTTTGATGTGGTGTGAAATGAATTGATAAGATTAGTGTATATGGTGATTTGAATTCAATGTGAATTTGTTAATTAAATTTTCACGTGATTTGAGGATTATATGCATTGAGTATGCTCTGTGTTAAATTTGAAAATCATTAGTGTTAAATGAACATTAAAACGGGGAATCTTTTAATCGCTGCATTTACTTAATAATCGTGGTGTCGAGAGTCAGAGTATGCTCATGCATTTCATAGTATATGGTGACCGGATGGGCCATGGTGATAGTGGTGATTGGATGGGCCATGATATAATGCATTTCATAGTATGTGGTGACCGGATGGGCCATGGTGATAGTGGTGACCGGATGGGCCACGATATAATGCATTTCATAGTTTACGGTGACCGGATGGGCCATGGTGATAATGGTGATCGGATGGGCCACGATATAATGCATTTCCTAGTATATGGTGACCGGATGGGCCATGGTGATAGTGGTGACCAGATGGGCCACGAGATAATGCATTTCATTGTACATGGTGACTGGATGGGCCATGGTGATAGTGGTGACCAGATGGGCCACGAGATAATGCATTTCATAGTACATGGTGACCGGATGGGCCATGGTGGTAGTGGTGACCGGATGGACCACAGAATGATGTCATGTGCATTGACATATACCATTGCATTAGGGTGCTTGGCACGCGAGTCACGTCTGATATACTGTGATGGTTGTATATGCGTGCTTGATTGTGGTGTGTGAATATTGCCGTGTTTGGTGTTTGTGATTGATAGAATTGGTGGTGAAAGTGTTAGAATGATTTTGAAAGTGTTTCAATGACTTTGGTGTGTTTTCAAACTGAAAATCTGTCATTTTTACAGTTGTATTCGACTACAACCCTGTCGTATTCGAATACAGTTGAGTGGTTTTTGCCTCTGACTTGCATTTTCGAAAGTGTAGTCGACTACACAGAGGATGTAGTTGAATACAGTTGAATGGATTTCGTTACTGACTTCGCAGTTGTATTCGAATACAAGGGGGTTGTAATCGAATACAAAATCTGCAGGATTTTTCACTGTTTTCGCAAGTGAATTCGAGTTCACAAAGGCTGTAGTCGAATGCAGTTGTGTTGTTTTTGCTGTTTTTCTGCTATTTTCGCATATGTATTCGACTACAGATATGCTATATTCGAATACAACAGTGCAGTTTTGTCTGAAACTTCATTTTTCAACCTTGTTGATGCACGATTAACATATGAAAACCCTTTCTAGATGCATGCTAAGTTGAAGGGTGGTTTTATGCATTTAAAATTTAAATTCTATGTGGTATTTGTTAATTTCGGTTGGTGACCCTTTACCACTTTTGTGGAAATATGGGTTTTGCCCTCAGATGAGGTTTAGGAGCGTCCTACCGGTTAGTACCCTGGAGAAGGGAAGGTAGTTAGTCATACCTGATCGGAGCTGTGTGAGGAGTTTTGTGTTGGGCGCGTGGAGATCACTCGGGTTGTATAGCTTTTTGTAGCATGATCAGATTAGGCGACTGTATAGGGACTAGAAGTCTTTCTTTTGTGGTTGTAATTATTTATTTTGGGAAGACCGTACCTATATTGTCAGCCTGACTTTTATTTTGATGGGTCCTTGTAATATTTTTTGAGGTGATTTGGAGAAGTTTAAATATTTTGGACTTGTATTTCAAAAACTATTCCGCTGTTGTAAATGTTGTTGGCTTTTGTCGTCGTGTTACGACATTAAATATTTCATCCAAAAGTATTAATTTATTTATTTAAAAAAAAAATACACTCGCGTTTTGTGAAAAATCGGGCTGTTACATAATGTGCGAGAGAACATTTGATTTTATGAGTATAAAATAATGTGGAATGAACGGGAATGTCATAATTCCCAGAGATTCATTTGGGGCTTACCACATATGGTTGAACCATATTGAGTTATAACTAATTAAGAATATATGGATGGTAACAGGGAGGACTAAAAGATGAGTTAGAAACCTATAGAATTGATGCAAACTAATTTATGTCAAGATTGCATGATACTTGATTTTTGTGAAATACTATGCTAATTGCTATTGTATGGATAATGTGTATTTAAGTGTTGTTGTTTCTCGAATGAAGTTATGATTTTACACAAATGAACTACTTAGATCATAAATTTGTGCTTATATATGATATATTAAAATACTTAGATCATAAATTACATATATAACATATCAACCAGTACAAACACAACCTCAAAAACATTAGTATGCGTAGTTGCTTGAGGATGATATCCACTATAATTACAAAAAAAATATATATATATATATATATATATTCTTGTCATTTACCACAATATTGATTCCACTCAATAAGAATCAGATTGGTTAAAGTACAAATACTCACTAATAAATCTCTCAAATTAATTAGCACCTTCTAAATCACACTCTCAAACCTACAAAACACATTCTCATGCTCCTGATATTTTAAAGTTATTAGTATATATATTAGCAACACAACTGATGGGCGGAACATTTTGTTCCCTTTTTTTGATCACTACATTATTACGTGTTTCATTATGCATATGTTAAATGGTTGAAAATAATCTAAATTACTTTTCAAATTAAAATTTATTTAAAAAGTTGAATTAAGATAAATTTGAGGATTAGTAATGTAATTTGTTTGGACATCATTATCCATGAGTTGAATTTCTATGGTATCATGCATATTAACTTCATTTGTTTAATATCATTCACATGCCTTTTTTATTACAAAATTATAAAAATAATTCTTAAAACAACTTCTCGATCAATTTTTTTGTTACTTTTATTGATCATGTTGTCAACCTATATATATATATATATATATATATATATAATGATTTTAGTTGGTTAATTAATGCCTCAAATTTTTATTTCAATTTCTTATATATGCATTTGATATTCTTTTTTTTTATGTCATTTATTTTTTATATTCATTTTATAAACGATATAAGATTGAAAGCAATATGAGGAAGGTAGGAAGAGAGGAGTCTATATAAGTTGTGCCACATGTTGGTCAGATCATATTCAAGTATTCTTTTGTCAATGCTATTATTAGATATTGATTTAGAATCAGTTATGATTATTTTGTTTTGATCTATGTAGAGCAGACAAAATAATAAACAACATATGGCGTAATTAGACTGTAAGCCATAATTCTTGTTATAAATAAACTACGGTCTTACATTGTTGCACCAATTTTATAACTGAAACCTACTCTCTCCCAACTCATTATTACATAATTATATCATATAATAAATTTGGTAACTCTCATTTGTCAATTAAAATCATTTGGTTTTATATTACAAAATTGCATTGTAGCTTAGGTCCATCATATGATACAATTTATTGCATCCTTCTTGGCTTTATTCTCTTTTCTCTTCCTCAATAACAACAGTTGATTTCTAATTGTGGCACTCAATCCTTAATCTCATTCAATCACCAAGTTGAAAGAGCTCAATATCTGAGTTTTGTAGCTTTATTTTATAATGTTTCAATTTCTTGGAGTTCATATAATAATTGCTATGTAACTTGCATATTATTAGTCTAACTTATCATGATATGATTGTTCTTCTTAATATTTTAAAATGTCTTCCCCAAATAAACTATTTAAATGCAATTGCATAGTACTGATTAATTTTTCTTCAACGACATACCAATTTTTATGAATGTCACATTTCTAAACTATTTTAACTTAGATGTTTTATTTTCTTTTATTTTAATATTTACAACTCAAATTTCATTTCAAATTGTTTTGCTAAAGGATCTATCATATATTTTTCCTTGGAAACTTTGAAAATGTTAACTAATAAAAGACCGGTAGATTTTTTTTATCTTAGAGAAGTATGTTTGGTTGTATATCAAATATGAGCACACAAATATTAACATATCGTGAGGTAATTTGATTTATACAAACATTTACATAACTCTTGAAATACACCATCTATTTTATTTAAACAGATTTCAAAAGGAGATAGAAAATATTAGTAGATTAATATCAAATAAATTTTAGTATATGTGTAAATATGAAGCCAAAAATAATTAGTTAAAATAAATATTTTAACTTCAATTTTTTAAATCGTTATCAGTTATCTTGAACATATCCAGAAAAAGTGAGAGAAAATTACAATAAACATCATACTAAAGATGATTACTTTTTAGCTTTCTTTAATGTGCATAGGTAAGACCATCTTGCACAATGCATAAGTTTATTTTCCACCATTGAATCATTAAGTCTCGTAATATCTCATTTGATCCAATGATGAAACTTATTAAACCAATGGTCGATAAAAGTTTGTGCATGATGCAAAGCTTACCTCACTTGTCAAACATAAAATTTGTTTACTTCTAATATATCATTCAATAACTATTAACTACTATTCATCTTTACTTCTAAACTCAATTAGTAATATTTATAAAGTTAAAATCAAATTTAATTTTAATTTAATATATCAAATGTTACCGTGCAAAGCTCGGACCATTATCTAGTTATTTATTGTTTGTGTTTTTTATGGTTGTCTGAGGCGCTTTGTCATCTTTTAAAGGTCACCATTTTTAGTACCTGATGATGTAATTAACTTGTGTATTGAAGAGTCAATTAATAAGATAATGAAATTTGAATATTCAATTTTGATCAATTTGAAAACACAATAAAGAGTACTCCATCAATTTCACAATAATTATCAATTCATATTCATTTCAAACATATTATGAAATGAAAATAAATAAAATTGTGTAGCAATTTTATTAAACATATTCCCTAGTAGAAAAATTGGATTTAGCGTCGGCCACGAGCCCACGCTAATAGGCCAAAAGTTGACGCTAACCTGGATTTAGCGTCGAGGTAAGGCCTATGCTAAAATGGTCGAAGCTAATACATAGCGTCGGCCAAAAGCCATTCAACTTGGTTAGGCAAAGGACGCTGTGAGGAATAGTCGATACCTTGAGGGGTAAGGTCGAGCATACGAGTTAAACTAGATTCGTGACTTAGATTGTTAAGTATGAACCTCATGACGTTTAAAGGAGTGAAACCACATATTTTGTTGGTAAGTAACCAATCTCTGTGTGGTTTAGGAGATAATAAGTATGAATATTGATTGTAGATGAAACTATTGACGCGTAAGTGTGAATTTTGAGTGGTGTTTGGGTAAGCATCAGGAGTTGAGCCTTGATGTACTGAACCGCATATTACTATTAAATGGAATTGGAAGTACATAGTACATGAATACTTAAAGATTGTTACAATGTAAGCTTGGAGTGTCTATTAAAGGATGGTATACACTAGGAGAGTGAGAATATTTTGATAAGTTAGAGGGATTAATCCAAATTTGATTTGAGACCCTGTGATAGTTAATCCTTAAGTCAACGATTCAAAGTCCACAAGGTGGGATGGAGGACCAAGTGACACCTTAAACTTGTATGATCGAGGGAGTTGAGGTAGACAAGTGATAAATAATTCATGTTATGGATGGAAGTGTTTGAAGATTTCCTAATAATGTTGGGTTATGATTAGAAGAGTTTTCATCAGTGAGATTACTAAGATGGTTAGAGTCATTGATGAATAAGACCTTGTATTGTATCTTAAGGTGTAATGAGTATTTTAAGATTTCAAGGATCAGATTTGATAATTTTATTCAAATGACATAACGTGAATAGGAAGAAATGTAACGAATGATTTATGGTTTAGTTGTTGTTCTTGGGAAGCCAAGCTTTAAGATTTGAAATGAGTGTTTTAGTTACTAGATGGACGAGGAAGATATGTGGGTCTTGGAGATATTGTACTGCTAAGTTATGAGGATGAGGTCTAAAGAGAATTATTCTTTAGGAGATGCTTTTTGGGAATGTATGGAAATGAGTTCTTTAGGATGTTCGAATGATGGGACTCTTTCAATTTGTACCTCGGTGAAGGTTTAAAATGAATAAGAAAATCCAGCGAGTGAACCAAATGTTGGAAAACGTGCCATGAAAACTTGTTGGAGCAACACATGGGTTTGTAGCTTATGACAATTAAGGATTCATGAAATGAATTATCCTATCCGAAAATTGGACATTGTTATTAGAAGAGTACGCCAAAGAATTCAAAGGCACTACTTGAATGAATGTCATAGGGGTACGTTATTGTGTTCGTCAATCAAAAGAGTTAAATGTTTGTTTGATAGGGAAGAATTGAGTATGGAATGAAAAAGTTTGGTGGGAACTAGTGAGGCTTGATTTATTAAAATCATTATAATGAAGCTAGACGAAGTATGATGGCAGACGAGCTAAGAAAAATAAAGGACTCTAGGTGTTGACCACATGGATGGTTAAATGACGGTAGAGATGAAAAGTGTTTTGAGATATATTTCAGATGTAGAATATTTCATAGGAAATGTGAAACTTTAGAGGAATTAAGATTTTGTTGAGGAATTCTTAATGACCAGGATGACAAGCTTATCTGAAGGAAGAAAAGTTTAATAGTAAGAGGAAAGACAAAAAGGGAATCAAGTTAAGTTGGATGATATTTTGGGATATGACGCACTATGGGGTGTACCGATTGTGGCTATCAAAGAAGAGAGCAATTTTTGGAAAAAGACATACAAGAGTAAGCTAAGTAATGATTTCGAAATAATGAAGATGTATTAAGGTTCGAGGTAGACATTTAAGGTTTGTATAAATGGAAAAGCGATGGAGTGAATACAATGTGTTTGACCTGTCATAATGAAAAGATAATCATCAAGCTGCAAATAAAGGACACAGCGAAATTGAGAAGTATCAGAATGAATGTTGGCAGCAGATAGAGGAAAATTATTTTCGGGTTTGTCCAGAGTTGCAAGGTATGTAAAAACAAAATTAACTAATGAAACATGGATTTGAGGTGTTAGGAATGAGACAGATGTAGGTCTTAACCAGTGAATGAATTTCAAGTTGGATTTTGTTGCAGACGTGACTCTTGAAATGAAGTACTCAGCTCGAAGGAAGTTTGCGTGTTGAAGGTGGTATAGTTCGGACATGTCGTTGAAAATATTTGAGGAAAACTTTGATCACCAATCGGATGTTGGGATGTGATTATTAAGGTTATAATTAGACCAACATTCTGATGAGAACACTGTGGTTTGGTGTAGTGTTGCCACTTAAGAAAATCGAGGATTTGTGGACAATGGAGAGATTAGGGACTTCTCAACATTAATGATTGTTTTGTGCTCAGGGTGTTGGTGTCATACTTAGAGTTTCAGTTTGGAACCTAATTGATGTTTGGTACCAAGTGGACGTATATGAGGCTATGTGACATAGTTTTGGGCGATTGTACTTCTTCGATGGGAAATTAAGGGAAACTCAATGGACCTTGAGGAGATCGTTTGGTAGCTTGTGCCTCGGGATAGCTTTAAGTCCAAGTCAAAGAGAGCATTATTACAGTTAGGTTAAGATGGTCTAATCAATCATCATGGTCGTTGGCTACCTATTGACAAATTGAGGAACTGATCATCCTTAATCTCTTGTTGATAGTAGAAAAAATCGTGTTGAATGGAACGGGCGAGTCTTACCGGCTATGATAGTGCGCAAAGTTGTTAAGTACCCTATGAGGAGGGTTAGATGGCGCTTTCTTCGAGTAGGCCGGACGAAACAAGTTCTAGTATGAATGTTGAATTGTAGAGCAAGATGAGAGAACAACACCCTGAGTTGTTTAACGACGCGTAGTTTCGAGGACGAAACTATTTTTAGGGGGGTATAATGTAATACCCTTAATTTTAAAATATACTTTTTGTATTTTCGGGTGCTTTCATGTTGAATTATGAGGCTTTTTAGCCAGTTTTATTGGTATTTTGGATGTTAAAATACCATAAACATTTTGTGAGTCCCGTTTTAAATTATTTGGCGAGAAATAATTTAATTACGTTGCGGAAAATTTATTACCAGACAATCTTGTTAAAAATATCTATAGTTGCAGAAAATTTTACCTCTCAATTGAGCTGCAATGAGAATGGATATTTTTATCAAAATTGTTGGGGTGTGTGTGAGAGTGTTTGTTTTGGTTGGTTTGGGATATTTATATATTTATATATTTATATATATATATTAGTATATGGATGAGTAGTATATATATATGAAAGGAAAGAAAAGAAAAGGAAGAAAAAGGAAAAACGTTTCCCTGTTCGCGTCTGTTTCTCATTCTTCCTCTCTTTCTTTGTTTTTATTTCAAAAACCCCAAACACAAAACCTCACATATAACCTAGATCCAAGCTTTATCTCGCGACGCGACTAAAGAGAAAGTTGATCGTGATCACGTTGCAGTGCTTGGGAACTAATTTTTGCAGCTCTGTGCGAAGCGGGAATTTTATCGGAATTTTATTAAGGTGCCGTAATCGGCCGTTCGAGCTACCGTCGAGGTAAGGGCTCCTTCCAAATTTTTAGCTTGCATATAGGACTCTATATGTGTATTTGTGGGGTTTGATTTTGATGGGGTTATGTGTGAATTTGGGGAAAAGGAATTTAATGGGTTTTATGTGAGTTGTGGAAAAGAAATTTGGTGGTTTGTGTTTTAAGATTTTGAGTTTTGATTTGGCGTATTATGGTTGAAAAGGTTTGGAAAATAAATTTGGTGGGTTTGAGGTGAGATGTTGTGAGAAATGAATTTAAATGCATTTTGTGGGAAAAATGGTGAAATTTAATTTAATGAGTTTTGAGGTGTGGGTGATGGTGATTTTTACTTGGCGTGGTTGATATGTTTATGGGTAATTTTATGAAAGTTGAGATATGCTTGATGTTTGAAGATGTGGGGTTTTGACTAAATGCATTTTATGTGTGAATTTTCATTTGGTGTAAAATGAATTGATGAGATTGTGTATGTGGTGATTTGAATTCAATATGATTTGTGAATTCAATTTCATGTGATTTGAGGATTGTATGCGTTGAGTATGCTCTGTGTTAAATTTGAGAATCATTAGTGTTAAATGAGCATTAAAAATGGAGAATCTTTTAATAGCCGCATTTACTTAATGATTGTGTTGTCGAGAGTTAGAGTATGCTCATGCATTTCATAGTAAATGGTGATAGTGGTGACCGGATGGGCCACGAGATGATTCCACGTGATTGGATGGTTCATCTTATCCTTACGGGATTATCGCGTCGGTGATAGTGGTGACCGGATGGGCCACGAGATGATTCCACGTGATTGGATGGTTCATCTTATCCTTACGGGGATTATCGCGTCGGTGATAGTGGTGACTGGATGGGCCACGAGATGATTCCACGTGATTGGATGGTTCATCTTATCCTTACGGGATTATCGCGTCGGGGATAGTGGTGACCGGATGGGCCACGAGATGATTCCACGTGATTGGATGGTTCATCTTATTGATACGGGATTATGGCGTCGGTGATAGTGGTGACCGGATGGGCCACGGGATGATTTCACGTGATTGGATGGTTCATCTTACCCTTACATGGATTATCGCGTCGTGCTAACCTGTGAGAGGTTGCACATTAGTATATCGTGCTAGCCTGTGAGAGACTGCACCTTGGTAATTAGTACTAGTCTGTGAGAGGCTGTACAATTATTATTTACGCCCCTTCGAGGAGGGTATTGTTGATATTCCGGAGTCATGTGCATTGGCATATACGCATTGCATTAGGGTGATTGGCACGCGAGTCATGTTTGACATGTTATGGTGTTTGTATATGCGTACTTGATTGTGATGAGTGATTTGTGTTGTGTTGGTGTTTGTGATTGATTGAATTGGTGTTGAAAGTGTTGGAATGAATTTGGAAGTGTTGGAATGTTTTTGAAAGGGTTAAAAACTGATTTTATGCTGTTTTGACAGGTGTATTCGACTACACCTATGTTGTAGTCGAATACAGATGATTGATTTTAGCTATTGACTTGATTTTTTGAAGTGTATTCGACTACACAAGGTGCTGTAGTCGAATACAGTTGAATGGAATGCTGTATTTGAATACAGACAGGTTGTATTCGAATACAGTAGTGCTGTCAGTGCTGTTTTTGCTGTTTTTCTACTGTTTTCGCAAGTGTATTCGACTACACATAGGGTGTATTCGATTACAACAGTGCTGTTTATGCATGTTTAACATATGTAAACCCTTTCTAGATGCATGCTAAGTTGAAAGGTGATTTTGTGCATTTAAAATGAATGCTATGTGGTATTTGTTAATTTCGGATTGGTGACCCTTTACAATTTATGGAAATCTGGGTTTTGCCCTCAGATGAGAAATAGGGTCGATCTAAGGCACGACACAACGATAGGTTGGTTTTGTAACCAGAAGTAGTGGGGCTTGTTGGCACTCGTGGATTCTTAGCACCCAGTCACCCTCAGATAGATTAATGATCAGCTTAGGGTTGTAATTAAGAATTTTATTTATTTTCCCTTTCGTATTTCAAAGTCGTTGTTGTAAAAAGGAAACTTGTGTATTCGAAACAAAGGATTTTAGTCGGTGTATATTTTACTTGGACACTTTGGATTTTTGTTCAAAACCATTTCCTCTGTTGTAATTAATGATAACCTTTGTCGTGGTGTTACGACTCAAATATTTTATCCAAGAGTATTTTCTTTATTTATGTATTTAACTTGGGATTTTATCGATTTATTTTTAAAAAAAAAATACACTCGCGCTTTTAAAAATCGGGGTGTTACAACAATCATTTAATTAGTTATTTACAACATCATTAGACAACTAACCTAACACTGAAAACCCTAAACTGCAATGAGAGTAATTCTTTATGAATCTTATTTCTTTCATCATCTCTCATTTTCATGGATCTCAAGGTACGCCATTCTTGATATGTATATATTATGTATGTATATGTATATATGTCATGAAGTACATGCGTTGTGGCTATAAAATCAAAAGAGGAGTCATTTTCTCTATGAGAATTTTCCACTCCCAACCTAATTAGTCGTAAAGTGTATTTGTGCAAGAACCTTTCTTCACTAGCTACCTAAGCAATTAAATTGTTTGCCAGATTCAACAGACGCATGATTATCAGAGCAGACTTTTTTTAAAAGATTCATCATAGACACGTGGAGAACGCGTTGAAAAGAGTTAGTTGTAACATTAACAAATCTTTCAGAGTATTGTCTTGTTTTCCTTATTTATCTTCTCCAATCATCAGAGGATGCATCATAAGGTCTTTAAGGTTCATGACAAGGGAACTGCACACTTAATTAAATTAACAAGTGCTACAAATTGTTCCCACAAAATAATTTTTGTTATCATCAAAACATTTAAGGGTCATTGTTCTTCAACTTAACTTTGTTCTAATAGAGGGGATCAATGAGGACATGGCCAATTTAAATTGTCTGACCACTTGTGTTATGATATAGTATCAAGCCTCCTAACCAAGTACTTTAAAGTTAGAATGGTACCAAATTGGTGAAGAAGTAGAGTCTAAACTCATGCATAAAATTTCATTGGCTTATGATTGTTCTGTTGTGATTATTGTCTTTCAAAAGTGATGATAATTTTTTTTATATGATTTGATATTATAATAAGATATTAATTTTATGTATATTAATTTGATATTATAATAAGATATTAATTATGACTTTATATCATATAATATATATTATTAAATGAAAATAAATAAAATAAAGAGAATATTAGTTTTATAAAATTATTTGTGCATGCATCGGTGTGTTGACCATTATTATAAATACAAAGTAAAATAGAATGGTTTTTGAGTAGTGCACCTAATATTAACTAAATGACACAATTGGAAAGTGCAGTAACTCAACTGTTAATTATGGTGAAATTTATCATTTTTTTTAAGAAAAAAAATGGTACAAATGAAAATAAAAAGTAATTAATATCACATTAAAAATTAAAAGTGACATTCATTTTAAATTATTATTCTTTTTCCTAAGTGACACTTATTGTAAACCAGAGGAAGTAATATTTATATTTTAATTAACTTTTATTTCATAAATCTATTTCTTCTAAATATTTCAACATGGAGCAACAAAACTATAGATCGTACGATAAGTGTTATTGAATACTTAGAAGAAAATAAAAAAGAAAGATGGAATTTTCTGATTTATGGATTTTAAAAATTATTTGAGGACCAAATTATCTTCAAATATCGTTGTTGTTATATGACCCTAAATGTCACTAACATGATGTTAATTTCTTACATATGGAATTCACGTCAACATTGTCACAATGCATGAATAAATTTGAATAAAACACTAACGTGATTTGTCAGGGATTAGAAATTAGTTTTTTTTTATTAAGAATAACCTGAAATTCATGTATTTTATAAAATTAAATTATTTTTAAAAGTTAATCTAAAAGCCATCAAGACATTTTCATACTGGATATAAAACCAATTCAATTGCGTGTTTAATAGAAGTTAGACGTAAAATAGGTAGAGTAAATCTCAAGAATTTTAAACCATATAGAATCAATAATAGCTTTTTTTATTTTTATTTTTTTATTAGCCTGACCACCTAGGTTTTTGAGTGCTTGTCAAGTGATTTTATAATTAAAGATTATGTTCTCTTATTTACAAGAATGTATATATTTGCCTTGATATTATGCATATATACTCCTATATATGTGGGGTCGTTATTATTTGTTTTTCTATAGGTTGCATGAGGTGCTTTGTCCACTGTTAAGGGTTATCATTTTTAGTACCGAACGGGATAATTAACTTGTGTGTCGAAGGGTCAATTAATAACATAAAGAAAATTGAATTTGCATTTTGAACAATTCGAAAATACAATAATTAATACTTCATTTGTTTCATAATAATTATCACTTTATATCATATAATATATATTATTAAATCAAAATAAATAAAACAAAGAGAATATTAGTTTTATAAAATTATTTGTGCATGCATTGCTGGGACCATTATCATAAATACAAAGTAAAATATAATGATTTTTTAGAAGTGCACCTAATATTTACTAAATGGCACAATTGAAAAGTGCACTAATTCAACTGTTAATGGTGGTGAAATTTATCATCTTTTCTATAAAAGAAAATGGTACAAATGAAAATAAAAAGTAATTAATATCATATTAAAAATTAAAAGTGACATTCATTTTGAATTATTATTCTTTTGCCTAAGTGATACTTATTGTAAACCAGAGGAAGTAATATTTATATTTTAATTAACTTTTATTTCATAAATCTATTTCTTCTAAATATTTCAACATGGAGCAACCAAACTATAGATGGTACGATAAGTGTTATTGAATACTTAGTTTTTTTTTCATCATGAAACAAAGAGGCCAATGATTTATTTTTAGAAAATTAGAAATAAATAATGTTTTAAAATATCAAAAAAATTGTGTGACCATAAAAAATTACCACATTATTGAATGCATATGCATTTCTTCGGAAGCTATAAACATGCTTGATTTTTTTATCATTATGAAGTTACATTACTCTTAAATTAGCTCTTTAGTTTATTTTAAAAATCGATCATGTGATTTCTTTTTATACATTGATATCAAATAAAAATTGATAATGTATAATAGTATAAGGCCGTGATGTTTTTGAACAATCAAACTTTTTTTATATAAAGTTTAATTAATTAATTGTAGAAAAAGGTAGTAGCAAAATATGATATAAATTTGTGCTTTATATATAATATGTTAAAGTACTTAAGATCATATATTAAAATAGTACTTAGATTAAAAATTACATATATAACATATCAACCATTACCAACAAAATCTCAAAATCATAATATTTATTTATTTCTAAATTTGGATCAAAGAGCATAATTTTTCAATCATGATTTGTATTCTTGCCCACACATATGACGGTATTAATATGGCCATACATTGTGTTATATTATTTTTCTATCATTGTTTTCTACCCCCTACTACTCTTTTGCTGGACTTGGTAAAGACCTTGGGGAACAAGGGAGTACAAGGAACAAAACTTGTAAGGACAAAAACAAAAAAAAACGGTTTCAGTTAGTGATTTTAATGTTTGATATATATATCTTATACTAGTTAGGAATCTTAATGGGAGTTTAATGTTTCAATCATAGTCGTTTATTATTGATCCGTTTGTTTAAGATTTTAAAATAGTAATTTTTATTTTATATTTTAAAAAATAATTTTTATGATAATTTATTTAAAAATAATAAATAAAAAATAGATTTAATTTGTTACCAATTAAAAAAGTAATTTTAACATATAATAACTTAGATATTCATTATTATAGATTTTAACAGGATAAAAATCACTTTTTTTTTTTAAAAAAAAAAAGAAGATATATTTCAAAAATGAATTTTATGAAGAGCTTCTCAAAATAGTTTTTCGTTTTAATCATTTTTTGACATTTCATTATTCAAAAGAAATTGTAAAAAATAAATAAAATATTTAAAATTATATTTTAAGATAAATTATTTAAATCAATTTTTCAGTTGAATCTTTACTTTCAATTTCTTTTTAAATATTATAAAAAAATAGATTTATTGGGTGAAACAACCCCTCTCATTACCTTAGAAATATTTATAAGATGATGATAGTGATTAGATTATTAAATTTTTTTGTTAAACGTCGTACATTATTTTCTAGTAATATTTAAATTATATTCAAAGTTGGAGTGAGTAAGATGTAGTATTAACAACTACAATTGTCAAAAGAGGAAAATACATCACTCTTCTCTTTTCCCTCTCACTCACGAGTATATCCAGACTTTCCTTTCATTCACCACCAACCCCACTCTCTCTTTCATCCTAACACACTCCTTGCACTCAGTTACTGTTTATCATCAAAATTTCTTTCCTTTTCCGTGCCTTCCGAAGATCCTCCAATCAGCAGTAACCGTCTGAGGTTCTCTCCCTCCAATGTGATCTTGTGAACGCATTCTCCTTCATCTATAGAGTCGTCTACATTCGAAGGCAACACTGAAAGAAGACAAAGACCAGATCGTGGAATTTCATATTGGAGGTAGAGGTAGAAGTATTAAGAATTAGAAAACTAGAAAACTTCCACAACCCAACTGAACTCTAAAGGAAATTTCTCTTTGTCAAGAGTGTGGGTTCTTTTCCTTGTAACTAATTTTCACATTTTCATGTGGGTTTCTAGGGTTGACTTTAAATTCATCCACTATTGAAAAATCATTTCCTGGATTTGAAATAATGGGAACTTTGAAATCGATTGTTAGGAAAATTGTGAGGTTTGACATGTTGGAATTATTGAAAACTTTCATTCGATCTGTAACAGCCGTTTCACCACCTTAGAAATACTTACAAGATTAAAGAAATAATTAGAATAGTAGGATCTAATTATTTATTAATACCGTATTTTTAGTAATATTTAATTTAGGATCAAAGTTAGAATAGGAAATTGGTAGTATTAACAAGTCCAAGTGTCAAAAGAGGAAACACGCCACTTTTCTTTCTCTCTCTCTATCTCTCTCACTCACGGGTGCAACAACATATTCTGACCTTCATTTCTTTCATCACCAACTACATTTCCCTTCATTCACCATTGTGACACCCTAAACCCCAAAATAACATTTATACTAAATTATTTTAAGAAAACTCGCAGGGGATAAAGAAAATATGTTCAAGAAAATAAAAACTTTTATATCTATTTTAGGATATCACGTTTCTCTAAATACACATGTAACAATTCAACTTTGTTCCTCAATTAAAACAGTGCAATTTCAATGAACTTGATTTAACTAGAATTTCTTGATTTAATTCCCAAGACTTATTGGTTCTAAGGTTTTCATATAAAAAGCCATCTGTAATTACATAAGTAAAATACACATTACAACTCTTAATTTCCAATATCACCTATCAGAGCGTGTTTTCTCCCAAACTTGAACTCCAAGACTCATTAACCTGTAATAACTGCGATTTCACAAACGCATGGCCAAGCTAGTCAAACACAAACAACGAAGGAGGTGAGTTTCAAAATCATATTGATAGTATAATATAGGTAAGAAGAACACGCAAACAATCATAATAGAACCATATCATTACACAAACATTCCTCAATAAAAATATCACATTAAAAGTCAAAATCACTCAAGGAAAATCAATACCTTTCACTATAACATCAAATTGTCTAAGAGAAACTATTATCGCATGCGATACACATTAATCACAACAAAATAATCACAAGAAAATGCAATGATATGTATGAGCGTAGACTCTACTTCACAATGTGGTACCATTCTAACTCTAAAGTACTTCATAATGTCTATGTGATGTGAATATTAGGTTGAAAGTGTGTGCTTAAATTAAACATTCAATTAATTATGTTTGAGTTTCTAAGTAACTTGCTTAAAATGAATGAGTGCATTGTGTTAGTATCTTATTTTCCTATATTGTCTCATTTGATAAGGACCTAGAACTATTGTAGGAGTTCTATAATTAAAATGTGTGTATAAGACTTTGAAATTAAGTTATACTTTGAGTGTGTTCAAAACCATATGTGAAAATATTTGTCCTATTTCACTATGATTATACACTTTACTTTTCTTTCTTTTTTTAAAAAAAAAAAAAAAAAAAAACTTACGTGATTGCATGTCATTGAATTGTTATATGTGTTTTGTTTGTAATTCTTGAAGGTGTGAAATATTTTAAATGTTTCTCTATTTGTCTATTTTTTTTAAACCTGTGGAGTAATTGTTGTTAGGATTTAAACATTCTTTTAAGAGAGTAAAACTAGTAGAATATTGTTTGATAAGTTAGTTGAATTTGAAGGTGCATCTGATAAATGTGTTATTTGATTCAACTAAATATAGTAAATTGTTGTTGACTAAATTCACATGCTTAGTTTTATCTATAAACGATAATGATTAATCATAATATTATCTTCATATTTGAGTTGTTGAATGTGATATGTGTTAATTGATTTGTTGTGTCATATTACCTTATCATGCTAGGATTCTTGACATGTTATGTTTAAGTGAGTAGTAAACGTCGTAAATATATTTATTATATCATTTGTGACTAAGTTTGAATCTTGAGGGTAGTTAGTTATATTAGTTTACTTATTATTCACCAAAAATTTCGAGGACGAAATTTTCTTAACGAGGGGAGAATTGTAACACCCTAAATTTTATAATAGACTATTTTATTAGTTAAATACGATTTTAAATAATTAATTTGATGTTAATATTATTTTAGAATATATGATAATAAATTTTCTGACTAATTTTCGTTATATGAGTGTTTTCTAATTTCGTTATATGAGTGTTTTCTATGATGTGCTAGTTTTATAAATATTAGATTAAATGAGCGATATAAATAATAAATATTTTATTTTATTATTTGATATATTTTTTTAAAAAATAATAGTATTTTTGTGTAATATTTTAAAGAAAAGGATTTTATGCGATTTTACATGTATATACACATACCGAATTAATGTAATATTTTTCTGTGCGTTTGACTGATGTTAAGTATGCACGTAGTTATATTTCAATTATTTATAATTATTTTCTATTTTAGGTTATTTATTTTATAAATAATTATCTTGAGATATTAATAATATTGTGATTGATTTCCTTTACTTTTATATTTTCCTATAACATGATGATTTTATAAATATTTATTGTGATTTAGTAATTAATAAAAATTGTTAATGTTATATTTATTTATTTTATCGTTTTGACTATTCTATAAAGATGGTAGTATTTTTATGAGTTTATTTTGAAAAATTTCATAGTAATAATTATAATTACTATTTTGAATGAGAGAGTTTTGGTTATTAATGTATTTTAAAAAGTTAATTACTTTATTTTATAAAATATTAATTTTGAAATATTAGTAAGGTTTCAGTAAAGTGTTAACAAAAATTAGTTTTGATAATTGTTGATTTTATTTAAATAAATAAATAAATAATGATAGATTAAAATATATAGGGCATGCTAACTTGTAGAAGCTGATTGATATATGAAGGCACGGTCTCAAAACAAATCTTACAAATATAGATCAGCTTATTAGGTTTTGCTGCTTGATTTCTTATCTGCCGCCTTCCAAAACAAAAATCCTCATTCCCAGCTAACTATAATACATGCCTAAAGTAATAAGAACATCTCGCCACTCATTGGAGGAATTGAAGGAAAAATTGAAGAAATCCATACAGACGATCGACAACTGTCCAGAAAATCATCATCCATTTTCGTTCAAATTTCAGTATGTTATTTAATTTATTGAGTTAGTCAATTAAGCACAGTTTTTTAGATTTTTAACAACCCCAATTTCTCTCTAAAATACCCGACTTCTCCGTTTGCAGAATTCGTTATTTTGCACCGTTCTTCTTAACCGTAAGTCCGATTTGAGTGAAACCAACGCCAAAACGATCGTGTGTAAAGTGGCTATATGATCCACTGATTGGTTTTCTGATTTATGGTAAGACTTGACCGAATTTCGAAATTAATTTTAGAGTGTCTTCTCATAATTTATTTTTAACGTTTACCCATAAATTGTCGAGTTAGATTGATTGAAGGACAAAGCGTCGGAGAATAAAGGTTGTTTGCTCGTGGAATCGTATTTGTGTGTGAAAGCGTTGAAATAAGGTAAGGGGTGAGAGAGCGTTTGAATTCATGAGTATAATATATTGTGAGATGAACGGGAAAACCGTATTTCCCAACGATTCATCTGGGGTTTGCTACGTACGGCAGTATCCCTTTGCGTGATAAATTAATTAATGCAATAATATGGAACTTGTGAGATTAAAATATAGAATAGAAATATTTGTAACGTGTTGATTGATTTAGTTTCTATAAATGTGTGGTATTTGATATTATTGTGATATTGGGTGTCGATTTAATTTTATATGTATGTTTGATGAGATGAGTTTATGTGATATGATAATAAACATGGATGTGTTGTGATAAGTTTATGTGATGCGGTACGATTGATGATAGTGATGCTCTAAATTTGTGATGAGTTATGTAATGATGATGATGTGTGATTTATAATAGTGATGTTATGAATTTGTGATGAAAATTTTGAAGTAACCCCTGATGAAATAATTGTGATTCCAATTTGTGTTTGAGATGACGGTCTTAATGGAGTATCATAGGCCAACGAGGGGAGAAAATAAATATTGTGAATTTTGTGAAGTGGAGATTATTTTGTCATCATATAGGTAGGGTCTGACAAGCCTAGTGATTCCGGGGAAGTACAACTGAATTGAGCCTGATCGTGGCGGTCTGCTGTTGAGCCTTAAGGCAAGATTGTTAGACCTTGGAGGTATTCGGGTGTGGAATTCCTAGGTGACTTGGAGGTAGCACTCCAAATGTTGGGAGCTACCATGCAACACACATTTACCTCGACTGTCGCGTAGATGTGTCTCGGGTTGAGTTGAGGGGATCTATGAGGACATGGCCAATTTGAATTGTCCGTCCACTGGGATGGTGGCATAGTATCATGGCCTCCTAACCAAGTACTTCAGAGTTAGAATGGTACCACATTGTGAAGTAGAGTCTAAGCTCATGCATAGCATTGCATTTTTGTGTGATTGTTTGTTGTGATTAATATGTATTGTGTGGGATGATAATTTCTTAGATGATTTGATGTTATTGTGAAATGTATTGATTTTCCTTGGTTTTGACTTTATAATGTTATGTCTTTCCTTGAAGAATGTTTGTCTAATGATACGGTTTATTTATGATTAATTGCGTGTTCTCCTTACTTATATTATACTATTAACATGATTTCAAAACTCACTTCCTTCGTTCTTTGTGTTTGACTGGCTTGGCCCTGCGTTTGCGAAATGGCAGTTGTTACAAGTTAATGAATCTGGAAGTTTAAGTTGGGAGGAACCCCGCTCTGATAGGTGATACCGGGAATAAGGGTTGTAATTTGTATTTTACTTATTTAATTTGAAACGACTTTTTGTATGAAAACCATATGAGTACTAGTAAGTTTTTTGAATTAAATCAAGTAATTATACTTAAATCAAATTTTATTGAGATCGCACTATTTTATAGGAGAAAAAGTTTAAAGTGTTCCTTTTGATTTTTGAGAAACGTGATATTTTAAATTAATTATCAAAGTTTTTATTCCCTTGAAAACGTATTTGCTTTACCCGCTGCGAATTAAAGTTTAAAATTCTATTATAAATTATTATATATTATTTTGGGATTTAGGGTGTCACATTTTGGCTGCCTTTGATCCAAGTCTTCCTTCGATGAAGCTTCCTCTGATCAAATTACCTCTAATCCATGTCTTCCTTTGATCAGGATTCCTCTGATCCAAGTCTTCCTTTGATCAAGTTGTCTTTGATCCAAGTCTTCCTCTGATCAAGTTGTCTCTGATCCAAGTCTTCCTCTGATCAGGTTGTCTTTGATCCATGTGTTGCCTCTAATTGACTTGAAATTAATTAATACATTATGTTTTGCTTACTTATGATATTGAAGTTAATTAATTCCTTGAAATTGATGTGATAATGAGGTGTGCATTATAAACAGAATGTCATGAGACATTAATTAATACATTATGTTTTGCTTACTTATGATAATGCATTGTCTTAAGACGATACGATGTGACATTGAAGATTGTTTCAAGCATGAAGCATAGGTAAAGGAAGAATAATCGGGGGGCCGATTGGGGTCATGGCTAGACCAAATTTACCAAGAGGTTCTCAATTATCTTGGTGACCCACATCAAGATAATTGAGAAGGCTTTTCCATACATTAAGGAAAAAAAAAGTAAAGACTAAAGATTGTTTCAAAATGAAATTCATTTTCATGTCATGTTTTATGTTTCATTTAATGGAAAATTATTTGAACCTCCCTCCCCCTTTTTAGAGCTCATAGATATTATTATCTCATCCCATTAAATGAAACATAAAACATGACATGAATATGAATTTCATTTTGAAAATATCTATCTTATAGTAGACTCCCTTTAAACATTCCCCCTGAATGTTCTACGTACACTCCCTCTGAAATTTCCCTTTGGACAATCTATTATTATTCTAACATGAACTTCCTCTGATCAAGTCTTTCCTCTAACTTGAACTTCCTTTGATCGTGTCTTTCCTTTGATTGACTTCCTTTGATCAAGTCTTTCCTCTAACTGAACTTCCTCTAATTGAGTTTCCTCTAACTATAACTTCCCTTTTATATTTAACATGGGACTAACCTTGATGTACTGTTTTGAATTACTTATATTAAAGCTAATCAATTAATTGTATTTGATGTGATAATTTGGTGTGTTTTGTAACACCCCAATTTTTATAATAAACTATTTTATTAATTAAATTGGATTTTAGATAATTAATTTGGTGCTAAAGTTATTTTAGAATATATGTTAATTATTTTTATGATTAATTTTCTTTATATGTGTATTTTCAATGATGTGTTAATCTTGTACATATTTGACTAAATGAGTGATGTAAATGATAAATATTATATTTTATTATTTTATATATTTTTCTAAAAATAATAGTATTTTAGTGTAAATATTTTAGAGAATAAGATTTAGGCGATATGTGAATTGGTAATTAATGTGATATTTTCTTGTGCGTTTGATTAATATTATATATGCACTTAATTATATTTAATTAATTCTAAATATATTTTATTTTAATTATTTATTTTATAAATAATTATCTTGGGATAGTAGTAATATTGTGTTTGGTTTCCTTTATTGTTATATACTTGTTATGACATTGTGATTTTATATATATTTATTATAATTTAGTAGTTCATATAAAGTGCTAATGTTATATTTATTTATTTTATAATTTCGACTATTCTCCAATGATTGTAATATTTTAATTTGAGTGTTTGGAAAAATAAGTATTATTATAGTGATTATTTGCAATATGAAAGTTTTGGTTATTAACGTACTTTAAAGATCAATTACTTAAATTACTTTGTTTTATAAAATATTAGTTTTTTAATTATTAGTAATATTTTAGTAATTAAATTGTGTTTAAAAAAAATGTTTTCAAAAAAATAGTTTTAGTAGTTGTTTGTTTTATTTAAAGAAGTAACAGACTAAAAATAGTTTTAGTAGTTGTTTGCATAAAAATTAGTTTTATGCAATAGTAACACCTAATTAAAAAAAAAAAACAGACTAATGCCAGTCAAATCGCAGCAAACCCTTTTTCTCTCAAATTGACTCGCACCAATTCCTTGCCATTTGAATTGATCCCAGCCTCTATCCCACACAAAATCAGCCAATGAATACATATTTTACATTAATTTTATCCATCGTTTCCTTCCTTGGGCGAGCTATTTTTGGCCGATTCCGATCACCACGTTTTCCTTCTCAAAAAAACTGGCACCGTTTTTGGATTCCTCTCGTCGAAACCTTCAAAAGCACTACCCATTTGTATTTTTAGGTGAGACTTTTTCTACAGTTTTTTTCGTCGTTTTGACTCCATTTTTGTTCCTAAAATTATTATTAATTATTTAACATTTATTTTTATGCTTCGCATAATTTATCAGTCAGGTCTCAACGATTTTGTGAACTCGCCGTTATTCGGATTTTCTCGCTGTACGTTGTCGATTTGCAGTTGCTGTTGAAATTTTACATTGATTTCTGTGTTTGAGAAAGAGTCTAAATAAGGTAAGGGGTTAGAGATCGTTTGAATTCATGAGTATAATATACTGTGAGATGAACGGGAAAACCGTATTTCCCAACAATTCATCCGGGGCTCGCTACGTACAGCAGTGGCCCTTTGAGTGATAAATTAATTCATGTGAAAATATGAGGATTGTGAGATTAAAATGTTAAATAGAAATGTTTCTACGGTGTTGATTGAGTTAATTTTCGATAATTGCGTGGTATTTGATACTATTGTGATGTTGGATGTTGAATGAAATTATGTGCATATGTTTATGGGATGACAATGATGATGTTTGATTGATGATAGTGATGTTACAAATTTGTGATGAGTTTATATGATGATGATGATTATGTATGATTAACGATGTTTTAAAATTGTGATGAGAACATTGAAGTACCCCATAATTGATGAAATAGTGATGATTCCAACTTGTGCTAAAGATAATGCTCTTAACGGAGTAGTCTAGGCTAACGAGGGGAGAAAATAAATATTGAGAATTTGTGAAGTGGAGATTATTTTGTCATCATATAGGTAGGGCCTAACAAACCTAGTGATTTCGGGGAAGTACAACTGAATTGAGCCTGATCATGGCAGTCTACTGTTGAGCCTTAAGGCAAGATTGTTAGACCTTGGAGCTATTTGGGCGCGAAATTCCTAGGTGACTTGGAGGTAGCACTCCAAATGTTGGTAGGTACCACACAACACACGTTTACCTCGACTGTCGCTTATGTGTGTCTCTGGTTGAGTTGAGGGGATCTTTGAGGAATGGGCCAATTTGAATTGTCCGTCCACCAAGATGGTGGCATAGTATCTAGTCACCTAACCAAGTACTTCAGAGTAGGAATGGTACCACATTGTGAAGTAGACTCTATGCTCATGCATAGCATTGCATTTCATTGTGATTGTTTTGTTGTTATTGATGTGTTTCGAAAGTAATAATAATTTCTCTTAGATGATTTATTTCATATTCTAATGAGATAATTATTTTACTTGAGTGACTTTGATGTTATAATATGGTACTATTTGCTTAAATATTTTGATATGTCGTAATGTGATTATGATACGAACTACTATGATTGTTTGCGTGTTCTTTATACTTATATTATACTATCAACGTGATTTCAAAACTTACTTCCTTCGTTGTTTGTGTTTGACTAGCTTGGCCCTGCGTTTGCGAAATCGCAGTTATTACAGATTACTGAGTCTTAAAGTTCAAGTTTGGGAGAAACCCCGCTCTATTAGGTGATACCGGGAATTAAGTGTTGTAAATTGTATTTTATTTATTTAATTAGAAACAACTTTTTGTATGAAAACCTTATGAGTACTACTAAGTTTTTGGAATTAAATTGGGAAATGTGATATCCAAAATTAGTTATTAAAAGTTTTATTTCCTTACAAACAAATTTTCTTATCCGATGCAAATTTTCCTAAAAAAATCTAGAATAAAATTATTATATATGTTATTTTGGGTTTAGGATGTCACATTAGTGGTATCAGAGCAGCCCTGTCCAATCAGGCCGAATGGGTTATGTGTTAGTCGTTTATTAGTCAATTGTCGACTTTGAACCAAGTGTGTTTACTCGTGTCCTTGTTAAGTGCTGAAACGCTCTGAAACGTTTACCTATTATTCTTGTGCTAAGTGATATGTATTTTTCTATTGCAATACATGACTTCTGAAAGATGATTGTTAATTGTTAATTACTTGCTTATTCTTGTTGTGTCGTGTATTCTCTTATTTTTTAGATAATTGTTAACCGTTATTTGATTGTTTGTTCTTGTTGTGTAGTGTATTTGTTAAAATTTGAGTTTATTTGAATTATTGACATGACTAGGTTAATTACCTTTTGATTAGACTTGTGGTTTGTGTTTCTAACTTTGATTATTTGCTCTTTCGTTATAGGGGATAGTTAGAAATAATTTTTTTTTGATTGACTAACTATATGTTTGAAAGTATTAATTTAATCCGGGTAATACTAATTATTGATTGATAGACCTTGGCTTTGGAGTCGTAACATGATTATTAAAGTTTCAATCTTGCTAATGTAATCAATTCAGAACGTTAGTAGTATTTTTGAAACGTTAGGAAATTCATACTATTAATAATAATAATTCTTGAATATTAGAGGTTGGTATAACTTAGAATAAAAAAAAATGATATTTTGAAGGAGTTAAAGTTGACTTATTTTGTAAATAGTTTTTATTTGAAATACTCTTTATTATTTTAAAGAAATTAAATTGAGACGAATTTTTGTTGATTTATAAAATAACAATAATTCTATACTACTGATTTTATTTAATGTTTAAAATATCTTAATATTTACAGCATGTTTTACTGTGTCTTGTTTTTAAGAAAATTAAAAAGAGTTGTTGTTATGTTGGTTTAGGAGGGCTGGGTGAATATTGAATCGTGAGAGTGTTGGGATATTTGTTTGAATTAGTTGATTTTCTGATTCTGATATTATGAATTCATTAGAGTTTAACTCGATGTTAGAGTTTTAGATTTTAAGAACTCATTAGCGATTTATAATGGTACTAAAAAAAAGGGGGTTAAATAATAAAATGACTACTAATTGAGAAAGAGAAACAAAACAAAATAAAAAATAAAGTTTTTAAAAGAACCATCTCAATGGTGAAACTCTTTTTGAAAAGTTATCTAAATTTTGGATTCTATAATCGATATATTTTATGAATAGAATGTTTTTCTGTGTAGAATTGTAGTTGTTGTGTTATCATTGTTGAAATGTATATTTGAGTTTAATATGAGAAAGTCACATGTTGTTTGTACATCTTTTCTTGTTACACGAATTAACCTAACAAAATGGTATGTGTCATGTAGATTGGTATGTATAGAGTGCATCACGTAGATTAGTATGTGTCCAGAGACTAAAATTTATTTTACCAATTTTTTTATTATAAAATTGCAGTTTCTTATTAGGGACCCAATTTTTAAGATTAGAACATGCCTCCAAAATCATTAAAATTGATGGTGTGTTATGCTTTAAACCAATTTTGTGCTTTGATTGAAACTGAGGATGTATCTATACACATATTGAGAAGTTGGTGTGAGAGGAGACTGTTATTTTGTAGATTTGTTAATTAGTGTAATTCATTATCATCACCAAGTATGCCTTATGCTTTGTGTCATGTGCATTACTTTAATGTAAATAAATATACAATATTTTTTTTGTAAGTTTTGATAAAATAAGAAAATAAATTGGAACTAATTTGAAAGTGTTAATTACTTGGAAAACTTTTTATCTATCTATATATATAATTTAAATCTTCTTTCAAAATATAAGTTGAAAATAATAATTTTTATAATGATTAATTATTTAGAAATGTGTTTTTGACGATTAAATTACGAGTGATTTTAGAAATCTTATAGATTTTTAAAATACATGTGATTTATTTTAATTTTTATTGTATTTAGAAATGTCATTTATTTTAGTTGTTTTTATTTAGACGTGATTTATTGAAAAGTGATTTAAGGAAAAGTTTTGAATTCCCAATGATTTTTTTTGGTGCTAAATGATTAGTGATACATTTTATAATAATTTAAGTCTAGAAATCAATTTTTAGAATGATGTGTAACCTTTAAAGTGGTTTATGTACTACTTGATTCAATTTGGTTTGGTAGCATATTGTGTCTTCTAGTAAATAATTATTTATCTTATCAGCTACTTGGAAATCTATGTTTTAGTTTGTTGTAACTTTTAAGTGATGATTAATTCAAAAGAAAATTTGAGCGTGATCAATTTAGGGCAGTTAGCCTTCAATGAGAGTATGTTACATGTGTTTGAATCATTGTTTGAGTTATGAGATGAACGTAAAATGTTGGTGCTAATTTTTGGATTAACTATGTGAATGTGTATGTGAGTATCTAAATATTAAATTGTTTGTGTTTGAAGTGTTCTAATTGTTGGGAATTAGTGTATAGAGTTAGAGTAGTCGAGAGCATCTAAAAGTGAAACAGTTCTATACTTCTTCAATCGGATTATTGATTATATGTTGATGTAACTGTCATTTCTTTTGTTGTTCTAACTAGTTGTAAATTACAAATAAATTATTGTGAATATGTAATTAAGTGAGTTTTTAACTTGAAGTAAGGAGTAGGAGTTGTGGCGCCGCCTTCGCACTTCTACACCACGTTAAAAATATTTTTAATTATCCATGTTTGAATTTGAATGATTGGAGTTATAGTTACCTTAAGTAGTTGACTACATGAGTAGGAGGGACTAGCTACCCCGATGACTCATTGTCGATAAAAGAGTCAACAATAACCCATTGTTATTATTGTTATAAATAGTGTGTTAATTTTATTTTGGAAATAGTTAGACACCATGTTCATCTCTTATACAACTTTGAGTGATTATGAGTCTTATGTGGCATCAATGTTGAATGCTAATAACTGATTACATGACGCGAATATTAGGTTCGTGGTGTGTACATAAATTAAATATGTTTGATCTTCTAAGTAACTTGATGGAAATGAATAAGTGCATTGTATGAGTATCTTATTATTTGTTCTATATTGTCTCATTTCATAAGGATCTATAACTATTGTATGAGTTCTATAAATGAATCTTGGATATAAAACTTTGAAACTAATTTAGACTTTGAGTGTGTTTGAAACTATATGTAAAAATATTTGTCTTATTCCACTATGATTATACACATTACTTTTTTAAAAAATAAAAATAAAAAAATAAATTAAGTGATTTTATGTCATTGAGTTGTTATATGCATTTCTATTTGTAATTCTTGAAGGTGTGAAATATTTTAAATGTTTCTCTATATGTCTATATTTTTTAAACCGTTAGAGTAATTGCTGTTAGGATTTAGACATCCTTTAATAAGACAAAAAAATAGTAGAATATTGTGCGAGAAGTTAGTTGAACTTGAAAGCGTATTTGATATATGGTTATTTGATTCAACTAAATGTAGTAATTGGTTGTTGACTAAATTCACACGCTTAGTTTTATATATAAATGATACTGAAAAATTCAGACATGATGGGTTTAATTACTTAATTAGTTGTTGAATATGATGTGTTTAATTGAAAATTATGAAGCAAATATCATAATGTGTTTTAATTATCCATAATTTAGTTGTTGAAGATGATGTGCTTAATTGATTTATTGTGTCATGTTAGACTATCATGCTAAACTGATTGATTTTTGACATATGGTGCTTAAATGAGTAATGAATTCCTTAAAAATGTTTATAGACTAAGTTTGAATCTTGAGGGTGGTTAGTTAGAGTGTTAATTCGCACATTGTTCACTACAAATTTCGAGGACGAAATTTCTTTAACGAGGGGAGACTGAGGGTGATCATGAATCTAACTGAGGGTGACTGGGTACTGAGAATCCACGAGCGGCATCAAGCCCCAATGCATTCGATCACAAATCCAAACTCATCGCTATGCCACGTCTTCAATGTCGTTGCAATTCCATCACGACTCACACCCTTAACCACCTGGGGCGTAAGCCCGGTCCACAATAATGTAAAATGTCACCAACCGAAATTAACAAATAACACTTAGCACTTAAGTTTAAATGCACAAAATAACCTTTCATCTTAGCATAATCAAAGTTGAAAAATGAAGTTTTTAACTAAATTGCACTGTCGTATTCGAATACATCATCCTTATATTCGAATACAGTGTTAATAAATAAGTCAGTAACAAAAACAGGACAACTGTATTCGAATACAACATCCTTGTATTCGAATACAGTGTTAAGTCAGTGGCAAAAACAACATAAATGTATTCGACTACAAAATCCTCGTAGCCGAATACAAGTACGAAATCATAAGTCAGTAGCAAACTCTGTGTTGTCGTATTCGAATACAGTTCTATCGTATTCGAATACGATTGTGAAAAATATAGATTTTCAGTTTTGAAAACGTTTCGAAATCATTCGACACTTACCACACAAAGTCAAACAATCACAATCATCAATTACGGCACAATTACAAACAACAATCGAGTATGTATATACAACCATCACAGTATATCAAACATGACTCGCGTGCCAAGCACCCTAATGCAATGCAAATATGCCATTACCTTAATACTAATTACCGAGGTGCAGTCTCTCACAGGCTAGCACGATTTACTAAAGTGTCGCCTATCATAGGCCTTACAGTGTTTCCTAGAGTGCAATCGCTCACAGATGAACACATTCTAGAGTGCAATCTCTCACAGATCAGCACGACGCAATAATCCTCGTAAGAATAAGATGAACCAACAAATCACATGGCATCATCCCATGGCCCATCCGGTGACCACTATCACCATGGCCCATCTGGTCACGATGTACTATGAAAATGCATGAGCATACTCTGACTCTTTTTCCCACAACCATTAAGTAAATGCAGCTATTAAAAGATTCCTCATTTTTAATACTCATTTAACACTAATGATTTTTCAAATTCAACACACAGCATACTCAAACATATTTAACTCATAATACCATAATTCACACCAAATCATAACAATGCATTTTTCCCCAAAATCCACACATAAAACACATCTCAACAATTCATAATCTTAATTATGAACACATCAATCACACCAAACATGAATCACCACAGCCATTACGTAAATGCAGCTATTAAAAGATTTCCCTTTTTTAATACTCATTTAACAATAATGGTTTTTCGAACATTTCACCGAGTACACTCAAAACAAATTTTTCTCAAACCCACATCAAATTTACTCCACAATTCACATTAAATTCAATTCCCAATACATACCAGATTTTATCAATTCATTTTCCAAAAACCACACATAAAACACATTAATTCAAAACTCCACATTTCCAAACATAAACCACCTATATTAAATCTCCAAAATTTTCAACCATAAATCACCAAATTCAAAACTCCACATTTCCAAACATAAACCACCGAATTCAATCTAACATAAATCACATTAAATTCTTTTTCCCAAATTCACACATAAAATTCATCAAATTCAAACTCCACAAATACACATATAGAGTCCTATATGCAAGCTAAAAATTTGGAAGGAGCCCTTACCTCAACAGTAGCTCTAACAACCGATTACGGCACCACGATTAATTCCGGTAAAAAACTTTGTTCGCGACGTCGCTTCCAAAGTTGGCTCACTAGCACTGTAGCGTGGAGATGAACAACTTTCCCTTATATATATATATATATATATATATATATATATATATATATATATATATATATATATATATATATATATATATATATAAATATTCAAACCAAACCAACAATTATCAACATACACATACACACATCACTTCAATCACATCTCAACTATTTTGATAAAAATATTTACTCTCGTCGCAACTCAATTGACAGATAAAATTTTCAGCGACCAGTAATATTTCTAACAAAACTGCCTGGTATTAAATTTTTCGTAATGTAAATAAATTATTCTTCGACAAATAATTTTCACCGGATCTCTAAGTATATATATATAAAAAAATATATATAATAAACATATTACAAACTCTAACAAAATATGCTTTTGGTAGTTAATTCACAAAATGAACTAACATTGGACTAAATGCCTCAGCAATTTAACACCCAATATACTAAAATTGCATAATTAGAATTTAAAATTAAGAGTTTTACACCACTCATTCTTAGTACCAAACCAACTAATATTTCTCTTAAGCAACGTTGAGAGTTTGGCTTATAAAACGTACAATATCTTAATTAGGTAGAATATCTTAACTAGCTCCACAATTCTGCAAAGAAACTAGTTCAATAAATTTTCCAAATGTTAGAAAATGCATAAATTAATTATTTCAAAAGTCAACATCCCACGCCAAGCAACTACCATTTTCGTTAAAAATAACCTTTTTACCTTTTTCTAAATTACCTTTAAATCAATTACTAATAAATAATTAAAACTACGAATTTTCACACTTAGATAATAAAAATAATACTTTGACCATAAAATCAAAATACCATAATTAAATTTTTGAATAAAAAAGATTATTGTGAATCATAATACAAAAATAATAGTTTTCTCAATTTCCTAACTTTAGAAATTGTTTTGATATAAACTACATATCAAGAAAATTTTCTTTCCAAATCCAAACACTTAGATAACTATTTCTCACCATGTTGATTTCATAAGCTCAATTTTTCAGAATTTTGTAAATTTTCTTAACAATCTCTAAAAACTCCAAAAATTGATTTTCAAGCTAAATATTATTTCCAAAAATTCTCTACACTACTTGATCAACACAACTATTTTTCTAAACACTTAAGCACTTTAAAAATAACTTTTTTCAATTTTGAAAACGATCAAACAACCACAAAAAAATTATTTTCACCTATTAAAATATAAAAACAATTTTCCACCGATCAAATGTCTCAATTTATTTTCAACCAATAAACTTTTTAGAAAACTAATTTCAATTGTTAAAATAATCTTAAAACAATGTCTAATCAATTGAATCATCACAAAATAGATTTTCAACCGTTAAAAATTGAGTTTCTTACAATCATTAATTTTTCTATCGATTAAAATATGATCTAGACATTTGGAAACACTTTTAATCGCATAGAAAATTATTCATGACACAAAGAAACACCTTTGACCAATTAAAATATGTTTCTATATCAATAGAATCAAGTAAATCAAGAAACTTTGAAAATAACAACTTAGTATTAAAGTTTAATATAAGAAATAGAAGATGAAAATACCCCAAATTTGTATTTATAAAGATTTATGTGTTGCGAACATGCTTCAAAAGTTTAGTCCGATACAACAGTGAACGCATGCACAATTGAAATTCTACTATGACTAATTTTGGAAAAACGGGAATGATTTCTCTATTCTCTTTTTATCTGGTTTTTTTAATTGAAACTTGTTCACTTAGGGAATTGGGAAAATAAGTGTGAGAAGGGAATAGATAGACAATAGTTTGAATGCCAACATTATTATTTTGTTGTTGTTAATTAGCATTAAAACCTAATAAAAATTTTGTCTAGGATTTTTGTTAGCGTTAAAAGAAAACTCAAACTAAACTTAAAATTAGTGTATAATAGTATACAAGGGCTTGATGTTTTTGATTAATCAAAATCTTTTTTTTATAAAATTAGTGCTTATATATATGATATATTAAAGTACTTAGATCATAAATTACATATATAACAATCAACCAGTACAAACACAACCTCAAAATCATAACATTTATTTATTTGTAAATTTGATGAAAGAGTACAATTTTTTCTATCATGGTTTTATTCATGCCACACATACGAAGTTATTAACTTGGCCAAACATTGTACAAAATGTATAAAACAAAGCACCGGTAACTTATTTAATAGATAATAATTTGTGGGTCTTCAGTTGGTTGCTTTTTAATTGCTGGCTTTTTAATTGGTAGTTTTCCATTTGGTAGTTGTTCTAGTTTTTTAATTTTTTCTAGTTTTTTAATTTTTTCTAGTTTTTGTACGGGTGGTATTTCAATTAGTGGCCTTGGAACTGCGGATCTTCGAACCTTACTGTTTGATTGCAATATGTAATCATCAGCAAAACCTTGTGGAAGAATGATAAGAACACCAAGGAACAAAACTAGTAAGGACAAGATAAAGGAAGCCATTTCGTTAAGTGGTTTAATGTTTGTGCAAAAAAAAAAAGGGGATGTTGCGTAAAAAGAGAGATCAATCAATCAATGAACCAAAATCGTTCTCGGTTTTGTACAAAAACAACGCAGATTGATGAAACTGAAACGAGGATTGATCTGCAGAAAATCCAAGAACGATATTCGTTTCGGACTGAAACGAAGATTGATCTTTCTAAACAGAATTTGAAGCTTGTAATTCTAAAATGAACACTCACAATTGTTAACCCAGTTCAGAGATTAACTCCTACGTCTGGGGGACTGGATCCGACTTGAATTATCACTATTTGGAGATGAAAAATGATTACAATTGGAATTGCACTTGTGCTGCCAGTTTTCTATACTTAGTAAAACTGCAGTTTTGCATTCTATTTTCTTATCTTTCTTTTCCAGCCTTGCTTTGGCTTATATACAGTTTGTTTACAATTGGAGTAACAAACTAACTAACTGAAGTTCGTTACAACTAACTAACTAACAGCCCAAAACAGTTGGGCTTCTTAATTTGAGTACCATTTTTAACAATTCTCCACCTTGGTACCAAATGAGAAGCTTCAGCTTGTGATCTTTCAAATCAGATCCCTTTTGTCCTTGATCTCAGTTTTTGGACTTGATTCGCAGCATATCCAAACAGTGTTTGAATTTGCTAAGTGTGACAGGTTTTGTAAACATGTCTGCAGGATTATCACTTGTATGCACCTTTGCCACATGTATCTCACCCCTTTCAATGACATCTCTAATGAAATGAAGTCTGATGTCTATATGCTTGGTCCTTTCATGATACATTTGATTTTTGCTCAAATGAATGGCACTTTGACTGTCACAATGTATGCAAACAGCTTCTTGCTTGACCTCAAGCTCTGTGATCAATCCTTTTAGCCAAATTCCTTCTTTCACTGCTTCAGCAAGTGCAGCATATTCTGCCTCTGTTGTTGATAATGCCACTATGTGTTGAAGATTAGCTTTCCAACTGACTGTGTTATTAAACACTGTGAACACATATCCTGTAAGAGATCTTCTTCTATCTAAATCTCTAGCAAAATCAGAGTCTACAAATCCTTGGACTGGCTTTGAAGGTTCTGAACTTTTGCTGTATTCCAAACACATGCTTCGAGTACCCTTTAGGTACCTTAGAATCCATTTGACAGCTTGCCAATGATTCATCCCTGGGTTTCCCATAAATCTGCTCGTGACACTTATAGCATGAGAAATGTCTGGCCTTGAGCAGACCATAGCATACATGATACTCCCTATGGCACTTGCATATGGTATATTCTTCATGTCTTCTGCTTCCAGGTTTGTGTTTGGTGACATGGCTGAAGAAAGCTTGAAGTGAGTTGCTAGTGGAATGCTAACTGATTTTGATTCACTCATGTTGAATCTATTTAGAACCTTTCCAATGTAGCTCTCTTGAGAAATTATCAGTCTTCCTTGTTCTCTGATTCTGATGATTTCCATTCCTAGAATCCTCTTGGCTGGCCCCAAGTCCTTCATCTCAAATTCTTTCTTTAGCTGACCCTTCAATTTTTCTATTTCTTTTATACTTTTGCATGCTATTAGCATGTCATCACATATAGCAGCAAGTAAATGAGTGTGGATGATGATACTTGTTTATAGTACACACAACTATCAAAATTACTTCTAGCATAACTTTGACTAAGCATGAATGAATCAAACCTCAAATACCACTACCTTGGTGATTGCTTTAGCCCATAGAGTGATCTCTTTAACAAGCAGACCCAATCCTCTTTTCCTTGAGTCCTAAAACCATCTGGTTGCTGCATTAATATTGTTTCATTCAGGTCTCCATGGAGAAATGTTGTTTTGACATCCATCTGCTCCAATTCCATGTCAAAGTGTGCTACCATGGCTAGAATTATTCTTATAGATGCATGCTTGACTACAGGAGAAAATATTTCATTATAGTCTACACCTTCTCTTTGAGTGAATCCCTTTGCTACTAGTCATGCTTTGAACCTGGGTGGTTCAACTCCTGGAATTCCCTCCTTCCTCTTGAAAATCCACTTGCTGCCTACAATTCTGGAGTTGGCTGGCTTGGGTATGAGTTCCCAAGTGTTGTTCTTCTCCAATGATTTCAGCTCCTCAGCCATAGCTGAAATCCATTTGTCTTTGTCTTGAGACCTGACAGCTTCATTGTAGTTCCTGGGATCTTCTTGTATAATCTCTTCTGCAGCATGTAATGCATAGCTGATCATGTCTGCATAACCATATCTTTGAGTCGGTTTTGATGTCCTTCTTTCTCTATCCCTGATAAGGATATAATCATCTAACTCCTGCTCTGGAAACATAGCATGTTCTGCTGGGTTTGCATCAGTCCTGCCTTGCTGAGATTGCTGTTGTTCTGAAGTCAGGATCGTTCTTGACTTCTGTTGATCGTTCTCCTTTTCTGTGGCAGGAGTCAAGATCGATCTTCGATTTTCTGCAACTTGCTCCACCTTAAGACCAAACCTCTCAGTTCTGTCTTGTTGAGTCTGTTGTTGCTCCAGGATTGTTCTTCGTTTCTCTCCATCTTTCTCCACCTCAAGATCAATCCTCTCATCTTCAATCTGATGTGAGCTTTTATTTGCAGCATTGGTTACAGACTTGAATAGCTCAATCTCATGAAACTTAACATCCCTGCTGATGATACATTTCCTGCTTTCAGGACACCATATTCTATAACCTTTTACTCCACTTGGATATCCAACAAAATATCCTTTCTTGGCTCGAGGGGTGAGCTTCCCTTCATTTACATGGTAGTATGCAGCACATCCAAACACTTTTAAATGATTGTAGTTTGCAGCCTGTCCTGTCCACATTTCTTGAGGGGTTTTGAGTTCAATTGCAGTAGATGGACTCAAATTTATCAAATAACAAGCTGTATGGATAGCTTCTCCCCAAAACTGTGCAGGCATCCCTGCATTTGACAGAATGCATCTCATTCTTTCAAGTAAGGTTCTATTCATCCTTTCAGCTAGTCCATTTTGTTGAGGTGTGTTCTTTACAGTCCTATGTCTGTTCACACCATGAGCTTTGCAAAAGCTAGTGAATTCCTCACTACAGAATTCCAGACCATTATCTGTCCTTAGAGTCTTAATCCTTTTGTCAGTCCTATTTTCAACCACAGACTTCCAATCTTTAAAGGTTTTAAATGCTTCATCCTTAATTTTCAACAAGTAAATCCATACTTTTCTACTATAATCATCAAGAAATGTAATGAAATACTTGTTACCTTCATGTGAAGCAATCTTTGCAGGGCCCCATAGATCACTGTGAACATATTCCAGAATTCCTTTTGAGCAATGTTTACCTTTGGAGAACTTGACCCTATGCATCTTTCCAAACACACAATGCTCACAAAATTCAAGATCACTGATCTTGTCCCCACCTAGCATGCCTTGCCTGTCCAGAACTTGCATTCCTTTTAGACTAACATGACCCAACCTTTGATGCCATAGTCTGGCTTAGCTTGATGCTTGAACAGCCACTGCTGCCATTCCTGTCCCTGCTTGACCATTTAGAAGGTAGATTCCATGATCCCTTGTTCCCTTCATGATTACCAATGATCCTTTTATGACTTTTAGAGTGCCTTTCTCTGCTTTGTATGAACAGCCAGCTTCCTCTAGCATTCCTAGAGAAATTAAATTTCTTTTCAGTTCTGGAACGTGTCTCACCTTTGACAAAATCTTCATGGTTCCATCTTCGAGCTTCAGCTTGATTGAACCAATTCCAACTACCTTGCAGGCTGATTTGTTCCCCATAATCACCTTGCCTCCATCCATTTCTTTGTAGTCAAGAAACCAATCTCTATTTGAGGTCATGTGAAATGAACATCCTGAGTCAAGTACCTAGTCATCATCCATGATTTCAGTTGAATTTGCCATAAGGACTTCAGAGCTTTCATACCCTTCAGAAGCTATGGATGCATTTCCATAATCATCATCACTTTGTGATCCTTTCTTTCCTTTCCAATCTGGACATTCTTTCTTGAAATGCCCTTCTTTCTTGCATATGAAACATCTCATTTTAGACTTTTCCTTTTCTTTGTTCTTGAACTTATTCTTCTGTTTTTGATTCTTCTTCCCTGCCTTGGCCTTGACAAACAGTCCCTCGCCACTGCTTTCTTCTTTCCCATCTGACTTCCTCTTCAATTCTTTGGACATTAGTGCAGCTTGTACTTCTTCTACTGTCAGGGAATCTCTACCATACATAAGTGTATCACACAGATTTTCATAAGAGTTTGATAATGAATTTATCAACAACAGGGCCTGATCCTCATCTTTCAATTTTTCATCAATATTTTCAAGATCTAATATGATCTTATTAAACTCATCCATATGATTTTCAATTGATCTCCCAGGTTTCATCTTGAACGTATATAATTTTTGTTTTAAGTACAAACGATTCGCTAATGATTTTGTCATGTATAACGATTCTAATTTGAGCCAAATACCTGCTGCAGAGGTCTCCTTTGACACTTCCCTCATAACCTTGTCTCCAAGACTCAAGATTAAAGCACTATGAGCCTTTTCCATGATATCCCTCTTCTCCTTTTCTGGTAGTGTGGATGCCATGTCTTTCTCTCCTCCCAGTGCTCCTGCCAAACCTTGATGGACCAGCAACGCTTTCATCTTGAGACGCCACAACCCAAAATCATTTTTCCCATCGAATTTCTCAATTGCATACTTTGTTGATGCCATCCTTCCTTTGAATCGAATACTCCCGTGCTCTTGATACTAGTTGTTGCGTAAAAACAGAGATCAATCAATCAATGAACCAAGATCGTTCTCGGTTTTGTACAAAAACAACGCAGATTGATGAAACTGAAACGAGGATTGATCTGCAGAAAATCCAAGAACGATCTTCGTTTCTGACTGAAACGAAGATTGATCTTTCTAAACAGAATTTGAAGCTTGTAATTCTAAAATGAACACTCACAATTGTTAACCCAGTTCAGAGATTAACTCCTACGTCTGGGGGACTGGATCCGACTTGAATTATCACTATTTGGAGATGAAAAATGATTACAATTGGAATTGCACTTGTGCTGCCAGTTTTCTATACTTAGTAAAACTGCAGTTTTGCATTCTATTTTCTTATCTTTCTTTTTCAGCCTTGCTTTGGCTTATATACAGTTTGTTTACAATTGGAGTAACAAACTAACTAACTGAAGTTAGTTATAACTAACTAACTAACAGCCCAAAACAGTTGGGCTTCTTAATTTGAGTACCATTTTTAACAGGGGAATAAACGTGTTTTATACTAGTTAGGGGCCATAATGGGAGCTTAATTTCTCCATTATAGTCGTTTATTATATCTCAATGGTCATTTTATTATATATTAAATTTTGTGTGATTTATTCAACAATGTTACAACTCTTGGAAAAACTACAAGAGTATTTACAATATCAATCATTTATAACTATTGCCCCTTAGTGTCATTGGCTTTCTCAATGTGTTAACCTTTCTATTAATTGTACATCGCTCTACATAGTTACCTCAAATAATTAAATAAAGAACAAAGAAATGCATGAACAATTATCGATTTGGTGCAATTAAATTTGAGATAACATAAAATTGGATTTAGTTTGTATAAATAATCAATATAAAACTTATTTACGTATGTATCCAATCATATTTCATCTTGTAGATATTTGTAGATAAATTTAAATACTAATATTACAAATTAAAGTTGCATTATAGTCTAACTTAGTTGGACCAATGAATAAATGTTTTAGTCAAATATCAAAAATTATTCTCTACAAAAATATTGAACCATCTCAACATTATATTAAATAAGTTATATTTAGATTAAGATTGAATTCTTTAGATATAATTTATGCGAGATCATATTTGGATTTTTTTCACGCATCGTGATCCTGCGTAACTAGAAATAAAACATTAGTACTCGTAGTTGCTTGCGAATGATATCCACTTTAATTACAAAATAAAAATAAAAATTATTCTTGTCATTTACCACAATATTGATTCCACTCTATAAGAATCAGATTGGTTAAAGTACAAATACTCAGTAATAAACCTCTCAAATTAATTAGCACATCCTAAATCAGACTCTCAAACCTACAAAGCACATTCTCATTCTCCTAATATTCTTAATGCATACTTGATACCCCTTCAAAGCTCGATAGCCCACATGCTACATTCCCAACTCCTAAAATTGTTTTTTTTTTCAATTATCTATTGTGTTAGAGTTCATGTAACACTCAAAAATTTATAATAAACTATTTTATTATTTAAATAGGATTTTAGATAATTAATTTGGTGTTAAAATTATTTTAGAATATATGTTGATTAGTTTTATGATTAATTTTCTTTATATGTGCGTTTTCTATGATGTACTAATCTTGTACATATTTGACCAAATATGTTATATGAATAATAAATATTATATTTTATTATCTTATATATTTTTCTAAAAATAATAGTATTTTAGTGTAAATATTTTAAAAAATAAGATTTTAGGTGATTCTACGTGTATATGTGAGTTGGTAATTAATGTCATATTCTCTTGTATGTTTAACTAATATTAAATGTGCAAATATTTATATTTTAATTATTTCTAAGTATCTCTTATTTTAATTATTTATTTTATAAATAATTATTTGAGATATTAGTAATGTTGTGTTTGATTTCCTTATTTTTATGCCATTGTGATTTTATATATATTTATTATGATATAATAACAAATATAAAGTGTGATTTGTTTTATAGTTTTTATTATTCTCTAATGATGGTAATATTTTAATTTGAGTGTTTTGAAACATAAGTAATATTATAGTGATAGTTTTGAGTATAAGAGTTTTGGTTATTAATGTGTTTTAAAATATTAATTACTTTATTTTTTGTGTTTAAAAAAGAATAGCTTTGGTAATTGTTGGTAAAAAAATAAGTAAAATGTGATTCATGGGTTAGGCCCATATGGAAGTAAAACCTAATTAAATAATAATAATAATAATAATAATAATAATAAAAGGAAGGAGGAGTAGCACGAGCAGCCTAAGGAATAGAAAACAGGATTATCGTTTGGCACCGATGAGCGATAACTGTTTCAGAAACGTTTTTCGTTCTCGTCCAAATTTCAGTATGTCGTTTTATTCATTTAGATAGTCAAATAAACATACTTCCTCAGATTTTTAACCATCCCAATTTCTCTCTAAAATACCCGACTTCTCCGTTTATAAAATTCCTTATTTTGTATCGTTCTTCTTCACCGTAACTCCGATTTGAGTGAAACCAATGCCAAAACGACGGTGTGAAAAATGGCTATGTTATCCACTGATTGGTTTTTTGATTTATGGTAATTTTTCTTGACCGAACTTCGAATTTAGTTTTTAGAGTAGTTTCTCATAATTTATTTTTGATGTTTACCCATAAACTGTGGAGTTAGATCGATTGAAGGAAAAAGAGTCAATGAACATAGGCTATTTGCTCGTGGAGTCGTATTCGTGTGTGAAAGCGACGAAATAAGGTAAGGGGTGAGAGAGCGTTTGAATTCATGAGTATAATATATTGTGAGATGAACGGGAAAACCATATTTCCCAACGATTCATCCGGGGCTTGCTACGTACGGCAGTAGCCCTTTGAGGGATAATTTAATTAATGTGCAAATTTGGAAATTGTGAGATTAAAATATAGAATAGAAAATATTTTTAAGGTGTTGATTGATTTAATTTCTTTAAATGTGTGGTATTTGATGTTATTGTGATATTGAGTGTCGAATTAATTTTATGTATATCTTTGATTAGATGAGTTTATGTGATCTGATAATAAAAATGGATGTGTTGTGATAATTTTATGTGATGATGATGATGTATGAATAATAATTGTGATTTTATAAATTTGTGATAAGTTTTTGTGATGAGGTACGATTGATGATAGTGATGCTCTAAATTTTTGATGAGTTATGTAATGATGATGATGTGTGATTTATAATAGTGATGTTATGAATTTGTGATGAAAATATTGAAGTAACCCCTGATGAAATAATTATGATTCCAATTTGTGTTTGAGATGACGGTCTTAATGGAGTATCATAGGCCAACGAGGGGAGAAAATAAATATTGTGAATTTGTGAAGTGGAGATTATTTTGTCATCATATAGGTAGGGCCTGACAAGCCTAGTGATTCCCGGGAAGTACAACTGAATTGAGCCTGATCATGGCGGTCTGCTGTTGAGCCTTAAGTCAAGATTGTTAGACCTTGGAGGTATTCGGGTGGGGAATTCCTGGGTGACTTGGAGCTAGCACTCCGAATGTCGGGAGCTACCATGCAACACACGTTTACCTCGACTATCGCGTATATGTGTCTCGGGTTGAGTTGAGGGGATCTACGAGGACAGGGCCAATTTGAATTGTCCGTCCACCGGGATGGTGGCATAGTGTCAAGCCTCCTAACCAAGTACTTCAGAGTTAGAATGGTACCACATTGTGAAGTAGAGTCTAAGCTCATGCATAGCATTGCATTTGTGATTTTTTTTTTTTGTGATTGTTTTTTTGTTATTGATGTGTTTCGAAAGTAATAATAATTTCTCTGAGATGATTTTATTATTATCATAATGAGATTATTATTTTACTTGAATGACTTTGATGTTATAATATGGTACTATTTGCTTAAATATTTTGATATATCGTAATGTGTTTATGATACGGTCTATTATGATTGTTTGCGTGTTCTTCATACATATATTATACTATGAACATGATTTCAAAACTCACCTCCTTCGTTGTTTGTGTTTGACTGGCTTGGCCCTGCGTTTGCGAAGTCGCAGTTATTACAGGTTAATGAGTGTTGAAGTTCAAGTTTGGGAGAAGCCCCGCTCTGATAGGTGATACCGGGAATGAGAGTCATAAGTTGTATTTTTATCTTTTTAATTAGAAACAACTTTTACGTATGAAACCTTATAACTAGTAAGTTTTTGGAATTAAATTAAGAAATTCTAGTTAAATCAGAGTTTATGGAGATTGCACTATTTTGATAAGAGGAAAAAAAGTTTAAAGTGTTCAATCTGAATTTTGAGGAATGTGATATCTCAAATTAATTATAAAAGTTTTTATTTCCTTGAAAACATATTTGATTTATCCGCTGCGAATTAAAAGTTAAAAATTCTATTATAAATTATTATATATTATTTTGGGGTTTAGGGTGTCACAGTTCAAACCAACAATTTATAGTTCGGTATAAAAAAAGAAATAGTGGTTTATAATATAATCTATTTTAATATAGAACGAGATCTTTGATGGTCCATCTACCACAAAATGTCCCAATCACATATTTTTATTGATACAAGTTTTAATCCCATGTCTAATATCATCATTTATTGTATGTTCCCTTTTCAAATTATATTTTATTTATTTTTCTGATTTCAAAAGAAGGGTCGTGTCTTGATCATATGTAATGTATCTCTTAACTCTTTTTCACCGGTATATTACAATACTAATTCAAAGTTATCTTCTTTGTCATTTGTTTGCCACAATTTATATGAACTGTTTTGGAACAACACAACTGATGAGTGAAACATTTTGTTCCCTCTTTTTGATCACTACAATATTACGTCTTTTATTATGTATATGATAAATGGTTGAATGTAACCTAAATTATTTTTATAACAAAAATTTATTTTAAAATGTGACTTAAAATAAATTTTAGGATTAGTAATATTATTTGTTTGGACATCGTTATCCATGAGATGAATTTCTATGTAATCATGCATATTTACTTCGTTTGTTTAAGATCATTGACATGCCCTTTTTATTATAATTATAAAAACCATTCTTAAAACAACTTCTCTCTCAATTTTTTTGTTACTTTTATTGTTCATGGTGTAAACCTATATATATATATATATATATAATGATTTTAGTTGGTTAGTTAATGCCTCAAATTTTTATTTCAATTTCTTATATATGCATTGGATATTATTTTTTTATGTCATTTATTATTGATATTCATTTTATAAATGATATAAGATTGAAAGCAATATGAGGAAGGTAGGAAGAGAGGAGTCTATACAAGTTGTGCCACAGGTTGGTCAAATCATATTCAAGTATTCTTTTGTCCATGATATTTTTAGATATTGATTTAGAATCAGTTATGATTATTTTGTTTTGATCTATGTTGAGATTTATTTGTAACTTTTTTATATTTACCTATTTTATGAGAATATATTTATAAAAATTTGATAAAAATTTGTAAAAAACATTAAAAAAAATATTTATCTATTTATAGTATATTAAAACAACCTCCTGACTATATCTACTGAAACTTCTTCTAAATTTTGCCACATCAGATATATTCGATGAGGCATCTTAAAAAATCATCTTACAACCACTTTTACATTACATCCATTCTTCCATTGATTCATATTTCAATTTTATTCTTTATTTATTGTTGTTTGTAACACCCCGATTTTTAATTGCAAGAGTGTAATTTTTTATAAGTAATAAACACTTTTGGATAAAATATTCATAATCGTACTTTAATTTATATCAGAGTAAAATGTTTAATTGTAAATTTCTTTTCCAAAACTGACGATTAAAATCATTGTTGCATTATATAAAATGGTTTCGACACAAATAACTTACTTACAACCGAACAATTCACAATGACCAAAAAAAAATCACAACTATTTCAGATACATAAATTTCGTTGCGACAACAACATTGCAATAACGAAGGGAGAATAAATAAAACCCTAAGCTAATCTTTAACTCTAACTGAGGATGACTGGATACTGAGAATCAACGGGTGGCATCAGGCCTTACTACTTTCGATTGCCAATCAAAAATCATCGCTTTGTCACATGTTCGACGTCGTTACAATTCTCGCACGACTCAAAACTCTAAGAACCTGCGGCGTAAGCCCGATCCGCAATAATAATAGAGAGGGTCACGATCTAAAAACAGCATATATCCAAAAATACAAAGCACAAAAGCATAACATGACATGGCATCAATTGATAGACAAGCATGCATATAAGTATCATCGTATAACAAACATGACTCGTGAGACAAAGCACCTTAATGCAATGCTTATATGCCAATGCACATGATTCATGAATTTCCACAACCTCCTCAAGGGACGTAAATCATAGATGTACCGTCTCTCATAGACCAGTGCTAATTACCGAGGTGCCACCTATCACAAATCAACACGATTTACTATAGTACAGTCTATCACAGACCTACACGAGTCCAAAATCCCCGTAAGGATAAGGTGGACCAATCAACTCAAGGAACCACCGTATGGCCCATCACGGTCACCACTAACATCGTGGCCCATCACGATCACTGCTAACTATGAAATGCATGAGCATACTCTTACTCTTCCACATCAATCATTATGTAAATGCAGCTATTAAAATACTACCTTTTTAATACTCATTAAATACTAATAATTTTTAATAGTTTTTCGAAAAGCATACTCAAGACATATTCTCAGCTATGAATACATAATCACATCAAATACATAAACAATCATGTACACATTTATTCACCACAAACACAAAGAAAATGTATACAGACACACTATGCATTCAAGCATATATAATATCGTTAGAAAGTGCCCTTACCTCTATAGTGCATTATTACACAAGCAACTTACGCTACGCCAGCATAACCTATCCAACGATTCCAACAACACCTCTTAATTTCCTTGTACCTTAAACCAATCAATTAACTTATTCAATACAAGTTTCTAAAGCAACCCCCAAATGAACCCAAGGTTCGGCCACTAGCCAAATCAATTAGGGTTTGCGTTTTTTCAAACTTATTGAAGTTCAACTCAAATCTTTGTCTTTAACAACATAGGACAAGATATTTTCTTAACAAAATCAGACAAAAACAAACATACTCATACAGTTTGAAATTTCGATTAAATCATCAATCAACTTCATAAATTTCAACATTTTAATATTTGAAAAACTAGTAGAAGGTTTGTATGAAGAAATCTTATAAAAAAAAAACTCAAATACTAAGAGTTCCAATATTCTAACTATTCAAAATCATGATTCTTCCAATTAGACATTTTTCAAACCTTAATCTTTATTCATTAAGCTTTGTATATAAACTTTCACATAAAAATCACATTTTCTCATCAGCACCAAATATTTCCCAAGTTCACAATTTTGGTAACACCCCGATTTTTAAAAGCGCGAGTGTATTTTTTTTTTTTCAAAATAAAGTGATAAAATTCCCAAGTTAAATCCATAAATAAAGAAAATACTCTTGGATAAAATATTTGAGTCGTGACATCACGACAAAGGTTAGCATTAATTACAACAGCGGAAATGGTTTTGAACAAAAATCCAAAGTATCCAAGTAAAATATACACCGACTAAAATGCTTTGTTTCGAATACACAAGTTCCCTTTTTACAACAACAACTTTGAAATATGAAAGGGAAAATAAATAAAATTCTTGATTACAACCCTAAGCTGATCCTTAATCTATCTGAGGGTGACTGGGTGCTGAGAATCCACGAGTGGCAACAAGCCCCACTACTTCCGGTTACAAAACCAACCCATCGTTGTGCCGCGCCTTAGATCGACCTTGTTTCTCATCTGAGGGCAAAGCCCAGATTTCCACAAATTGTAAAGGGTCACCAATCCGAAATTAACAAATACCACATAACATTCATTTTAAATGCACAAAGTCACCTTTCAACTTAGCATGCATCTAGAAAGGGTTTACATATGTTAAACATGCATAAACGAGGTTGAAAAATGAAGTTTTGGACCAAACAGCACTGTTTTATTCGAATACACCCTATGTGTAGTCGAATACACTTGCAAAAACAGCACTGACACCACTACTGTATTTGAATACAGCCTGTCTGTATTCGAATACAGCATTCCATTCAACTGTATTCGAATACAGCACCTTGTGTAGTCGAATACACTTCAAAAAAATCAAGTGTCAAAACAGCAGATTTAATCATCTGTATTCGACTACAACACAGGTGTAGTCGAATACCCCTGTCAAAACAGCAGAAAATCAATTTTTAACCCTTTCAAAAACATTCCAACACTTCCAAATTCATTCCAACACTTTCAACACCAATTCAATCAATCACAAGCACCAACACAACATAAATCACTCATCACAATCAAGTACGCATATACAAACATCATAACATGTCAAACATGACTCGCGTGCCAAGCACCCTAATGCAATGCGTATATGCCAATGCAATTGATTCCGGAATATCATCAAAACCCTCCTCGAAGGGGCGAAAATCATAATTGTACAGCCTCTCACAGACTAGTACTAATTACCAAGGTGCATTCTCTCACAGGCTAGCACGATTTACTAATGTGCAACCTCTCACAGGTTAGCACGACGCGATAATCCATGTAAAGGTAAGATGAACCATTCAATCACGTGGAATCACCCCCTATACGGATAAGATGAACCATCCAATCACGTGGAATCATCCCGTGGCCCATCCGGTCACCACTATCACCGACGCGATAATCCTCGTAAGGATAAGATGAACCATCCAATCACGTGGAATCATCTCGTGGCCCATCCGGTCACCACTATCACTACTATGAAATGCATGAGCATACTCTGACCTTCAACACCACAATCATTAAGTAAATGCAGCTATTAAAAGATTCCCCATTTTTAATGCTCATTTAACACTAATGATTCTCAAATTTAACACAGAGCATACTCAATGCATACAATCCTCAAATCACATGAAATTGAATTCACAAATCATATTGAATTCAAATCACCACATACACAATCTCATCAATTCATACCAAATCAACATACACACATAATTTGCATTTATTCAAATTCCCACATCTTGAAACATAAAGCAAATATCCACATTCATAAAGTTACCCATAAACACATCAACCATACATAGTCAAACATAAACCACCAAATTTCTTTTCCCCAACTCACATAAATCCCATTAAATTCCTTTTCCCAAATTCACACATAACCCCATCAAAATCAAACCCCACAAATACACATATAGAGTCCTATATGCAAGCTAAAAATTTGGAAGGAGTCCTTACCTCGATGGTAGCTCGAACGACCGATTACGGCACCGCGATAAATTCCGACAAAATCTCGCTTTGCACGACGCTTCGAAAGTTAGTTCACAAGCACCGCAACGTGATCACAATCAACTTTCTCTTCAGTCGCTTCGCGAGATAAAGCTTAGATCTAGGTGATATGTGAGGGTTTGTGTTTGGCGGTTTTGAAAACCACCAACACTTGGTTTTCTTTATCGAAACAGAAAAGAAGAAGAAGAGGAACGAATTTGCGAGCGTAGGGGAAAATGTTTCTCTTGCTTGCCTTCATATATATATATATATATATACAATCTTACAAACTATATATATATATATATACTAGCTTTCCAAATAATATATATATAGACCAACCCAACAAATATCTAAAACTCTCACACACATATCTCAACTATTTTGATAAAAATATCTCCCCTTGTCGCAACTCAATTGACAGGTAAAATCTTCAGCAACCAGAGATATTTTTAACAAAACTGTCCGGTATTAAATTCTCTATAACGTAAATAAATTATTCTTCAACGAATAATTTCAACCGGATCTAAAATTATATATATAAAATTATATATAATAAACATATAACAAACTCTAATAAAATATGTTTTTGGTATTTAATTCACCAAATGAATTAAAATTGGGCTAAATGCCTCAGCAATTTAACACCAAATATACTAAAATTGCATAAATTAGAGTTTGAAATTTAGGGTCTTACAATTTTCTTTTAAGTCTCCTTCATTCCTAATAAAGTTACATATCAAAACCCGAAATTATGATCAATCATTGTTTTTCGAAATACCTTAATACATTTTCAACCTCAAATTTTAGCATAAAGTTGACATCTTTACTATAAAAATTATAACATTTAACTTCAAAACTTAAGATTGAAACATTGTTCATAATGTGAATATTTCTCTTTCAAACCTTTTTGATATACAAAATTTGATCCCTTATATATATATATATATTTTTTATATGAACTATTCTCAAAGTCACGAAGTTTGAAACTTTGTTTCTCAAAGTTAAATCTCTTCATAAAAATTAAAAATTTAATATCAATGACTAAAACTTTTTAGTTCAATCTATAAAGGTGGAAAGCTTGTTTTCACAAAAAACTCAAGGATAAAATCTTTAACACCTTAATAACAAAGTAAACTTAAAACCAACCTTTAAACAAAATTTTGAACTCTCTTTCTATATATATATACACCACTCATCTAAAATCCATTTTACTTATCAAAGTCTGTAAAAAAAAATTCCAAATTCAAATCTAGTTTAAAACACCTTAAATAATAAAGCACAATAGAACTTTTTCCTACTTCTTTAAAGTTCCTAAAATTCTACCACTCAAATACTTCTGAATTAAAACAAACCACAACAAACATAAAATAAACCAGTTTATTTTAAAACTTATTCCTAAAATTTTGGCATTACCTTTTTGTTCCTATCTCTTTTCCTTAAAAATTTCAACCCAACAAACATAAAATATTCAGAGTTCTCCTCACCGCTAACTCGGTGTCAGCAATCTGGATTCGTTTTCGAGACTCAAGGAGCTAACTACACAAACATAGGAAATTGTAAAATTTACTTCAAGGTTACATTACTCAAGAAAACTAATCAATTAATTTTTTATGAATCACTCACTTACTTTAAAATCCTCATTCCACAACTTTGAGTTGTTTTTTATTTAAAAAAATACATCACTTAGGTCTCCAAGCACCTTAACATCTAGTTGGCATTTTAATTAAAAAAACATAAACCAAACACACTTGCAAAAGTCTGCTTAACTTTACTAACTTAAACCCTATAATAAAATTTCTATTGTCAGCTCAAACTCATTTATTTAAAAACAACTCATTACGTTACTAAAACACATACAAAAATCAAATTTTCACATTATGACACACCACATTTGTTCTTACTAAAATTTTTGGGGGAATTGTTTCACTTTTTGTTATTCAAGTTATTAACTCCTCTAATTTCAATATTAACAAAGCCCCAAAGCAAAAAAACACACTTTCCTTTTATTCTCTTACTTAGGGTTTTTTTATTTTTGAAAGAAAAAGAGTTGAAAATGCTTCCTTTGACATCCTAAACATTAATAACAACCATAGTAGTGATAAACTAGCAAGATTAAAGCTCAAAACATAAAAAAAAAAAAATATCATTTTCCCCCCTATATATGCATGCTTACGGGTTTGAGAGGAAAGAGGGAAGAAATAGCTACCTCAACTAGTGATCCTTAGCTCTTTACAATCCTCTCAAGTAGTAAACAACTTTGTAGTTGGAGGTTTTGTGATTGGAGGCCTCTAAGTTGCTCAAAAAGGAAGGAGAAGGTTTCAGTTTGGAGAGAAATTAGAGAAAATGTTTTTGAAGAATTAAAGAAAGTGATAGTAAGATGATTATGATGGCCATGAATTGCTTTTATAGGGAGAGGGAATTTTTTTTCTCCTTTCCTTAATAAATCTATATCTCAATTCCAAATTAAACTCTAAGAGTTTGTATCCACAAAAATTAATCACATAAATTTAGTAAAAATATCTATTCTCGTCGCAGTCCAATTGACAGATAAATTTAACAGTAATGGGCGACGTCTTAAAATATTTGTCGATAATAATTCTCTATAATTCGATTAAATTATTCTCCTACGAATAATTTTAATTGGGTCTCTAAAAATATTTTTTAAAATATTTTACTAGCCTATCACTTCTCATCTAATCTTTCTTACACAAGTGATTCTAGTAAGCACACAAAAAGAGATAGTGAAGTGGCTCATTTTGGTCCTTACAAAGTCTTACTACATAGTAAGGAAATATCTAGTTATTTTCATTAACTACTCAATAAAATATTAATATTCTAGAAAAATATCTAGATATTTTTTAACTTTAAGTTGTGACACCCTAAACCTCAAAATAATATATAATAATTTATAATAGATTTTTTTTTTTAATTCGCAGCAGATAAAGCAAATATGTTTTCAAGGGAATAAAAACTTTTATAATTAATTTAAAATATCACGTTTCTCAAAAAATCAAAAGGAACACTTTAAACTTCTTTACTCCTATAGAATAGTGCAACCCCGATAAGCTTGATTTAAGTATAATTAATTGATTTAATTCTAAAAATTTACTAGTACTTATAAGGTTTTCATACAAAAAGTTGTTTCAAATTAAATAAGTAAAATACAAATTACAACCCTTATTCCCTATCAGAGCGAGGTTCCTCCCAACTTGAACTTCAAGATTCATTAACCTGTAACAACTACGATTTCGCAAACGCAGGGCCAAGCCAGTCAAACACAAACAACGAAGGAGGTGAGTTTTGAAATCATGTTAATAGTATAATATAAGTAAGAAAAACACGCATTTGATCATAAATAAACCATATCATTGAACAAACATTATTCAAGGAATAACATCACATAATAAAGTCAAAGTCAAAATCAAGAAAAATCAATACATATCACTATAACATCAAATCATCTAAAAGAAATTATAATCACATTGGATACACAAACATATATACGCGATAGTCAAGGTAAACGTGTGTCGCATGGTAGCTCCCGACATTTGGAGTGCTACCTCCAAGTCACCTAGGAATTCCCCACCCGAATACCTCCAAGGTCTAACAATCTTGCCTTAAGGCTCAACAGTATACCGCGACGATCAGGCTCAATTCAGTTGTACTTCCCCGGAATCACTAGGCTTGTTAGGCCCTATCTATATGATGACAAAATATTCTCCACTTCACAAATTCTCAATATTTATTTTCTCCCCTTGTTTGCCTATGATACTCCATTAAGACCGGCATCTCAAACACAAATTGGGATCACAATTATTTCAACAGGGGTTACTTCAATATTTTCATCACAAATTCATAACATCACTATTATAAATCACACATCATCATCATTACATAACTCATCACAAATTTAGAGCATCACTATCATCAATCGTACCTTATCACATAAACTTATCACAAATTTATAAAATCACAATTATTATTCATACATCATCATCATCACATAAAATTATCACAACACATCCATCCTTTATTATCAGATGACATAAACTCATCTAATCAAACATATACATAAAATTAATTCAACACTCAATATCACACATTTAAAGAAATTAAATCAATCAACACCTTAAAAATATTTTGATTCTATATTTTAGTCTCACAATTTCCATATTTGCACATTAATTAATTTATCCCTGAAAGGGCTATTGCCATACGTGGTGAGCGCCAGATGAATCGTTGGGAAATACAGTTTTCCCGTTCATCTCACAATATATTATACTCATGAATTCAAATGCTCTCTCACCCCTTACCTTATTTAGACGCTTTCTCAAACACAGAAATCAATAGTGACTACATATCGTCGACATACAGCGAGAAATCTGAATAAACGACGACTTCACAAAATCGTCGAGACGTGACTGATGAATTATGTGGAGCATAAAAATAAATGTTAAATAATTAATAATAATTTGAGGAACAAAAATGGAGTCAAAACGACAACAAGAAAGCTGCAGAAAATGTCTCACTGACTCGTTAGAGCGCTGGAAGGGTCCGACGTCAACTTCACCGAAAAATGCAAATGAGTAGTGTTTCTTGAAGGTTTCGATGAGAGGAATCCAAAAATGATGTCAGTTTTTTGGGACGACAAACGTGGTGATCGGAATCGGCCAAAAACAGCTTGCCCAACGAAAGAAACGCAGCTGTTTCTGATTACACGAAGTCATGATCGATAAAATTGATTCTCAAAATGGATTCAGTGGCCGATTTTGTGTGGAATAGAGGTTGAGATCGTTTCGAAATGACAATGAATTGGTGGGAGTGAATTTGAGAGAAAAACGGTTTGCTGCGATTTGGCTACCATTAGTCTGACTTTCGTTTTTTATTTTTTTAGTTGCAGAAGGAGGGTGCAGATAGCAGATGTACAGGTACAAGAGTAAAACTATAAGACCCAACACAAGTAGTAAAGTCTGAGGCAGAAATAGGGGTGTATTAAGCAACTCGCAGGTGTAGGAAAGAAAGGTCTAACCAGTAATAGCACAAATTAATATGCATAAGTAGAAAATAGGGGTGTAAACAGTTGTCTGGTCCAAAATTCATTTTTTAGTATTTCTAAAAGCCCTTAATAAATAAATAATTTATTTTACTTTTCTATAAATTTTTTCTCCAAAATACTCATTTTAACATAATATTATTTATCCTTAACATAGATAAATCTAATTTTAACCAAAACTCTCATATTCAAAATAATAACTATAATTATTACTATAACATTTCCTATAATAATCACATAAAAATACATCATCTTTATAGAATAGTCAAAATTATAAAATAAAATAAATATAACATCAAAGATTTATATTACTTACTAAATCAAAATAAATATGTATAAAATCCTCATACCATAGCAACTATATAAAGATAAAGAAAATCAATATTAAAATTACTAATATACAAAGATAATTATCTGTAAAATAAATAATTAAAATAAAACATATATATAAATAATTAAATATAATTATGTGCACACTTAACATCAGTCAAACATACAACAAAATATCATATTAACTACGAACGTACATTTACATGTAGAATCGTCTTAAATCTTATTCTTCAAAATATTTACTCTAAAATACTTTTATTTATAAAATAATCAAATATAATATTTGTTATTTATATCACGTATTTAGTCAAATATATACAAAATTAGCATATCATAGAAAACACCCATGTAACGAAAGTTAGTCACAAGATTTATCCACATATATTCACATCATCTCGTTTACTCTCGTCGTAGTCCAATTGACAAATAAATTTAACAGTAATGTGTGACGTCATAAAATATTTGTCGATAATAATTCTCTATAATTCGATTAAATTATTCACTTACGAATAATTTTAATTAGGTCTCTGAAAATATTTCTTAAAATATTTTACTAACCTATCACGTCTCATCTAATCCTTCTTACACAAGTGATTCTAGTCAGCACACAAAAAGAGATAGTGAAATATCTAGATATTTTCATTAACCACTCAATAAAATATTAATATTCTAGAAAAATATCTAGATATTTTTTAACTTTAAGTCACATCATCTCGTTTAGTCTCCGATTTCATTCTTAAATGAGTCACATTTTGCTCACGGATAAATTTATCGGTAACTTAAAATATTTATAATAAATCTAGAAAGTAAAGCTATACAAAATTTTACGAATAAATTTTTATCCGACAAAATTTTTATTCCTTAATTTAGAAAAATATAACGAGATCAAATTCTCATTATAGTCGATATATAAACACTCGTTTAAATTTTGGTGCCATACGGAGTTCATCAAAATTTAAACGGCGGCTATATCTTGCTCGTTTTCAAACATACCAATTTTTATGAATGTCACATTTTAATTTTTACAACTCAAATTTCATTTCAAATTGTTTTGCTAAAGGATCTATCATATATTTTTCCTTGAAAACTTTGAAAATGTTATCTAATAAAAGACCGATAGATTTTTTTTCCTTAGAGGAGTATCTTTGGTTGTATATTAAATATGAACACACAAATATTAACATATCGTGAGGTAATTTGATTTATACAAACTTTTACATAACTCTTGAAATACACCGTCTATTTTGTTTAAACAGATTTCAAAAGGAGATAGAAAATATTAGTATATTAATATCAGATAAATTTTATTATATGTGTAAATATGAAACCAAAAATAATTAGTTGAAATAAATATTTTAACTTCGATTTTTTAAATCATTATCAGTTATCTTGAACATATCCAGAAAAAGTGATAGAAAATTACAATAAACATCATACTAGATGATTACTGTTTAGCTTTCTTTAATGTGCATAGGTAAGACCATCTTGCATAATGCATAAGTTTATTTTCCACCATTGAATCATTTAATCCAATGAGAAACTAATTAAACCAATGGTCGATAAAAGTTGGTGCATGATGCAAAGCTTACCTCACTTGTCAAACATAAAATTTGTTTACTTCTAATATATCATTCAATAACTATTATCTACTAATCATCTTTACTTCTAAATTCAATTAGTAATATTTATAAAGTTAAAATACAATTTAATTTTAATTTAATATATCCAATGTTACCGCGCAAAGCTCGGACCATTATCTAGTTATTTATTGTTTGTGTTTTTTAAGGTTGTCTGTGGCGCTTTGTCATCTTTTAAAGGTCACCATTTTTAGTACCTGATGATGTAATTAACTTATGTATTGAAGAGTCAATTAATAAGATAATGAAATTTGAATATTCAATTTTGATCAGTTTGAAAACACAATAAAGAGTACTCCATCGATTTCACAATAATTATCAATTTATACTCATTTCAAACATATTATGAAATGACAAAAAATAAAATTGAGTAGTAATTTTATTAAACATATTCACTAGCAGAAAAACTGGATTTAGCGTCGTCCACATGCCCACACTAATAGGCCAAAAGCCGACGTTAACTTGGATTTAGCGTCGGGGTCGGGCCTAGGCTAAAACGGTCGAAGCTAATACATAGCGTCGGCCAAAAGCCATCCGACGCAATCGTAGCGTCGGCTCAACCCACGCTAAGCTGACACTACCAACAAAAATAGATCATCCGACAATAATGTTTACAAAATATTTAATAACTTTCTTACAAAACTTAAATTTTTTTATAACAAATGATAAATTAAATATGAATTTTTAACTTTTTGACGCTTAAAAATTCATATTTAATTTTGTAAATTTTTTTTTGAAAAGTTCATAAAACACACACAAGTTAATTTAAAATCAGGGACTAAAAATAAAAATAAACCGTTTTAGTTGACGAAATTTTTTATAAGAACTAAAAATAAATTAATGAAATTTTATAAGGACTAAATATCTATTTAACCGTTTATTTTATGCGCAATGAAATTTAATTAAAATAACGATGTTCTAAGATAGGGACTTAATTGTCGTTTGTCAAAATTAAGAGACAACAAATGTGTGTTTTTGAAACTCAACTCTTATTACGTTTTCTCTATTTTTGTGGAACAGTCATTTCTTCAGAAAATACAAAGAAGATTATGAATGACATTGATTGTCATAAAAATTTCAAACAACTGTTAAATATTCATCTACCTTTTGGTGTCACCTTTCACCTTACAACCCACTTAGTAGCTAGTTATAAAATAAAAGAGAAGCATACTATAAGCTGTAAAAATATGAAATCAAAATTAATTTTCAAAGATCTGTTGCTAGTCTTAGTCTTTCTTTTCTTAGTAGCTTTAAAATATGAAATTGCGATGAATTTGTGCAAAGAAACTTTCTTCACTATAAGAAGCAATGAAGCTTGTGAGCATCCCTTTTTCTATGTACATCGATTGTGACTGAATGTGTGGAGTAAGTGGAAACTATCTAAAGAAGCAATGGTCCACTAGCTAGTTTCCATTGTTGTTATTTTGTACATATTCTTTTACACATGAATTCACTAGTCAAATGGAGAATAATGGCAGTGAGCTAGCTGACATCTACTTACATTGGAATAATTGATTTAGCTTAACGGTCATTTTGATCTCTAAATGTCTGAGGCGTTAACACAATAATTCTTGAGTGTATCAAAATTATAAAAACATACCTAAATATGTTTTTGTTAGTCATTTTCATTTTGAAATATATATTTAGTTAGTTGGTTTAATCTTCAAATGTGTTTTTTATTGGTCAATTTAGTTGTAATTTCGATACATTCAGAGACTATAGTGACATGACGTCACACAATTAGAGATCAAAATGATTGTTTATACAAGATTTAACAATATGCAATCGCTAGATACCAATGACAGGTATCTACCATCATTAGTCGTTTAATTGTTTATTTACGACATCATTAGACAACTAACCTAACACTGAAAACCCTAAACTACAATGAGAGTAATTCTTTATGAATCTTATTTCTTTCATCATCTCACATTTTCATGGATCTCAAGGTACGCCATTCTTGATATGTATATATTATGTATGTATATGTATATATGTCATGAAGTACATGCGTAGTGGCTATAAAATCAAAAGAGGAGTCATTTTTTCTAAGAGAATTATCCAATTAAAGTGTAATTGTGCAAGAACCTTTCTTCACTAACTACCTAAGCAATTAAAACTCTACATAGCCTTCAAGAAATGGAAATAGATGAAGTTCCACATCTGCAATATTTTCTGTCATCTTCAATAACAATTTGGTACTCTTTTGTGTGTGTAAATTTATAGATATTTTGGGTTTGCATCAAATCCTTACAGAGCCGCCGACTTTATCTTTTATATATTATTTTGTTTTGTGATTTTGTCTTTCGAGTGCGACGTTATTTTGTTCCTGTCTTAGTTTTTATTTCTCGTCTCGTTGCGGCATTTTAGTTTGTTTTAAGTTTGTTCTTTTTGAGTTTGTTGAAATGTCTGAGAATGACTCGTTTAGTCAATGTCTTATTTTAAGTAAGAGGCTTATGAAGGTTATCACCAAACTCGACACTTTCTCAACCTTACAGATGACTTGCAAACATGTGGTTGAATCGGCCATGTCAAACACCACCTATTGTCGATATGAGCGAACACTAACAAATATTTTTTCCGAAGATAGATGATATTAAAAACTGTGAATCTTGCATTAGTTTTTTATATTGTTAACCATATGTATAAGAAATTAGTATGGTTGTTAGGATTATGTTTTGGAATAGGAAATTTTTTATTGGCTTTTGAAATATTTATATGTATCAATATCGTGTTTTTTACATTGTCGTTGATTCCAATATATGGATGGAGAATGTCTCAATCTATGATCAATTTAATTGTAATACTCTCATGTTAGCATTTGAAAGAAAGTTAATTTTGTGTCAAAAAAATTTGTAGTATCAAACTTTTCAATACATATCCTTTCTGAATATTTCAACACCAACAACATCTTTAAGAGCTTCATAGCCATTTTCAACTATGTCCCAAAGTTCAGGATCATGTGAGATGTGGAAACATCTCAACATGTCCTTCTAGTATTCAAATCTCTCCCCATCAAATAAGGAGGTCTGCTAACATTTCCACCTATAGCTTCATCACCAGAGTTAGACATAATAAAAAAAAAAGATCTTTACTCAAACATGGGTAAGTGCTCGACCCTGAGACTGAGCTCTGATGCCAATTGTAGAGAGAAAACACAAGAAAGAGGTGCTTTTATTTTGTTTTGTTTTTAAAAACAAAATAATTAAAACATATTATAAACTAGTGATGTTAAAAGAAAGAATCGATAAAGAGATAAGGAGAATAACCCAAGTCAAAATATATTGGTTCACCACCAACACAGTAGCTACGTCCAGTACTTTCACTCTGAAGGATTTAATCCACTAATCAACAACAGTATCACATGACCACTGAACACCTACTAGTCAATATGACAATGTTCAAGTTTTTTCAACCTTCTATCTTAGTACAATCAAACTGTTCAAGATAACAACCACTACTAGCAGAGTTAGAAAAAAATGGTTAGACAGGTTTTTATTTACATATTTTTACAAGACAATGTTTATAAGGTATGCTCTCAAAGTATTTTTTGATTTCTAAGAACTCAAGAATTGATATGAGAATTTTCACAAATTTCTATGTATGAAGGAAATAAGCTCTTTTAGTTGTGTATACTGTAGTGAGGATCATTGATGCTTTAACCAGATAGTAAATTGTTTTCCAGATTCAACAGATGCATAATTATCAGGGCAAACATTTTTTAAAGATTCATCATAGACACGTTGAGAACACGTTGCAAAGAGTTAGTCATAACATTAACAAATCTTTCAAAGTATTGTCTTGTTTTCCTTATTTATCTTCTCCAGTCATCAGAGGATGCATCGTAAGGTCTTTAAGGTTCATGACAAGGGAACTGCACACTTATTTAAATTAACAAGTGCTACAAATTGTTGCCCACATAATAATTTTTGTTATAATCAAAACATAGATTTAAGGGTCATTATTCTTCAACTCAACTTTGTTCTAACAAAGGTGATCAATGAGGACATAGCCAATTTAAATTGTCTGACCACTTGTGTTATGACATAGTATCAAGCCTCCTAACCGAATACTTTAAAGTTAGAATCGTACCAAATTGGTGAAGAAGTATAATCTAAGCTCATGCATAACATTTCATTGGCTTTTGATTAATTTGTTGTGATTAATGTCTTTCAAAAGATATTAATTTTACTTAAGTGATTTTGATATTATTTCCTTGAATATTTTGATATACCATGATATATTATAATATGGTTCTAGTACGATTATTTGCATATTCTTCATACTTTGTGTTATACTATCAATATTATTTTGAAGCACGCCTCCTTCATTGTCTTTGTTTGACTTGTTTGGCCATGCGTTTGCAAAATCACAATTATTACAAGTTAATGAGTCTTGAGTTCAAGTCTTGGAGAAGCCCCGCTTTGACATGTGATACTGGGAACACGATTTATAATTTGTTTATCTATTATCTATTATCTATTATATATATTAAAATAGACTCCCACATAAACATCATCTAATATTGTGACATTTCATTCAAATAATGTCACCTTAACAAAAAATCCTATGTGGCATATCTAAAAGGATTTTCCTTTTCAATTCTCCTTATTGTTCAACTTCCAATTTGCTTTAACACACATTTTATTATTATTATTATTATTATTATTATTATTATTATTATTATTAATTTTATTATTATTATTATTATTATTATTATTATTATTATTATTATTATTATTATTATTATTATTATTATTATTATGTATAACGATTAATGTGTCATGAGTTACAAATTAAAGTACAATCAATATATAATTTTTTTTCCATATACTATTCTACTTCTTCAAACAATCTTTACGATTAGTGTCTTGCAACCCAATTATTTTCAAAGAAGTAGATATAGTTGGAAAATTCTTTTTTTTTTTTTTTTT
>JBBPBQ010000001.1:7958828-7983778 GCA_037974755.1 Cicer yamashitae | reverse complement strand
AGCTCGTTACTTTCAAACTTTTTTTTTTATTTAAAAAAAAAAGAGAGCAAATCATTTCTTTATATATACATATTAATTTTAATAAGTTTCTAATAAATATTCTAAAAAAAAGAATTTTTTTTTAAATGTTGATTAAATGTATCATCTCTTAATAGGTTGTATAACTTAATAATTCTAAAACTCGTTTTTATAAACAAATTAATTTAATTTTTTTATTCATTTAAAAATCTGATTAATTAGATGCGACATCTTTTAATCTTTGAGTTGTTAAGATAAAAGTTGTATAACTTAATAATTCTAAAACTTGTTTTTCTAAGTATATTAATTTAATTTTTTATTTATTTAAAAATCTGATTAATTAGATGCGACATCTTTTAATCTTTGAGTTGTTAAGGCACAAGTTGTATTACTCGATAATTTTAAAATTTAATATTTAAAATCGAAAACGATAAAATATTCTTAAAAGGATTAAATTAGATGTGACATCTTTTTACTCCTTAAATTTTTTGAGACACGAGTTGTACGACTAGATAGTCTTAAAACTTGCATTTTAAAATATTATTTATATCAAACAAATTCTTTTTCAAAACAAATTTTTTTATCAACAACAAAAAAAATCTTCTTTAAAAATAATCAACACATCTGTATTTTTTACCAAGAACTACGTAGTTTTGAGTTCTCCATCGCACCGGGAGATAGGTAGGAGCAAGATCATACTCTTGTCAAGCACATTAATAAAAAATCTTTTTTTTTTCTCTCTTTATCTTTGTAACTACACATTTATTTTAAAAAAACAATTGATATTCATATTTAATAATAAGGAGAAATAAGTATATTTAAGTTAATATTAATTTTGCACAATTAATTATAGGTAACCGTATTTTAACCGATGTCATAGGGTGCTAATACCTTCCCTATGCATAATCGACTCCCGAACTCAAATTTTGGTTTCATGACCATTTTTCTTATTTTTTATTTTTAAGGGTTTTTCCAATATTTTCCCTATTTTAAAATAAACTTTGGTGGCGATTCCATTAAATTCGAGAAACACTCGAAATTTTAGGCCACGACAGCTGGCGACTTTACTGGGGACTATTAGAGAGTCAAGCCTAACATAATTAATTGTGCAATCTTTTTATTTTATTGTTTACTTTTTTTCTTATATATATGTTTTGTTTTTCATTTTCTTTCACTTTATGTGTTTATTATTTTCGTAAATATTAGTTGTCATTATAATATTTTTTGTAAACTAGTGGATCATTTTATTTTATTTTATTTTATTTTATTATTATTATTATTATTATTTTCCTTTTTATATATATGTGTTTTATTAGCATTATAAATTATTGCATTAGTTTTATTCCGCACCGTACACCTTTACTAAGACACACACTTATGAGTGAGACCTTATACCTGGGCCTGAGTAAAACTTAAGTTTAGTTAGGGGTTTAGTGGTAATCATGTTGGATGTACATCCTATTTGGTTATTGCGAAAATCTCATCTAGAGCGTGACTCGATTAGAAATACCTACATTTTGGATGTACTTCCTATTTGTAGTGATGCTTCCCATTAGAAACCAACGAATTTTAGGATTATAGAACCCACCTTGGAAAGAGCTCACGAATTTAGAAGCTTATAGACTTTAAAATTTCTTCAATCTTGAATAGGATGCATTTAAGTCATATCGTAGCCTTTTTGCTTTTAAATAGCAGATTTTTTTAATTTTAATTTTATTTTTGTATTTATATTTATTTTACTTTTTTTCCAACATCCAACGTCATTATACCTTTCAATTTTTTATTTTTTATTTTTTTATTATTTATTTTTATTTTTTAAGTAGCATGTGTCAGCCAAATGAGTTTTACAAGTTTGAGCCAAAGGTTAAAAATAGGGAGATACAGAAATTAAAACAATACTACAGCTCGACCGGGGAATATTACACGAACACTTAATCATTTGTTGCTAACAAACCAAAGAACTAGTGCAAGACCAACCATGTAGAACAAAATCAAATATGATAACATCATAAGAAGTAAAACTCAGAGGTAGGCAAGCAACATAAACCAGTACGCAACACAACCAAACCAGACCCAAATAACTAGCTTCTACAATCATGTTTTAAATATCACTAAACATTACAATTCATTTCCATCTCAGATGATTTCAAAACCCTTTAAAATGATAGAAGTCAACAATTTTCCAACTTCCACCAGCCATCATTTTCCAAATTCCACAAGCCAACAATTATATTTGTACTAACAAATAGGCCAATGAATTCTCCTACAATTCTTTTTAGTTTTCAGTGGTCTTTATACTTTTGGTCTAGCCAGAAAAGGTAGCATAAATAATAAAAGAACTACTATAAAAACCTTGCCCGATTATGGATTTAATAACAATTTAGATATGAAACCGGTAACCAAAATACACAGATAACCCAACTACAGAAACTAGTGATACAGAAGTAAGATTAAGCTTTTCTACAACAAACCCATATCTTAATCAACAAATATTTTATATTTCTGACTAGCTATAAATCCATCAATCTAGTAATGTTGGCATACACCTAAACCCGAACTAACAATCCAGATTTATACATATATAAATACTCAAACAGACGCCCTTTATTAAATAGCATTAATATTACAATCTACTGCAACTAACAAATTAAGTAACATAATAAACAATGTAAATAAGAAGTAACCATCCACACACAATCGAATAACACAATTACCATAAACAAATTTAAATGTGTATGAACACGCCAAAAATAAACTCTTTTATAAATCCGCATGTCTTTAAACAACATTGCAATCTTTAAACTAACTATTTTTAAACTACAAATGCACATACATAAACAACTATTTTTATCCAAATGCAAAACAAGTTAGAATTATATGTCAGTGGTTTGTATAGTTATCTGAACCCTTTTAAGTTTGATTAAATTTAACTAACACTAATTGAAAACATTCCAAGATAATATAATGTACAATGCAATGTAAGTCATACCACTTAACGCGTATTCACATTAATTTCACAATAGTATCACATAGCATACAACAAAAGTTCCATAGACACCTAATGAACAATAGTAAAAAAAATAACACAATTGACAAGGACACAAAACTCAATAGACACATCGCCCACACGGTCTGATTGGACAGACCTGCTCTGATACCACTAATGTGACACCCTAAACCCAAATTGAAATAGAAAGTAAAATACATTAGTTTTGAAAGAGATTCGCAGCGGTTCCAAACTAGAGTATAATTTTTTTTACTATAAGGTTCAGGATGCCACACTCACACTTACACAAAATGCTTGCACAAAAAAATTTGAATTAAAAAATCCTTGAATATCGAATATAGTTGAGTTTTATTAAATAAATATTTATGACATAAAAACACAATTGATCGATCGAATTTACAAAAATCCAACTTAATTCATAACTCAATAAAATACGACAAATTACTCCCACCCAGTATCACCTATCTGAGCGTGGATCACCAACCGATAACCTGAAATAGTTGCGCTCTCGCAAGCGCCAAACAAATGCAACGAGGGGTGAGCTTCGAAATTATGTAACAATATAAAATACACGAGAAGGACACGCAATTAGTCAAAACAACACAAATAAAGAGAACATTCAAGAACATAATATCAACCTTTTTTGTAACACCCCGACCCTCCGGTGATATCGGCGATGTTAATCACGATCTTCTCGCTCCCCCCTTTCCCACTTGGAAATATAGCGAGTTTTTGCCTTCCGTGGGAATCGAGCCCGGAACCTAGGGGATAAGTACCGCCTCATCACATTCCCACTACCAATTGAGCTACCCTCTAGCGATATCGGCAATGTTAATCACGGTCTTCTCGCTCCCCCTTTCCCACTTGGAAATATAGCGAGTTTTTGCCTTCCGTGGGAATCGAGCCTGGTACCTAGGGGATAAGTACCGCCTCATCATATTCCCACTACCAATTGAGCCAGAGGGTCGGGGTGTTACACACGGTAGCTCCCGGCCTTAGGGAATAACCCACTAATCCACTTAGGAATTCCCCACTAGATGTACCCCCAAGGTCTACTAGTCTTACTTTACAGTTAGACTGTAGCCCTCCACGATCAGGCTCATTCAGTTGTACTTCCCCGAATCACTAGGTTTGTCTGACCCTCCCTATATGATGACAAAATAATCCTAACTTCAAAATCTATAACACATATCTCAGACTTACTCAATCATCACAACTCAATAAGTTTTACTTTGACTTCACAATGTTCATCATTATATATGTATATCAGTCAATCACAATAAAATCCCAATATTTGATTTACACTACTCACAATACACAATCAAGTTTCATCAATCACATAATAAGGAATCAATTTAGGTGGCACATTCAAGTAATATCACAATTTCAATCAAGTAATAAGAACACTCAAGTACATATCATTCAGACAATAACAACCAGCATAAGATTTCATAAAATCAGACAACATGCAATCTTGATATAAATAGATTCACGACAATTCTATAGGTTGCTAAATTATATTTTAGTCCTCACCATTACCATTCATATATTATTAATTAATTATTATTACTCAATAGGGCTCAACCGTACGTAGTAAGCCCCAGACAGATGAATATCTGGGAATTTCGGTATTCCCATTCATCTCACGTTATTTTATACGGTAAGACATTAAAGTTCAGCAACGTCGGAGCAATCCAAAAATTAATTGTTTGAAAGCAGGTCCAGGGAATGACCAAATTGCAGCTGAGAAATTGCGACGATGATAAAAAAATGTCAAATATTTAATAAATGATATTACGTGTAGAAAAAGTTGAAATTATGGAAGGAAGAAACGAGTAATGGTCGGAGGACCTTACCGACACGGATGACTTGGAACGGTGCTTACGAACAACAACAACACTGAATTTAAAATTAAAAGTGCATCAACATCTAACTTTAATTATGATAGGTTCCAAATAAAATGAACAATGAATCCTAGGTTGATTGGAAAGCATTTACCGTAACGCCGACGACAACGAGTTTTTACGGATTTTGCTTAAATTGATAAACGAATATTGTAGGACAAAGCTCTCGACTCATAGATCATAAAACCCGGTCTTCGTTATTTCGGGTCAACACTACAACAACCATAATCGAGGCTTGAAGGCGATGGTTAGAATTTTTGATTAGGTCATGGGTGGTTGTTTTGAGTGCAGTTCTCCCCGTAGATAAATGAGTCGAGCATGGTGATTTAAAATGTGGTGGTTGGAGGCCTTGACGACGCTCACAGTTGTCGGAAAAAAAAATCACATGTAGCGGTTGTTTGAGACGGGTTGTGACTTGTCTTCTTATTATGGGAGTCTCATATAGTAGGTCTTGATGAAGATGATTGAAGGGGAAGAACTTGGGATAAGTTATTAAACCATGGAATGGAAGGAATTGGTGATGATGGTGATGAGCTATTAGCGGCGGCGGCGCAAGGTTGTAGGAACAAGAAATCTGCTTGTGATTTGTGGTTTAGGGTAAATGGGGTACAAAATCAGCAAAAGCCCAAAAAAACAAGCTGAAGGAAAAAAAAAAATGTAACACCCCCGCCATTACCGTTACCGGCGATGCTACCTCACGATTTTCTCACCCCCCTAACCACCCAGTGGAAATAGTGAGTTTTTGCCTTCCGTGGGATTCGAGCCCGGTACCTGGGGGATAAGTACCGCCTCCACACAGTCCCACTACCAATTCACCGTACATCAGAGGTGGTCGATGAAACACCAATGCAACCCATTATCGTTAGTGAAGAAATTGAGAAGTTGCAAGCATCAATTCTAAAGGCGGAAGAGGAAAAGAAGAATATGCGAGAATATGCGAGAAGAGTTGCTTTGTTGGAAAATGAGCTGAAGACGATTTCTCTTGAAAGATCAAATAAGAGGGAAAAGGTAGAGGAGGATTATAAGCTCAAGCTTCAATGCAATAAAAGGGCTTCAAACGAGTCTTTATGTTTGAGAAGACAAGAAAGAGACCAAGCGCGAGAGGAGGTTGAAAAGTTGAGAAAATGGTTTAAAGGTTCATAAATCAGCGAAAGAAATGCGAAGAGACAATTGGAAGATTTGAAACAACAGTTGGAGAGAGTGGTAGTAGAATATAAGACAAGGATAGAAGAAGAATAAATTGAAAAACAAGTTGTTGTTATGTACCGAGATGCGTGGTTGAAGGAACAAGATGAAGCAAATATGTTAAGAAACTGAATGATGGAACAAGTGGAAGCAATAGAGATGCTTGGGCAAGAAGGGATAATGTGGATGGATCGTTGTGAAAAACTCACTTCCATAGCCAAAAAAGCCATCGAAAGGGTCCCCGTACTCTTAAGGAAAGCAAAAGCAAGCATAGTTCCATCTGTCACACCTGCTGAAATTATTACCTTCATTCAACATTGCAATAGTTTGATAGAAGCAATGAATAGTTTAATTCGTCGAGAGCGATAGAAACTATGTATTTGAGATGTAGAGAGGAATGTTGCACTTGTACCCTTTTAATTATCAATGAACGAGCTTGTTTTGAGTTTTCTAAAAAGATGTTTGTGCATAGGATGTGAAATCAATGGTTCTCTAATACCCACATGCATGCATATAAATCTTCATTTGTTAACTAGCATCATATGATCTTTCAGAAAAAATCAATAAAGCTTTTTCCCCGACACCCTTATCGGGCTCGCACAAACTCCAAGATCATGGATGAACTTGAGCAAAACCAAGAAGTGATGAGAGCGGATGTTAGCCAATTGAAGGACAAGGTTGATAGAATCCTAGAGGCTATACAGGCTTTGACAACGAAGGATAATATAGATAGGAATCCTCCAACTACAAATGAAGAACACCAAGCTACCCCGTCTCACCCACCAGGCTTTACCCTAACTACCCAATAATTTCGCGCGCCAGCCATGCAGTTTCCTATGTATGGTCTTCCACCTGGTTATACTCTGCCCATAGTCATCAACCCCATGGACAATAACCAAAACCATTCAACTATCAACACCCAAAGCCTAAACCAACCACAAATCCCATCTCCTATGGGCTACATGCCACCCGAAAACACTATACCCTCTGAAAATATTCCATTTCGTGCACCCCAAGTACCCCATTTTGATGCTATGGTTTTGAAGCTTTTGATATGTGTTTGGTTCCCGATGTGGCTATTCCTTCGAAATTCAAGGTACTTGAGTTTGAGAAATACAAAGGTGCCACATGTCCTAAAAATCATCTGACCATGTACTGTAGGAAAATGGCCTCTCATGCTCATAATGACAAACTTCTCATTCATTTTTTTCAGGACAGTTTGAGTGGGGCATCATTAAGTTGGTATATGCATCTTGAGCGCAATCGAATTCGTTCATGGAAAGACTTGGCTGATGCCTTCTTGAAACAATACAGGTACAACATTGACATGGCCCCTAACAGAATGCAACTACAAAATTCGTTGAAAAAGGACAATGAAACATTCAAAGAATATGCACAACGGTGGAGAGAAGTCGTGTCGCAAGTAGATCCACCTTTATCTGAAAGAGAAATGGTGGGTATGTTTATGGATACTCTTTAGTCGCCTTTTTATGAGAAGATGATCGGGAGTATGTCATCAACCTTTTCTGACATGGTTATGATAGGAGAATGAATAGAAAGTTGAATGAGGAGTGGCAAGATCGTATCTACAACAAGTGGTGTGAAGAAACCCCAGATGGGATTCACAAAAAAGAAAGAAGGGGATGCTAATGCTGTAATGGTAAACCAAAGAGTCTCCTCTTTTCCATCCATGAATTCTTATCGGCCTTCAAATTTCCAGCCCCCGATACCCCAAATCCCCTACATTCTCTATCCATATGTGGCTGCAACCTCACAAGCTCCATACCCTCAATATCACTCTTCAAGGCCACCTTTTTATCAACCACCTTTGGTCCAACCCCCACCTGTCATGTTTTCCCATAAAACCAACGAAACCAGAATCCAAACCCGAATCAATACAAACCACCAGTCAATCGAGAAAAGAAGATAACCCATTTTGACCCAATTCCCGTGACATACAGCCAATTGCTGCTTCATCTACTCCATAATTCAATGGTAGTCCTAAGACCAATGAAACCTCTGGAACCACCATTCCCAAAGTGGTATAACCCAAACGCCAAATGTGTACACCATGCTGGACCTGTAGGGCATTTCATCGAAGATTGCCAAGCCCTAAAATCTAAAGTGCAAGAATTGGTGAATGTAAAATAGCTTACCTTCAAGGAAGACAATCCCAACGTAGGGAGTAATCCCTTACCGGGCCACATAGATACCTTTGTCAATGTCATTGAAGATGAGATAGACTACTGTGCAAATGATTATCGTGTGTTCACCATAAAGTCGTATATGGAAAATAGTAGATATTTCCAAAGCCCATTGGAAATCCTCTACAAAAAAGAAAATCTTAAGCCAACTTCTAGCAGGCCAAATACGATAATCGTCCAAACACCAACCCCTTTTCATTACGAAAAAACCAAGGCGGTGCCATGGAATTATGAAATTACCTCCCACTTGGCCAATCATCAATCAAGTGATAGATGTGAATCTAAAGGTACTGATGTCACCAACATTTATGGGATTGGTGGGATGACTCAAAGTGGTCGAGTATATGCCCCCGGTCAACCTAAGGAAAAGGAGGGCCATGGAGGAAAAGGGAAAGAAGTTACGAATCATTCTATAAAAGGGCCAGAGACATGCAAAAAGACAATGCTTGAAGAAGAAGCTAACGAATTTTTGAAGTTTATCAAGCAAAGTGAGTATAAGATGGTAGATCAACTAAATCAAACCCTTCCAAGATATCTGTTCTTTCTTTGTTATTAAACTCTGAAGCACATAGAAAGGCACTGATTAAAGTCTTAAACGAGGCCCATGTTACTCATGATATCACTGTTGACGAGTTTGATGGAGTTGTCAATAATATCACCTCCAGTAGCGGTTTGAGTTTTAGCGATGGTGAATTACTAGATGAAGGGATAGAGCATAATAAAGCACTACACGTCTCTGTGAAGTGTCATGATCATATTCTTGCACGAGTGCTAGTTGATAATGGTTAGTGTTGAATGTCATGCCGAAATCAACACAATCAAAACTATTTGTTGATGGAGCTTGTTTGAAGCCGAGTTCTTTGGTGGTGAAAGAGTTTGATGGATCCAGAAGACAAGTTTTGGTGAGATTGACCTGCAAATTCAAATGGGACCCCATAACTTTAGAATAAACTTCCAAGTGATGGATATTAAACCAGCGTACAGTTGCCTTTTAGGGAGACCGTGGATTCATGTTGTTGGAGCAGTAACATCCACTCTCCATCAAAAGCTAAAGTTTATAGTGAACAATAAACTTGTGATAATATCTGGGGAAGAAGATATGATAGTTAGTCATCTATCTTCTACGGGCAACATTAACGACACGGAGGAAGCCATAGAGACTTCCTTTCAAACATTAGAAATCGCCAATGTTGTCTTCATGGGTGAAGGATCTCCTTTAAAAGAACGAAAGTTGCCTACCACCTCCTTAAAGTCTACCAAATCGATGTTGGAAGGAGGAGTTTTTGTTAAATTGGGAAAATTGTTAGATATACACGAACAGAACGATAGGTACGGTTTGGGATATGCACCTACTAAAGCAGACAAAGAAAAGGCTGTGAAAGAAAAAAGGGAAAGCAAGATGGCTCGTTTGGAAAATCAGACATTGAATTCACAGAAGATTTCTATCTGTGACATTCACCAAACCTTTCAGAGCTCGGGAATAGTATATGTTGACCATGTGGCTGTTGCGGAAGAAGAGGATCATGTTGATGATGATACCCTCAAATTGGTGTACCGTTGTCCTCCAAACACCAGTCTCAACAATTGGAAGATCATCGAGTTTCCCATGTTTGTTAATTCATGTTCAAAGTAATTGTGTATTTTAACTCCTTTTGCTTTGTCCAAGGCTATAAGGATAACTAATTAGCGCGCATGTATTTCAATTTTGTAGTTATTATCAATAAATGCATTTTTGAATTCTTCAACTGCTTTTGTTTTTCTCTTTTGTTTTTTTTGGCAATCTTTATTCATATTTTCTTTTTCCTTTTTCTTCTTAATTTAAACAATGCATTTTTGAATTCTTCAACTGCTTTTGTTTTTCTCTTATTTTTTTTTTTTGGCAATCTTTATTCATATTTTCTTTTTCCTTTTTCTTCTTAATTTAAACAATGCATTTTTGAATTCTTCAACTGCTTTTGTTTTTCTCTTTTCTTTTTTTGGCAATCTTTATTCATATTTTCTTTTTCCTTTTTCTTCTTAATTTAAACAATGTAGAGTCGAAAACGAATATGTTGAAAATATCAGCGCTAGAACTCATTCTTGTAATTTTGAACGCCCAATTAATCACGATGATGAGGATTGTGAAGACGATTGTGAGCCTCCCCCGGAACTAGAAAGGTTAATTGAATAGGAAGCTAAGATAATCCAACCCTATCAAGAACCTGTTGAGGTGATCAATTTAGGGACTGAGCATGATAGGAAAGAAATTAAAATTGGAATGTCTATGAAAGAAACTGAACGAGAAAAGTTGGTTAAACTTTTATTTGATTATGTGGATGTCTTTGCATGGTCATACCAAGATATGCCTGGGCTAGATACTAACATAGTTGAACATAAGCTACCACTCAAGCCCAAATGTGCTCCAATTAAACAAAAATTGAGGAGGATGAGGCTTGATATGTCACTTAAAATTAGAGAAGAGGTCAAGAAGCAATTTGATGCTGGTTTCATAGTAGTAGCAAAATATCCTCAATGGGTTGCTAATATTGTCCCAGTTCCAAAAAAGGATGGAAAGGTTTGAATGTGCGTTGATTATCGGGATTTAAATAAAGCTAGTCCTAAAGATGATTTTCCTTTGCCTCACATTGATGTCCTAGTAGATAGCACTACTCAATATTCTCTTTTCTCCTTCATGGATGGTTTCTCAGGGTATAATCAAATCAAGATGGCTCCCGAAGATATGGAGAAAACTACATTCATCAAATAATGGGGGACTTTATGTTATAAAGTGATGCCATTTGGATTGAAGAATGCTAGGGCAACCTATCAAAGAGCAATGGCAACTTTGTTTCATGACATGATGCATAAGGAAATAGAGGTTTACGTGGACGATATGATTGCCAAATCTCGGACCGAAGAAGACCATGTTGTTAACCTTCAAAAATTATTTGTGAGACTAAGGAAGTTCAGACTCCGTTTAAACCCTTCTAAATGCACTTTTGGTGTAAGATCAGGAAAGTTACTTGGTTTTATCGTTAGTCAAAAACGGATAGAAGTGCCCGCTCCACGCAATACAAGAAGTTTGTGGCTTTTTGGGTAGATTGAATTACATTGCCAGGTTCATATCGCATCTCACCGCTACATGCGAGCCAATTTTCAAGTTGTTGCGCAAAGACCAAAAGGTTGAATGGAATGAGAATCGTCAAAAAGCTTTTGAAAAGATTAAGAAGTACTTGTCAAACCTCCAATCTTAGTACCTCATGTTCCTGGGAAACTTCTTATTATGTACTTAACAGTACTTGACGAGTCAATGGGTTATGTATTGGGGCAGCATGACGAATCTGGTAAGAAAGAACATGCTATTTATTATTTGAGTAAAAGGTTCACAGCTGTGAAACAAGGTATTCACTGCTTGAACGAACATGTTGCGCATTAGCATGGGCTGCTAGTCGGTTGAGGCAATACATGTTATGTCATACAACTTGGTTGGTTTCTAAAATGGACCCAATTAAATACATCTTTTAGAAACCTGCTCTTACCGGGAGGGTTGCCCATAGGCAGATGTTGTTATCAGAATGCGATTTGGTATACGTTACACAAAAAGCTATCAAAGGAAGCGCCCTAGCAGAGTATTTGGCCCAACAACCTGTAGAAGATTAACAATCAATGTAGTGTGAATTCCCCGACGAAGGCATAATGACTTTATTTGAAGAAACTGAATCATCTGATAGAGAAAAATGGACATTGGTGTTTGATGGTGCTTCTAACGCGTTAGGACATGGAATTGGAGCCATTTGGATTTCCCTAGAGAACCAATTCACTGCATTTACTACTAGGTTGTGTTTTAATTGCACAAACAATATTGCAGAATACGAGGCATGTGTTATGGGCATTAAAGCTGCTATTGAATCAAAAGCAAAAGTTCTTGAGGTATATGGAGACTCATTGTTGGTCATCCATCAGACGAAAGGAGAGTGGGAAACGCGAGATTCAAAATTGATTCTGTATCATACCCATATCAAAGAACTGACAGAATAATTCGAGAGGATTACCTTTCACCATATCCCTCGAGAAGGAAACCAATTAGCTGATGCCCTGGCCACATTGTTGTCAATGTTCAAAATAAGCACCGGTCAGGACGTTCCAGTCATGTTAATAGTATAATATAAGTAAGAAGAACACGCATTTGATCATAAATAAACTGTATTCTTAAACAAACATTATTCAAGGAATAACATCACATAATCAAGTAAAAGTCAAAATCAAGAAAAATCAATACATTTCACTATAACATCAAATCGCCTAAGAGAAATTATAATCACATGCGATACACATTAATCACAACAAAACAATCACAATAAAATGCAATGCTATGCATGAACTAAGACTCTACTTCACAATGTGGTACCATTATAACTCTGAAGTACTTGGTTAGGAAGCTTGATACTATGCCACCATCCCGGTGGACGGGCAATTCAAATTGGCCCTATCCTCATAGATCCCCTCAACTCAACCCGAGACACGTATACGCGACAGTCGAAGTAAACGTGTGTTGCATGGTAGCTCCCGACATTTGGAGTGCTACCTCCAAGTCACCTAGGAATTCCCCACCCGAATACATCCAAGGTTTAACAATCTTGCGTTAAGGCTTAATAGTAGACAGCTACGATCAGGCTCAATTCAGTTGTACTACCCCAGAATCACTAGGCTTGTCAGGCCCTAACTATATGATGACAAAATAATCTCCACTTCACAAGTTCTCAATATTTATTTTCTCCCCTCGTTGGCCTATGATACTCCATTAAGACCGTCATCTCAAACACAAATTGGAATCACAATTATTTCATCAGGGGTTACTTCAATATTTTTATCACAAATTTATAAAGTCACAATTATTATTCATACATCATTATCATCACATAAAATTATCACAACACATCCATCTTTTATTATCAGATCACATAAACTCATCTAATCAAAGATATACATAAAATTAATTCAACACTCAATATCACAATAACATCAAATACGACACATTTAAAGAAAATAATTCAATCACCACCTTAAAATTATTTCTATTCTATATTTTAATCTCACAATTTCCGTATTTGCACATTAATTAATTTATCCCTCAAAGGGCTACTGCCGTACCTAGCAAGCCCCAGATGAATCGTTGGGAAATATTGTTTTCCCGTTCATCGCACAATATATTATACTCATGAATTCAAACACTCTCTCACCCCTTACCTTATTTAGATGCTTTCTCAAACACAGAAATCAATGGTAATTTTCAACAGCAACTGCTGATCGACAACGTACAGCGAGCGAATCCGAATAACAGCGAGTTCACAAAATTGTTGAGACATGACTGATAAATTATGCGGAGGATAAAAATAAATGTTAAATAATTAATAATAATTTTAGGAACAAAAATGAGACTACTGAAAAGTCTCACCGACTCGTCAAAGCGCCGGAAGGGTCCGACGTCAACTTAATTGAAAAATACAAATGAGTAGTGCTTCTTGGAGGTTTCGACGAGGGGAATCCAAAAAAGATGCCAGTTTTTTGGGACGAAAAACGTGGTGATTGGAATCGACCAAAAATAGATCGCCCAAGGAAAGAAACGCAACTGTTTTTGATTAAACGGAGCCACGATCGATAAAATTGATGCATAAAATGGATTCAATGGCCGATTTTGTGTGGGATAGAGGTTGAGATTGTTTCAAAATGGCAAGGAATTGGTGGGAGTGAATTTGAGAGAAAAAGGGTTTGCTGCGATTTGACTGCCATTAGTTTGATTTTCGTTTTTTTATTTATTTATAACTTTTAATTGCAGAAGAGCGGTGCAAATAGCAGATGTACAGGTACAAGAGTAAAACTGTAAGGCCCAACACAGATAGTCAAGTTTGAGGCAGAAATAGGGGTGTAATGAGCAACTCGCAGGTGTAGGAAGAAAAGTCCAACTAGTAATAGCCCAAATTAATATGCAGAAGTAGAAAATAGGGGTGTAAACAGTCGTCTGATCCAAAATTTATTTTCTAGTATTTCTAAAAGCCCTTAATAAAAAAATAATTTATTTTACTTTTCTAGAAACTTTTTCTCCAAAATACTCATTTTAACATAATATTATATAGCCTTAACATAGATAAATCTAATTTTAACCAAAACTCTCATATAGCCTTAGTCAAATATATATTAAATTAGCGTATCATAGAAAGCACCCATATAACGAAAAGTTATTCACAAGAATTATCCACATATATTCTAAAATAGTTTTAACACCAAATTAATTATCTAAAATCTTATTTCAATAAGAAAATATTTATTATAAAATTTTGGGTGTTACAAGGGTCATATAGGGTCACATAGCGCTTGCACATAATGTTTACAAAGATTTTACAGCGCTTTTGAAAAAAGCGCTGTAAATTGAAGCGCCCTCACATAATGTTTACGGCGCTTTTGGAGCGCTTTAAACACAAGTGCTGTAAAATATAGTGCTCCAACCTTATGTTACATAGCTTTTAAAGCACTTTTTGTACAAGCGCTGTAAATTACATGCGCTTTCATATAATTAAATGACCTATTAGAGCGCTTTTTTATACAAGCGCTGTAAAATCATTCACTTTAAATAAAAACCATTCACTTTAAATAAATAAAAACAAATATAAAACAAATTTAATACGTTGTCCTAACCCTACGAACCCTCATCTCCTCTACTCTGTGAACCCTCCTCTCCTCTACTGTGAGCCCATCTACTGCTCCTCCTTTAAAACAAATTGGATACGTTGTCTTAGGTATTGTATTTATTAATTTCTTGCTGTCACTAAAACTGATAAATTGTTACATAATAAATCATATAAAATATATGCTTTTTTGATATTTGTTGATATGCTCTGTTTTGAAATCAAGCTTGGACCTTGGTTTCCATTTTCCAATATTAGATAAGTGTACTATAGATTGGTATAATGTTATGATGAATAGCTTATTATTTGTGTAACTGCATTTATATAGGTAATATAAAATGGACCAGAAATTGATGTCTGTCAATCGATTGTCAAAAGAGTATGAAAATGGAGTGAAGGAGTTTTTTGAGTTTGCAGTGAAGAATGAAAAAGATCCAAATAGAGTCGTTTGTCCTTGTTTAAAATGTTGTTTTGGAAAATGCGTTAGAGCAGATGAATTGGAAGGACATTTAGTATGGCATGTCATTGATCAAAGATATACATGTTGGATAAAACATGGTGAGAAAAAAAAAAGGGGAAACATTAATTTTAAGAATGGTTCGACAGATACATATGAGCCGGATCGAGTTGAGGAGATTGCAAAAGTAGTTGAAGAAGATCTTCGGAATTGTCCTAAAATGTTTGAGAGTTTGTTGAGTGATGCAGAGAAACCATTATATAATGGTTGTACTAAATTCACAAGACTGTCGGCGATATTAAAGTTGTACAACCTAAAAGCGAGTAATGGATGGTCTGATAAAAGCTTCACAAATTTTTTAACACTCTTAAAAGATATGTTGCCAAATGATATTCAACTTCCCAGTCGAACCTACAAGGCTAAAAGAATTTTGTGCTCTATTGGCATGAGTTACGAAAGGATTCATGTGTGTCCTAACGATTGCATTTTATTTTGAAACGAATATGAATTACTAAAGGCGTGTCCAAAATGCAATGTCTCTCGATATAAGTAGAAAGAATCTACTCCAGCAAAAGTCGTGTGGTATTTTCCTATAATACCAAGATTTAGGCGCATCTATCGCAGTGAAGAAGATTCAAAACACTTGACATCGCATGCAGATGAAAGAATTAGAGATGGAAAGTTTCGACACCCTGTAGATTCTCCACAATGGGCAAAAATTGATCACGAGTATCCTGAATTCGGGATAGAGTCAAGAAATCTACGACTTGCACTTTCTACTGATGGAATGAATCCACATGGTCTTCAAAGCAATTCACACAGCACGTGGCCTGTGATTTTGTTGATTTATAACCTACCTCCATGGTTATGTATGAAGCATAAGTTTATGATGTTGTCTCTGTTAATTTCTGGACCCAAACAACCGGGGAATGATATCGACGTATACTTGACTCCTTTAGTTGATGATTTAAAAATTATGTGGGAGACAGGTGTGGAAGTTTATGATGGGTATAAGAAAGAATGTTTCAATTTGAGGGCTATCTTGTTCGACATAATTAATGATTTTCCAGCATATGGTAATTTATCAGGATATAGCATTAAAGGTCAGTGTGCATGTCCTATATGTGAAGAGAGTACAAATTGGATGCGATTGAAACATTGTAAGAACAATGTATTCAATGGAAAATCAGAGGAAGATAAAGCTCCTTTAGCACCGACAGGATGTCAAATACTTGAAAAAGTACAAGGTTTGACGAATAAATTTTTGCGGGAGAGCTGGTCAAAACTGGGTGGAAGAAAAGTCAATTTTCTTTGAATTTCCATATTGGATGTCATTGCATGTAAGACATTTCCTCGATGTGATGCATATTGAAAAAAATGTATTTGATAGTGTTATTGGTACGTTACTCAATGTTCCAGGAAAGTCTAAGGATGGCATCAATGCAAGATTGGATTTGGTCGATATGGGAATAAGAAATGAATTGGGTCCCGTAATGAAAGGAAATCGCACATATCTACCTCCAACCGCTCAAACTCTATCTAGAAAGGAAAAAATTGTTTTATGTAAATTTCTACACGAAGTTATATGTATACTCTTCAAACATTAAAAATTTAGTTTGTATGAAAGACCTCAAGTTAAAAGGTTTGAAGACCCATGATTGTCATATTCTAATGGAGCATTTGCTACCAATAGGTATACGTTCCATTTTACCTGAAAAAGTTGGACGAGCCATAACTAAATTATGTTTCTTCTTCAGGGAAATTGTTGTTACTTTGCGTGAGCTTGAAATGTATTTCCCACCCTCGTTTTTTGATATAATGGTTCACCTTATTGTTCATCTTGTTAAGGAGACACAACTTTGTGGGTCAACTTATATGAGATGGATGTATCCGATAAAACGATATATGAAAATATTAAAAGGGTACGTAAAAAGTAGAAGTCGACTAGAAGGTTGTATTCCCATGTCTCGTCATTCAGGAAGAATATCAGGAGAAGGGATAATTGGAAAGAGACTAACAACTATATCGAGGACAGAATGGGAGCAGGCACAATTGTATGTTCTGCACAATGATGATGAGGTTCAACCGTATGTTACAATACACATGGATCAGTTATCTAGTTTGAACATGAATAGGAATCAAAATTGGATAACTCGAGAGCACAATCGAAGTTTTATAACATGGTTAAAAAATCACATAAATTCAAAGTTTGATATAGACCCCAGATCAATTTCACAGAGATTGAGGTGGCTAGCAAATGGTCCGAGTTTACATGTCTTTTCTTACACCGGTTATGTAATTAACAGCTACTATGCAAAATAGAGGAGTCACTCTCGTAGCTGAAGCGATGCATATCTCAAGTGCAAAAGACAAAAACCCAATATATGCAAATATATCATATTTTAGGGTTATCGAGCGCATATGGGAGTTAGACTACACAATGTTTCGTGTTCCCATATTTGCTTGCAAGTGGGTCGATAATAATAATGGCGTTTGGAGTTAGGGTTCTTGCTTGTCGATTTTAATAGGGTGGGATACAAAGACGAGCCTTTTATTTTAGCGTCGCAAGCTCAACAAGTGTTTTATGTCACTAATCCTACTAATGATAAATGGTCTGTTGTCCTATCGACCAATAAAATAAGTGATGATAACAATAATGATGAAGATGTTGGTAATGATCTTTTCTTTGCAACATCACAACCACATGAAATTGATTCAACTGATGATGGTTTATATCTTAGAGATGATCATGATGAGGGAATTTGGATTAATCCATCGCTTCGTATCGTTAAGGGACAAACAAATGTGAATCCCACTAGGAAATGAAGAAGGGCATCTTAATGTGTTTAATTGTTTTATATAAGCCATGTAATCTGAACTGAGTTCATGTAATTTAATTGTTTGATCTGACAAAATTGAGCATTTTAGTATTTATGATGAACTGTATTTGATTTTCTGCTTATATTTAGCTTGATCTTAGTGATTTATACTAAGTTCATGTAATTTAAGTGTTTGAGAACTGATTTTCTGCTTATATTGAACTTGAAAAAGCTTTGTTTGAGTACTGAGAATTTTTCTTGAACTTGAACTGATCATCCCAATATGAGCTGATCATGTAATTTAGCATTGACATATATATAGGTATTTAACTAATTGTTTGGAAGAAAAAATAAAATCCAAATATAGGTATTTTACTAATTATTTAGCATTTTACAGAAACTGAACTTATATTGTAAATTAACAAATTTAACTTGAACTGAACTGAACATAAACTTGTAATTTTACAATGCTTTTGTCAATAAGCGCTATAAAAAGCCTTTTAAAAAAAATAAGGAGGTCACATAGCGTTTGCACATAATAAAACAAAGAGGTCTTTTAAAGCGCTTGTTCTATAAGCGCTGTAAAATGGTCACACAGCACTTGCACATAATAAAACAAAGAGGTCTTTTAAAGCGCTTTTTGGAAAAGCGCTGTAAAAGGCTTTTAATAAAAAAAAATAAGGAGTTCTTTTAAAAAGCTTTTTGCATAAACGCTGTAAAAGGGTCACATAGCGCTTGCACATAATAAAATAAGGAGGTCTTTTACAGCGCTTGTTACATAAGCGCTGTAAAAAGGTCACACAACGCTTGTTACATAATAAAACAAAGGTCTTTTAAAGCGCTTTTTGGAAAAGCATTGTAAAAGGCTTTTAAAAAAATAAAATAAGGAGGTCTTTTACAGCGCTTTTGGACAAGCGCTTTAAAAGGCTTCTAAAAAAGCGTTGTAATAGGTTTTTATAAAATAAAATAAGGAGGTCTTTTATAGCGCTTTTTCAAAAAAGCGCTGTAATAGGGTTTTATATATAACAGTAAACCGCTTCAATTTCCTCTTCATTGCGTAAACTTCCCTACGTTTCAGTTTCCTCCTCCTCTTTATTGTCCTCTCATTGCGAACCCTACTGTCGCTACGAACCCTATTGCGAACATACGTTCTCCATACGAACCCTCCATCTTTGTTACTATCCCTACGAACATTACGTACTCCATACGAACCCTCATTGGGTATTTCTTCAAACCCTACTCTGTCCTACAAACCGTTCGTATTTCTACGCACTCTTATCGCTGTTCCTTCTTAAACGAAGCCGTAACCCTACGGACCCTACGTATTTCGTCGCACTCTTCAGGTATTGTATTTATTAATTTTTTGTTGTCAGTAAAATGCATGTTGAACTTATACTACTACGTACTTAGACTACTACATGTTGAACTTGTTGAAGTTATATTGAACTACATGTTGAACTTGTTGTAGATAAATGGATTCCAACAAGGATTTAGATCGTTAAAATGAGTAAGTTGTCAACACTAAGACTTATGAAAATGAAGTTAAACGTGGTGCAACCATTATGCAAAATGTGATAAAAGCAAGAAGTAATGGCATAAAATTTGAGGTATACTATACTTTGTTTGCTGTTTATTTTTTATCTTTTTTGAAAGCATGTACTTACTATATGAGTTTATTAGGTGGGATGGAATAAAAGTGGGCAGCCAATTGAGCCCAACAGTTCCATGTTGGTAAGTTATATTGGTGATGTTGTTCGTTAGAATATCCCAGTTACAATTGATCATTGGAGAGATAAGGCTTTGAAGGATGCAAAAGATATACTGTGGATGTTCGTGGTAAAAATAAAGCTGGCAAACTTCAAAAATTGGAGGGTAATAAAGTTGGCAAACTACAAAAACTATAAAGTTGCCATAAAAAACCTGTTTAAAAATTCCATTTACAGCGTTTTTTAATAAAACTAGAATAAGAATGCACCTATTACAACGCTTTTTTGAAAAAACGCTGTAAAACATGCATAAGAATGCACCTATTACAGCATTTTTTTTGTTTGAAAAAGCGCTGTAAAACGTGCATAAGAATGCATCTATTACAGCGCTTTTTTTGAAAAAGCGCTGTAAAACGTGCATAAGAATGCACCTATTACAACGCTTTTTTGAGTAAGCGCTGTAAAACTAATACAACAAGCAGCGCGTTTTTAGAAGGGATTTACAGCGCTTTTGAAAAAAACACTGTAAAACTAATAAAACAAGCAGCTTGTTTTTAGAAGGGATTTACAGCGCTTTTCAAAAAAGCGCTGTAAAACGAGTATAACAAGCAGCGTGTTTTTAGAAGGGATTTACAGCGCTTTTCAAAAAAGCACTGTAAAACGAGTATAACAAGCGCACAATATATCCATCTATTTTACAGCACTTTTTTATTTTAAAGAGCGTTGTTGCATCTTTTTTACAGCGCTAATTCTTTTGAAAAAACGCTGTCAATGGCTTAAAAAAAGCGCTATAAAATGCTATTTTTCGCGTAGTGTTTATATCCATGGACTTTATCATAGGTGTACTTCTGGTATGACTCTATTTGGATAATTGTCAATAAATTAACCAAATCCACTCATTTTCTACCTATTAAGACTTTTTTCAACACCTTAAGTTAGACTAGCTCTTCTTGAAAGAAGTAGTGAGACTACATATAGTACCTTGTAGCATTGTTTCTGATAGGAGTCTCGAGTTCGATAACATGAAAATTTTGGAAAGCTTTTCATTAATCTTTAGGAACCCATATGAATATTAGTATTGCGTATCATCCTCAAGTATATTAGTAGAGTTTTCGTACAACAATAGCTACCATGCAAGTATAAAAATGGTGCCATATGAGGCATTGTATGGTCGCATGTGCAGAACACCTTCATGCTGGTCTGAGATAGGAAAAATAAGTATTTTAGGACCTTCTTGCCTCATTCTCCACCATTGGAAACTAGTAAGTTTTTATCCTTGTGTGTGAATTGAATCTGGTACCTAGGAGATAGGTATCATTGTTCTTTCATTCTAACTATCAATTAGGCCGACGACCAACACTATACTCATGAACTTCTCACCTCAACCTTTCACCCCATTGGAAATTAGCGAGTTTGTGTTATGTGAAAATTGAATCTAGTACCTAGGGGATATGTATCATCGTTCATTCATTCTTACTACCAATTGAACTATAAATGTACTATATTTTACTATCAGACATAAAATTAAATTTGTAACACCTTTTTTGTTCTCAAATGTTTGGCGTTAAACCAAATTTTATTATTAATTAATTTTTTAAATAATTACGTATGAGTTGTATACATGCATTGTGATATCCTTGCCTCAAAAAGTTTTTTAAATAGTTTTAAATAACTTAAATAGTTATAAATATTAAATAGAATATTTTGGGATTTAGTATGTTACAATGACCAAAGATAAATATGATAATTAAAGGTTTAAAACAATGAAAATCATGCATATGATAAAAAATTATTATGTGACAATATTTCTCATACTTTTAACTCTTTAGGAACTTTCTGTCTCACTCATCTCATTTTTGGAAGGTGATGAAAAAGTCTTCATCACATTTAAGAACATAGAATAACAAATTATCTGATTTTAATCCTTCATTGTTGGAAGAACAAAGAAGGAAATAAAAAAGAAAGATGGAATTTTCTGATTTATGGATTTTAAAAATTATTTGAGGACCAAATTATCTTCAAATATCGTTGTTGTTATATGACCCTAAATGTTGTTATATGCATTTCTTCGGAAGCTATAAACATGCTTGATTTTTTTATCATCATGTAGTTACATTACTCTTAAACTAGCTCTTTAGTCTATTTTAAAAATTGATCATGTGATTTCTTTTTATACATTGATATCAAATAAAAATTAATAGTGTATAATAGTATAAGGCCGTGATGTTTTTGTACAATCAAACTTTTTTTATACAAAGTCTAATTAATTAATTGTAGAAAGAAGTAGTAGCAAAATATGATATAAATTTGTGCTTATATATAATATATTAAAGTACTTAACAACATATATTAAAGACTAAATTGCATCCGTAGTCCCTTAACTTAATTTCAATTAACGTTTTAGTCCTTTATTTTTTTTTCCTGATTTGGTCATTTATTTTAATTTTAAGTAACAATTTGATCTTTTATGTTTTAAAATGTCAACAATGTTATCCTTTTTTTTTTTTGCAAAAATTCATAAAAAATTTTAAACAAAACCCATAAAATTAATTATCATCCTAAATATAATGCAAATTTCATCAAATTCATAACTTAAATCTTTAAATAAACTCATATTTTCATCTCTAACAACATCAAATAAAGAATAAATAACCAAATCGGGAAGAAAAAAAAAGATAAAGGACTAAAACGTTAACTGAAATTAAGTTAAGGGACCACAAATGCAATTTAACCTATATTAAAAAAGTACTTAGATTATAAATTACATATATAACATATCAACCGTTACCAACAAAATCTCAAAATCATAATATTTATTTATTTCTAAATTTGGATCAAAGAGCACAATTTTTCTATCATGATTTGTATTCTAGCCCACAACGTGATGCTATTAATATGGCTATACATTGTACAAAATGTATAAAACAAAGCACTTATTTAATAGATATTAATATCCCTTGTTGTATGCATGCTTTATAATTGGTGGGTCTTCAGTTGGTTGTTATTTAATTGGTGGTTTTTATTTTTGGTGATTTTTGCATTGGTTCTTGTTGAATTAGTGGCCTGAATTAGGGATTTTCTACCCCTACTCTTTTGCTGGACTTGGTAAAGACCTTGGAGGAACAAGGGAGTACAAATGACAAAAAAAAAAAAAGGGTTTCAGTTGGTGATTTTAATGGGAGTTTAATGTTTCAATCATAGTCTTTTATTATTGTTCCGTTTGTTTAAGATTTTAAAATGGTATTTTTTATTTTATATTTTACAAAATAATTTTTATAAAAATTTATTTAAAAATAATAAAGAAAAATTAGATTCATTTGTTACCAATTAAAAAAATAATTTTAACATATAATAAGTTAGATATTTATTATTAGAGATTTTAACATGATAAAAATCACATTTTAAAAAAAAAGATATATTTTAAAAATGATTTTTATGAAAAGCTTCTCAAAATAGTTTTTCATTTTAATTAATTTTAAAAATTTCATTATTCAAAATAAATTGTTGAAAATAAATAAAATATTTAAAGTTATATTTTAAGATAAACTATTTAAATAAATTTTTCGGTTGACTCTTTATTTTTAATTTTTTTTAAAATATTATTTTATTATGGAAAATGCTAAAGTGCACGAAGCACTTTTCATTCTAATTGCACTAGTACTGAATTGGCATTTGACTGACCTTTGAATTCCTTCTCTCTTGGATACAGTTTCTCGCCTCACATCTAAATATATATAAATACATTTCTTGCCCATCCCTGGTATTTTTAGGCCATGATGCTTATATATATAGACATAAAAATATTCCTATATGTATGGCAATTTATTTTTTTTCTAATTAAATACATTTGATATCTCTACAAATATTCAGTACAAAATTTGAACTTGACTCGTTAAAATCAGTAAAGTTTGGGCAATTAGCTTGTTAAGCTCATCTATACCTTCACCTTTTTTTTTTGGTTGCAATTATACACATTTTAAAAATATTTAAAATTAAATTTTACACTATCAATTAAAAAAAATGTAATAGTCCCAATTTCTTGTCATTATATTTTAGTATCATAATAATAAATTATTATTATTATTATAGGTGTGTCGTAGTGTGATGATTTTCTACTTATTTGTCTTAATAATTTATTTAAATTATTAATATTAAATATATTTATTATTTTGATTTTAAAACAAAAATAATATAAAAGAAATAAAACCACACGTAGAAGTGGGTTTGGGACACGCTTACCTTTTAAAAACTAATGGTTTTATTGATATTTGGTTGTTTTGTTGTCTTATTACCTTCGCAGATTATTAGAGACGACGGCTGACGAAGACACAACACCTGAAATCAGTAAATTAGATTTGTTGGGTGTAACAACCCCTCTCATTACCTTAGAAATATTTATAAGATGAAGATAGTAATTAGATACTTAAACGTCGTACATTATTTTCTAGTAATATTTAAATTATATTCAAAATTGGGGTGAGTAAGATGTAGTATTAACAAGTACAATTGTCAAAAGAGGAAAATACATCACTCTTCTCTTTTCCGTCTCACTCATAGGTATATCCATACTTTCCTTTCTTTCACCACCAACCCCACTCTCTCTTTCATCCTAACACACTCTTTGCACTCAGTTACTTTTTATCATCAACATTTCATTTCCTTTTCTGTGCCTCCCGAAGATCCTCCAATGGCAGCAACCGTCTGAGGTTCTCTCCCTCCAATATGATCTTGTGTACGCCTTCTCCTTCAACTTTAGAGTCGTCTACAATCCAAGGCAGCACTAAAAGAAGATAAAGACCAGATCGTGGAATTTCAGATTCGATCCATTGCAGTAGAGGTAGAAGTATTAAGAATTAGAAAACCAGATAACTTCCACAACCCAACTTAACACTAAAGGAAATTTCTCTTTGTCTTCATCATTTCTTCTTTCATTCACCCTCACCCTCATCTTCATCATTTCTCACTTTTCATTCCCCCCCCCCCCCCCC
>JBBPBQ010000001.1:7858419-7958612 GCA_037974755.1 Cicer yamashitae | reverse complement strand
CCCCCCCCCCCCAAATTCTTTCATAGGCAACAACCATTTGAATTCCTCTTCCCCCAATCCGACCCTATGTGTAACGCCCCAGATTTTGATCGATGACATTACTTAAAAAATTTGTTTTCTTTCAAAAACGACATAATTTTTTTTTTAAAAGGAGTAGTTCATCATGTAATCAATAAAATTTCACTAGTAAATAGTTTGATTTCATTTTATGAAATAACACAACGTAATTTACTGGATATCATTTAAATTCTCCTTAAGTGAAATAAAAACAATGTTGACTGATTCAGGTTTTTCCTAGCGGAAGGACCTCACTTCCGCATTTCTATTTAAAATTGACAATGAAAAGTAAATAAACTTTAAAAATGTAATAAAAGATTTAGAGAAATTGATTTTTTTATCATTCCTAGGGATGTATCAAAAGTCATAAAAAGGCATCTAAATAAATCGAGTAGCAACTCACCTTAGGGCAAATAATCCTAACAAACATATTACTCATGAGATCATAATAAAAATCATAACTTTATAATTAAGTATACCTAAAGAACAGAAAAATTGCAACTTTATATCAAATATATGACAACAAGCATATTACTCATGTTATAATAATAAAAATCAAAATTTTATAATTAATGTTATCAAGTCAAACATATTACTCATAAAAACAAAACAATATAGTTAAATTCTATAAGGCAAACATAAAATCAACATTTTTCTTTTAAGACATCAAGACATCATATCAATATCTTACAAACTATTAATTTTATATCCAGCCTAACCTTGCATGGGGAAAATCCCTTACCTTGAGTGTTTTCCTTCCAGGTGACAATATATAGCCCTCGAAAATCTCTCCAAGATGAAGGAACGAAAGTTTAGAACTTTGATCAGAATGCGAGGGAATGTGAGGATGGTTGTTTGAGTGGCATAGAAAATATTTAATATAAATGAAATGTTGGTAATGGCGTGTGGGTGATTATGACTTCTTTTTCTCTACTGCAAGTTTAATCGTGTCGTACGAATGAGAGGTGTATGTGACTAATAAACGAAACGTGGGGCTAATTATACGGAAAGAATAATTCTCTTCATTGAGTTTAATTGCACACATGAATAAGGAATTCAATAGAAATAATATCATTCAATAACCAACCGTCAAGAATTAATTGACATTTATTCATGCTAGTTACACATTTGAATGGACACAAGGGAAAGTGCACAGTTCTATGAACTAAATATTATTAAAAATAAAATATAGTTATCAAAAGTAGTAGTGTAGGTGATTCAATTTTGACTTAGTCAAAATTGACTTTGTCATTGTTCACTCTAAGACAGAAATTTCTACGAGTTTTAGTTAGTTAATAATAAAAATCCCAATAATTAATTACTTAATATAAAAATACTTCAACAAATAATTGAACATCCAATGAATACTTATCTTACTATCATCACACTGAATTAATAAAACAGAATACACAAAACTAAGGGTTTTAAATTAGTTAATTAAAATAAAGGGTGTTACAATACTTAACCCCTTAAAATAGTTTCGTCCTCGAAACTAAGAGGTATCTAGAAGGTCTGGGTAAAGCTCCCTCATCTTCTCCTCCAACTCCCAAGTAGCATCTCCATTTATCTGGTTCCAAATCATCTTAACCAAAGGGATTTCCTTTCCCCTCAAATGCTTGGTAGTTTTGTCTGAGATGCTTATCGATGGGACCTCGAAGGAAAGATTCTCCTTCAAGTGAATATCATCGTGCACGATAATATGGGATGGATCTGCCATGTACTTCCTTAGTTGTGACACATGGAACACATCATGTAAATTGGCCAAATTCGGTGGTAAAGCAATCTGATAGGCCACTGGACCCACACGTCGAAGAATTTGGTATGGTCCAATAAACTTCGGAGTAAGCTTCTTAGACTTCAATGCCCTACCAACTCCAGTAGTAGGTGTCACTCTCAAGAATACATGTTCATCCTCCTGAAACTCCAGAGGTCTCCTATGTCGGTCAGCATAACTCTTCTGCCTGCTCTGTGCTGTTCTCATCCGCTCCTGGATCTGACGCACCTTCTCTATAGTCTGTTGCACCAACTCTGGCCCTACGATCAATTTTCACCATCTTGATACCAACACAAGGGAGTTTGGCACTTGCGCCCATACAAAGCCCCGTACGGTGCCATCCCGATGCTTGCATGATAGCTATTGTTATAGGTAAATTCAACAAGAGGCAATAGACCATCCCTACTTCCTCGGTTATCTAATGCACAAGCTCTTAGAAAATCCTCTAATGTCTGAATAGTCCTTTCAGTTTGACCATCGGTTTGAGGGTGGTAGGCGAAATCAATCTCAATCTAGTACCCAATGCCTCATGCAATGCTTCCCACAAACGAGAAATGAACTTCGGATCTCTATCAGACACACTGCTGGGTGGTGTCCCATGTAATCTAACAATCTCAGCAACGTAGATCTCTGAAAGCTTAGATACATTGTAAGTAGTCATTACAGGTATGAAATTTGCGGATTCTGTGAGCCTGTCAATAATCACCCAAATGGAGTTGAATTTCTTCTGAGTCTTAGGTAATGCCACCACAAAGTCCATAGATATGCTATCCCATTTCCACACTGGTACATCTAATGACTGCAACAATCCAACAGGTTTTTGGTGTTCAACCTTAGCCTTTTGGCAAGTCAGGCAAGACGCCACATATTCCGCCACTTTTTTCTTCATTCTTCGCCACCAAAATCTCTGCTTCAGGTCTTTATACATCTTCGTAGTACCAGGGTGAATACTCAGTTTGCTCTTGTGGGCATCATCCAAAATAGTCTTTCTTAACTCAACATTACTGGGCACACAAATATGTTTATTACACCACAAAATATTATCTGTACCCATTTCAAATTCGAGCGCCTTGCTAGTCTCAGCCAATTTTCGTCTCCCCTGAATAGCCTCATCGGTCGCTTGAAGGGTTTTTATCTCATTCATCAGTTTATTATCTACCATGATCGTTCCACACTGTACTTTTCCCGACAAGGAATCCAAATTAAGATCCAAGTCACGAAAATTCTCTAACAAATCTAATCCTTTCAGTGTTATGGATGACAAATAGGCTCGCTTTCTACTCAAGGAATCAGCCACCACATTTGCTTTTCCTGGGTGGTAATCCAACGTGAACTCATAATCCTTGATGAACTTCATCCATCTCCGTTGCCGGATATTAAGCTCCTTCTGATCAAACAAGTATTTCAAACTTTTATGGTCGCTGTATACATCAAAATTGCAACCATACAAATAATGCCTCCAAATCTTTAGTGCAAAAACTATTGCAGCCAACTCCATGTCATGCGTGGGATAATGCTTCTCATGCACCTTCAGCTGTCTTGAAGCATATGCTACCACTTGTTTGTTCTGCCTAAGTACACAACCAAATCTTTGTAAAGAAGCATCACAGTAAACTTCATATGGTTCTTCTTGCTGTGACAACACCAACACCAGTGATGTAGTTAGTTTTTCTTTCATCAGCTGAAAAATCCTCTCACATTCCTCCGTCCATGCATATATATGATTCTTTTTTGTGAGTTGTTTCAACGGAGCTGCAATGTTAGCAAAACCCTCAATGAATCTTCTATAGTATCCAGCCAAGCCCAGAAAACTTCTAATCTCTGTGACGGTCTGTGGTTGTTTCCATGCCACCACAGCTTCTACTTTAGTTGGGTCGACAACGATACCTTCCTTTGAAATGACATGTCCCAAGAATTTCACCTCCTCCAACCAGAATTCACACTTCCCCAAATTAGCATACAATCGCTTATCCCTCAAGATTTGCAAAACTTGACGTAGGTGAACTTCATGTTCCTCTCGGCTCTTAGAATAGATCAATATGTCATCAATGAAAACCACCACAAATTTGTCTAAGAAGGGGTGAAATATACGATTCATGTAATCCATTAAAATAGCTGGTGCATTGGTGACAACAAAAGGCATCACCAAATACTCAAAGTGTCTAAAGCGAGTTCTGAATGCTGTTTTAGGAATGTCTTCTTCCTTCACCCGAATTTGATGGTACCCCGACTTTAGATCAATCTTTGAAAATATGATTGCTCCTTTGAGTTGGTCCATCAAGTCATCAATCCGTGCAAGGGATACCTGTTTTTGATGGTGACTTTGTTAAGCTGGCGGTAATCGACACAAAGTCTGGACCTTCCATCCTTCTTCTTCACTAGGAGCACCAGCGCTCCCCAAGGTGAGACACTCGGTCGTCTGAACTGTTTAGACAAAAGGTCCTCCAACTGATTTTTCATCTCTGACAATTCATGAACTGGGGGTAATCCTGGTACATCTGGCGGAAATACCTCTGGAAAATCTTTGACCACAAGAATCCCGTCTACCTCCACCTCTAGCTTCATACTGATTGAGTTGAGAGAAACACATTTCTGAACTCCCTTTTTCAAAGAGAAGTTCAATTTATTGGTATCGAGGAATCGAGAAACACCTGGGTCTAGGAATATCACAGACTTACGAGCGCAATCCAATAGAACATGATGGCGTGACAACCAGTCCATCCCAAGGATCACTCCCAAATGCTTGAGGGGAATACAAATCAAATCAACGTTGAATTTCATATCAAACACAATCAACGAGCATTGCAAGCAAGCCGTATTACATTTCACCGATTCGATAGAAGGTAGGGTAACCACCAAATCAAACGGCAAGGTTGTAACAACAAGTTGGAGCGAATCCAATGAAATGAACGAGTGTGTTGCCCCTGAATCATATATTATTTTAAGTGATTTTCCAGCGATTAAACACTCACCTTGGATATGTTCAGAAGAAGATGGGGCTTCCTCTCCATTGATATTGTAGACACGTCCCTTGGCAGTAAGGCGTGCAACATTTTTGTTGATATTGTTGCGGTTGACAGCTCTATCATCCTTCCGTTCAGGGCATTCGTTTGCAAGATGGTCTAGTTTCTTACAGATGTAACAAACCCTAGGTTTGATTGGACACTCAGATATCTTGTGTCCTTCCCTGTTGCAGCGAAAACACTTGATAGGTTACGCGTGGTTCAGCCTTGGTGTTTTTTGCCCTAGACCTTCCCCGTTTTGTGGTCGAGGTTGATCTCTAGCATTCCCCTGTGGTCGGGCATACGACTTGTGTTGTTGATGTTGCCTAGCCCTATTCTGTTGGTCGTTATGCCCCTGAGGTCTGATGGGTCCATCTACAGCACCCCTATTCAGACAACTCTGCTTCATCTGCTCCACTTTCTTGCATTTCTCCACCAGTACTTGGTATTGGCGTCTCTCTAAAGGCCCCACTAACTCTTTAATCTCATACCTAAGCCGACTTTCGAACCTCTCACACATGTATTCTTCATCTATCTGATTTAGGAAATAGCATAAATGCTTTGCTAGGGACTCAAACTTTGCTGCATATAGCGCTATTATGAGATTCCCTTGATACAACTTCAGAAATTGGGCCTCCTTCTCAGCCCTAGCACTCTTCGGGAAGTATTTGTCTAGGAACTTATTCATGAAAGCCTCCCAGGTCAGCTCTTCATGATTTGTCTCCATCATTCTCTTCGCACCGCGCCACCAGTATTCAGTTTCACCAATCATTAAATAGGTCGCATACTCCACTTTCGCATTGTCAGGGCAGTGTAGGATCTCGAAGATCTTCTCAATCTTCTGCAGCCAAAGATCGGTCTTTTCGGGGTCATGCTCCCCTTTGAATTTAGGAGGATCTTGGTGGCGAAATTCGCTCAATGCTCTTGTTGCCCTTGCTGCTTCATCCCTCTGATCCCTCTGTTCATCTCGCTGAGCCTGGGCCGCGGCTTGTTGGGCCATTGCAGCGGCCATTGCATTCATGGCTTGGATCGCTTCAGTCATGTCATTTCCTCCTTGGGGAACCGATTGGTTTGTGCGACGAGCCATAACGCTTCCTAATTAGGAAATTATTACGACATAATTTGAATTCTAGGGTAGTAAGGAAGTCTTTTATTGAACACTATATAGTAGGTTCGGGTTATACAACAAGTCGTGTTTTGGAGGGGTTCCCAAGAAAGACAGGTGGGTCAATGGACAACTTAATAACCAAGTCTTTCCTTAGCCAGAATCCCTCCAATACAACTTTTTATGTATTATCCTTCCCTTCTATCTTGGGGATCATACAATTATACATAATTTAGGGTTTAGAACATTGTCTTAGTTACATATATTTCGATCACATGATGAATGCTCAATAATTACTTTGTGATTTAGATTGAACTAATTTAAATTGTGGGTAATAAACTCATAATTCGCAATATCATACAATCATAAATAATTAATGCATGAATTCAATTAAAATTTATTTCTAATCATAGGATCAAGAATGTAAGACATATTTTTCATCACAATTATTCGAAGGAGTTAGACAATTAAATTCACATAATTGGAATTTAAGTCATTAATGACATAAAATAGCTAGAGAACCAAACACTTTGTATGAACAAGAAGTAGAGACTCTAAAATTAATAAAACAAAAACAATCATAGATGAACAAGTAGAAAATTCATAAAAGATAATAAAATGTAACAACTTAAATAGAAATTTTATTAAAAATATAAAAGACAATGCCAATAAAAGCATGCAAGTAGACATAGAGATTTTCATATTTGAAAACAGTTAAATACACAATAGAATAATGGAGTATTTAAGACATATATTTACCTACAACAATTAGGAAGTTACACAATTAATAACACATAATAGAAATTTAAATAATTAGTAAAATTTCAAATTCAAGGAGGTTACACAATTAATAACACATAATAGAAATTTAAGTGATTAGTGAAATTTCAAATTCAAGGAGGTTACACAATTAATGACACGTAATAAAATTTGACTAATTAGTAAAATTCAATTTCAAGGAGGTTACATAATTAGTGACCCATAATAGAAATTTAAATAATTAGTAAAACTCAAATAATTAGAAAATAAGACAATTAACATGAGCAACATCAGAAAACAGGCGACATACACAACGCGTCCCACCCCACCAAAGTCCGAGAATTAGTGTTCTGATACCACAATGTAACGCCCCAGATTTTGATCCAAGACATTACTTAAAAATATTTGTTTTCTTTCGAAAACGACATAATTTTTTTTTAAAGGAGTAGTTCATCATGTAATCAATAAAATTTCACTAGTAAATAATTTGATTTCATTTTATGAAATAACACAATGCCATTTACCGGATATCATTTAAATTCTCCTTAAATGTAATAAAAACAATGTTGACTGATTCAAGTTTTTCCTAGCGGAAGGACCTCACTTCCGCATTTCTATTTAAAATTGACAATGAAAAGTAAATAAACTTTAAAAATGTACCACATTGGTCTTATCACTACAAACATTATTTTTTAATTAAAGTACCCCTTTTTCCCACGCGCGCGCACCAAGCAAACGTCATTCATGCAACTCTTCAAGATCGTTAGTACCTAAATATTGGTGTAAGGGGTCAGTTCATCCCATGGCAAAATTAAACCAAATAATAAGTTAATAACCATAAAATATGAATATAAAACCTTTTTGTAATAAAATATTTAGGGAAATTGATTTTTTTTAATCATTCACAAAGATGTATCAAAAGTCATAAAAAGGCATCTAAATAAATCGAGTAGCAACTCACCTCAGGGCAAATAATTAGATCAAAATAAAAATAACAATAAAATGAATGCAAGCTGTGCATGTTCTTAAACATATATGATCCGGATATAACCAGCCACACAGAAGTCACCCATACCAATGGGCAAAATTAAACCAGCCATACAGGCCTCCACAAAGATGCATATGATATGTCATGAAATGATAATGATGCTCAAAATTTACAAATCACTAGCCACTTAGGCAACCACAAGGAAAAGGTCATAACACGAAGAACCAGCCACTTAGTCAACCACAAAGAGACAACTATTCAAACTACAAATCACCAGCCATTTAGGCAACCACAAAGATAATAAATATTTAAAACACAAATAACTAGACACTTAGGCAACCACAAAGATAAAAGTATTCAAGGTTAAATTTTAATCACATATGACATCAACATTTTATTCTCATGGATGCTTACAATCGAGAATCAGTAATTTTGCTATCCCAAATATATAACACACAAACACGCGAATAAATATCTTAGAGTCACAACTTTCATTTTAAAAACTATAAAATTGGATTAGCCACGTGTTATTGATAGACATCAAAACTCAAATAACGAAGAACACAAACAAATATGAACTTTATTTCTTCTACTATAAAATTTCTCCTAATTATTAGTCATTTAGATATACAACTCAAGGTTTACCATTAAACACATCACAAAAATCAACTTAATAATGTTATCACAATTAAAAATTAAAACTTTTCATCAATTCCCTCAAGACTCATATAGTATTCATAAAAATCAAAACTTTGAAATGAAATAGCACAAAAATCGAAACTTTAAATTAAAAACATCCTAACAAACATATTACTCATGAAATAGCACAACCATAATGAATGTGTTGTGCTCAGAATGTTAGTGTCAAACTTAGTGTTTCGGTTTGATACCTAATGGATGTTTCGTACCAAGTGGACGTATATGAGGCTATGTGACATAGTTTTGGGCGATTGTAATTCATCGATACGAAAATAAAGGAAACTCAGTGGACCTTGAGAAGATTGTTAGACCGTTGGTCCCTCGTGATAGCTTTAAGTCCAAGTCGAAGGGAGCATTATTACAGTTAGGTTAAGATGGTCTAAGCCATCATCATGGTCATTGGGTACTTATCGACAAATTAAGGGACTGATCATCCTTGATCTCTTGTTGGTAGTAGACAAAATCATATTGAGTGGAACGGGCGAGTCTTACTGGCTATGATAGTGCGTAAAATTATTAAGCACCCTATGAGAAGGGATAGACGACACTCTCTCGCATAGGCGTGAGGAACAAGTTCTAGCATGTTTGCTGAGTAGAAGTGCAAACCTAGTGTGGGTATTATTCTTACTTTAAGTTTCAAGGACGAAACTTTTTTTTGGAGGGTAGTAATGTAAGACCCTTAATTTTTAAACTCTAATTTATGCAATATTAGTATATTTGGTGTTAAATTGTTGAGGCATTTAGCCCAATTTTAATTCATTTTGTGAATTAAATACCAAAAGCATATTTTATTAGAGTTTGTTTTAAGTTCTTTATATATATATATTTATATATATATATATATATTTAGATCCGGTGAGAATCATTTGGCGAGAAATAATTTATTTATGTTGCGAAGAATTTAATACCAGACTGTTTAGTTAAAAATATCTCTGGTTGCGGAAAATTTTATCGGTCAATTGAGTTGCAATGAGAATAGATATTTTTATCAAAATAATTCGAGATGTGGGTAAGATTTTTAGATATTTGTTGGTTTGGTTTATACATATATTTATATATATATTAGTTGGTGAATTAGTAATATATATATATATAGTTAGTAAGTTAGTATGTATATATATGTGAGAGGAAGGATTAGAAACGGAGAAGCAAAAACACTCCCTGCCTCGCGTTCATCTTTCCTTTCATTCCTTGCTTCGCGACAAGTGTTGGTGGTTTTCAAAACCGCCAAACACTAACCTCCTCTTTTCTTCGACTTCGGAGCTTTATTTCACAAAGTGACAGAAGGGAAAATTGCCCACCTCCATGCTACGGTGCTAGTGAGCCAATTTTGGAAGCATTGTGCAAAGCGAAGTTTTACCGGAATTTAATAGCGGTGCCATAATCGGTCTTTAAAGCTACAAAGAAGGTAAGTGCTCCTTCCAAATTTCTAGTTTGCATATAGGGACTCTATATGTGTGATTGATGTAGGTTTAAGATGTGATTGCGTGAAAAATCATTTTTGACGTGAATATATTTATTTTGAGAGAAAATACGGTTTGATACGGGTTATGATTTTGGAGTTAAATTAAGGTGTTTTATGTGTAGTTGAGGAAATTAATTTAATGAGTCTGAAGGATGATTTATGGAAATTTATTGGGTGTAAATTTATGTTTGCAATTATGGAAATTAGTGGGTGTATTGTGGTTGAAAACTGAGGAGTTTTGAAATTGAGTGATTTATGGCTAAATTTGGAGTGGAGTGTGAATTGGAATTTTTTTGTGATTTGGGTGAATTGTGAAAATAAATTTGGTGGGTTTAAGGTGTAATGTTGTGGGAAATGAATTTAATGCTTTTATGGGTGAAATGGTGAAATTGAATTTAATGAGTTTTGAGGTGTGGGTGGTGGTGATTTCTGCTTGGTATGATTGATGTGTTCATGGGTAATAACATGAATGTTGAAATTTGCTTTATGTTTAAAGATGTGGGATTTTGAATCAATGAAATTTGTGTGTGGCTATTGTGTAAAATGAATTGATGAGATTGGTGTATATGGTGATAGTGGTGACCGGATGGGCCATGGTGATAGTGGTGACCGGATGGGCCACGATATAATGCATTTCATAGTACATGGTGACCGGATGGGCCATGGTGATAGTGGTGACTGGATGGGCCACGATATAATGCATTTCAAAGTACATGGTGACTGGATGGGCCATGCTGATAGTGGTGACCGGATGGGCCACGATATAATGCATTTCATAGTACCTGGTGACCGGATGGGCCATGGTGATAGTGATGACTGGATGGGCCACAATATAATGCATTTCATAGTACATGGTGACCGGATGGGCCACATAACGATGTCATATCCATTAGTATATACGCATTGCGTTAGAGTGCTTGGCACGCAAGTCATGATGTGCGACTAAGGTGTGAATTTGTGGAGATTAATTTGGTGTGAAGTATGTTTGATATATGATGAATAATTATTGGTGATTATGTGTGAAGTGGTGGTGATTAAGTTTTGATGTAATTATGTGTTCATAATTGAGGTCATGATGGTTGTATATGCGTACTTGATTGTGGTGTGTGAATTGTGCCGTATTTGGTGTTTGTGATTGATTGAGTTGGTGTTGAATGTGTTTGAATGACTTTGGTGTGTTTTCAAAACTGAAAATCTGTCATTTTTACAGTTGTATTCGAATGCAACAGGGTTGTAGTCGAAAACAGATGAGTTGTTTTTGCCTCTAACTTGCGTATTCGCAAGTTTATTCGACTACGAAGAGGGTTTAGTCGAATACAAATCACAAAGTTTTGTCACTGACTTCGCAATTGTATTCGAGTACAAGGTGGTTGTATTCGAATACAAAAAGTGTTGTTTTTCTGCTGTTTTTGCAGCTGTATTAGACTACATGGAGGCTGTAGTCGAATACACTTGTGCTGTTTGTGCTGTTTTGCTGTTTTTCTATTGTTTTTGCATCTGTATTCGAATGCAGATATGCTGTATTCGAATACAACAGTGCAGTTTGGTCAAAAACTTCATTTTTCAACCTTGTTTATGCATGTTGAACATATGCAAACCCTTTCTATATGTATGCTAAGTGGAAAGGTGATTTTCTGCATTTAAAATTTAAATGTTATGTGGTATTTGTTAATTTCGGTTGGTGACCCTTTACAATTTTGTGGAAATCTGGGCTTTTCCCTCAGATGAGAACCAGGGTCGTTCCAAGGCGTAGCTTAGCGATGAGTTGGATTTGTGATCGAAAGCAGTGGGGCTTCATGCCGCTCGTGGATTCTCAGTACCCAGTCACCCTCAGATAGATTAATGATCAGCTTAGGGTTCTTTTTAAGAATTTTATTTATTTCCCTTTCTTATTTCAAGGTTGTGGTTGTAAAAAAGGGAACTTATGTATTTGAAACATGTTATTTTAGTCGATGTATTTTATATTTGAATACTTTGGATTTTCGTTCCAAAAACTATTTTCGTTGTTTGTAATTAATAAATATTTTGTTTTCGTGTTACGATTTTAATATTTTATCCAAAAGTATTCCTTTATGTATGGATTTGGTTTTACCAATTTATTTTTGAAAAAAAAAAAAAATACACTCGCGCTGTTATAAATCGGGGTGTTACATTGTGGTATTAGAACTTTGGTTTAAATTTATTTGGGGCTGTGAATTGGGTGTCCTAAGCTGATCAAGAGTCGAGGTTAGGGGTGTGAAATGACTGGAGTCCACGTGTGCTTTGTGTTTTGTTGTCTTGGGTCAAGCATGATATGCTTAAGTAGCTTATTGTTTCTTATATGAAACAGCGTGCCCTGTGCCACTTTAGTTGGAAGAGTAGTTAAAACATATAACATAAGTCGACTTTGGTCGATGAGTGTCTCTGAATTCCCTAAATGTATCGGTCTGGGAAAGACAGGGTTGAAGCGAATCATGACGGCATGGGATTTATAAAGTGGTTCCAAGGATACAGAGGCTATGTTATTGGTGTTAACTTGAAGATGATGTGTATGAGTGCATCAACGTTAGACTGATAAGGGATTTCAAGTAAGAATCTAAGTGGAGAATTTTTTTAAAGAAAAGTATTAGATCTTTTCCTGGTAGATTTTAGGACGAGACTGGATAAAGTTTGATAACTGTCAAAGAGATGTGAACACCATCGAGTTGTTGAGAAGACGAGGCTTTCATTTGGAATAGCATCTGGTGCTTAGGTGTCAACTAAGGAAGCTAGTATTGAAGTTAAGGTGCGCTACACATTAGGGGTGAATATTACCTTGGTTAGGCAAAGGACGCTTGGAGGAATAGTCGATACCTTGAGGGGTAAGGTTGAACATTTGAGTTAAACTAGATTCGTGACCTAGATTGTTAAGTATGAACTGCGTGACGATTATAGGAGTGAGACTATATAATTTGTTGGTAAGTCACAAATCTCTGTGTGGTTTAGGAGATAATAAGGATGGATAGTGATCTTAGATGAAAATATTGACGCGTAAGTGTGAATTTTGAGTGATGTGCGGGTGAACATAAGGAGTTAAGCTTTGATGTATTGAACCACATGTTACTATTGAGTGGAATTGGATGTACAGAGTACAGGAATACTTAGAGATTGTTGCAATGTAAGCTGGGAGTGTCTATTAAAGGATGGTAAACACTAGGAGAGGGTGAATATTTTGATAAGTTAGAGGGACTAACCAACATTTGATTTGGGACCTTGAGATGGTTAATCTTTAAGCCGACGATTCCAAATCCATAAGGTTGTATGGAGGACCAAGTGATGCCTTAAACTTGTATGATCGAGGAAGTAGAGGTAGGCAAGTGATAAATGATTCATGTTATGGATGACAGTGTTTGATGATTTACTGATAATGTTGTGTTGTGATTAGAAGAGTTTTCATTAGTGAGATTACTAAGGCGGTTAGAGTCGATGATGAATAAGATTTTGTATTGTATCTTAAGATGAAATGGATGAATTTAGACGGTGTAATGAGTATTTGAAGATTTCAAGGATCAGAAATTTATAATTTTATTCAATTACATGAGGATCGTGGAGATATTTTACTGCTAAGTTATGAGGATGAAGTTTAAAGATAATTATTCTTTAGGAGATGCTTATTGGGAACGTTTGAGAATTAGTTCTTTAGGACGTTCGATTGTCGGGATTCTTTTAGTTGGTACCTTGGTGGAGGTTGAGAAAGAATAAGAAAATTCAGCGAGTGAACCAAATGTTGGAAAACGTGCCATGAGAACTTGTAGGAGCGGCACATGGGTATGTGACTTATATCAACTAAGGATTCATGAAATGAATTATACATCCGAAAATCATACATTGTTATTAAAAGAGTACGCCAATGAATTCAAAGGCACTACTTCAAGGCATGTCATAAGAGTTAAATGTTTGTTTGGTAGGGAAGAATTGAACATGGAATGAAAGAGTTTGGTGGGAACTAGTAAGGCTTAATTTATTGAAATTACTATAATGAAGCAAGACGAAGTATGATGGCAGATGAGCTAAGCAAATAAAGGACTCTAGGTGTTGACCACATAGACGGTTGAATGACGGTAGAGGTGAAAAGTGTTTTGAGATATATTTCAGATGTAGAATATTTCATAGGAAGTGTGAAAATTTGGAGGAATTAAGATTTTGTTGAATCGTTGAAGAAATTCTTAAAGATCAGGATGACAAGCTAATCTGAAGGAAGAAAAGTTTAATAGTAAAAGGAAAGACCAAAGAAAACCAAGTTGGATGATATGTTGGAATATGACGCACAATGGTGCGTACCAATTGTGGCTATCAAAGGAGAGAGCAAATTTTGGAAAAAGACATACAAAAGTAAGCTAAGTAATGATTTCGAAATAATAAAGATGTATCAAGGTTCGAGGTGGAAATTTAAGGTTTGTATAAATGGAAACGTGATGGAGTGAATACAATGTGTTTGACCTGTCATAATGAAAAGATAATCATCAAGCTGCAAATAAAGGACGCGGTGGAATTGAAATGTATCAGAATGAATGTTGGCAGCAAAGGTAGGAAAATTGTTTCCGGGTTTATCTAGAATTCCGAAGTATGGAGGAAGTTTGTGTGTTGTGGGTGGTATAACCCTGACATGTTGTCAAAAATATTTAAGGAAACTTTGATCACCAATGGGATCTTGAGAGGTGATTATTAAGGTTGTAACTAGACCAAAATTCTGATGAGAACACAGTGGTTCGATGTAGTTGTGCGACTAAAGAAAATCGAGGATTTGTGGACAATGGAGAAATTAGGGAGTTCTCGGTGGTAATGACTATTTTGTGCTCAGAATGTTAGTGTCAAACTTAGTGTTTCGGTTTGATACCTAATGGATGTTTCATACCAAGTGGACGCATATGAGGCAATGTGACATAGTTTTAGGCGATTGTACTTCATCGATAGGAAAATAAGGGAAACTCAGTGGACCCTGAGAAGATTGTTAGACTGCTGGTGCCTCGTGATAGCTTTAAGTCCAAGTCAAAGGGAGCATTATTACAGTTAGGTTAAGATGGTCTAAGCCATCATCATGGTCATTGGCTACTTATTGACAAATTCAGGGACTGATCATCCTTGATCTCTTGTTGGTAGTAGACAAAATCATGTTGAGTGAAACGGGCGAGTCTTACCGGCTATGATAGTGCGTAAAGTTATTAAGCACCCTATGAAAAGGGATAGACGACACTTTCTCGCATAGGCGTGAGGAACAAGTTCTAGCATGTATGCTGAGTAGAAGTGCAAACCTAGTGTGGGTATTACTCTTACTTTTAGTTTCGAGGACGAAACTTCTTTTTGGAGGGTAGTAATGTAAGACCTTTAATTTTTAAACTCTAATTTATGCAATTTTAGTATATTTGGTGTTAAATTGCTGAGGCATTTAGCCCAATTTTAATTCATTTTGTGATTTAAATACCAAAAGCATATTTTATTAGAGTTTGTTTTAACTTCCTTATGTATATATATATATATATATATATATATACATATATATATTTAGATCCGGTGAGAATCATTTTGCGAGATATAATTTATTTATGTTGCGAAGAATTTAATACTGGACTGTTTTGTTAAAAATATCTCTGGTTGCAGAAAATTTTATCTGTTAATTGAGTAGCAACGAGAATAGATATTTTTATCAAAATAATTCGAGATGTGGGTAAGAGTTTGGTTTAAATATATTTATATATATATTGGTTGTTGAATTAGTAATCTATATATATAGTTAGTAAGTTAGTATGTATATATATGTGAGAGGATGGATGAGAAACTGAGAAGCAAAAACACTCCCTGCCTCGCGTTCATCTTTCCTTTCTTTCCTTGCTTCGCGACAAGTGTTGGTGGTTTTCAAAACCGCCAAACACAAACATCCACTTTTCTTCGACTTCGGAGCTTCATCTCGCAATGTGACAGAAGGGAAAATTTCCCACCTCCACGCTACGGTGCTAGCGAGCCAACTTTGGAAGCGTCATGCAAAGCGATGTTTTACCGGAAATTAATCGCGGTGCCGTAATCGGCCGTTAATGCTACAACAAAGGTAAGGGCTCCTTCCAAATTTCTAGTTTGCATATAGGGAGTCTGTATGTGTGATTGATGTAGGTTTAAGGTGTGACTGCGTGAAAAATCATTTTCGACGTAAATATATGTATTTTGAGTGAAAATACGGTTTAATACGTGTTATGATTTTGGAGTTAAGTTAAGGTGTTTTATGTGGAGTTGAGGAAATTAATTTAATGAGTTTGAAGGATGATTTGTGGAAATTAATTGGGTGTAAATTTATGTTCGCAATTATGGAAATTAGTTGGTGTATTGTGGTTGAAAAATGAGGAGTTTTGAAATTGAGTGATTTATGGTTAAATTTGGAGTGGAGTGTGAATTGGAATTTGCTTTGATTTGGGTGAATTGTGAAAATAAATTTGGTGGGTTTAATGTGTAATGTTGTGGGAAATGAATTTAATGCTTTTATGGGTGAAATGGTGAAATTGAACTTAATGAGTTTTTGAGGTGCGGGTGGTGGTGATTTTTGCTTGGCGTGATTGATGTGTTCATGGGTAATAACATGAGTTGTGCTGTTTGTGCTGTTTTGCTTTTTTTCGGCTGTTTTTGCATCTGTATTCGAATACAGAAGTGCAGCTTGGTCAAAAACTTCATTTTTTCAACCTTGTTTATGCATGTTGAACATATGCAAACACTTTCTAGATGTATGCTAAGTGGAAAGGTGATTTTGTGCATTTAAAATTTAAAATGCTATGTGGTATTTGTTAATTTCGGTTGGTGACCCTTTACAATTTTGTGGAAATCTAGACTTTGCCCTCAGATGAGAACCAGGGTCATTCTAAGGCGTAGCTTAGAGATGAGTTGGATTTGTGATCGAAAGCAGTGGGGCTTGATGCCGCTCGTGGATTCTCTGTACCAAGTCACCCTCAGATAGATTAATGATCAACTTAGGGTTCTTTTTAAGAATTTTATTTATTTCCCTTTCTTATTTCAAGGTTGTGGTTGTAAAAAAGGGAACTTATGTATTTGAAACAGATTATTTTAGTCGATGTATTTTATATTTGAATACTTTGGATTTTCGTTCCAAAAACTATTTTCGCTGTTTGTAATTAATAAATATTTTATTGTCGTGTTACGACTTAAATATTTTATCCAAAAGTATTTCTTTATGTATGGATTTGGTTTTACCAATTTATTTTTGAAAAAAAAAATATACACTCGTGCTGTTAAAAATCGGGGTGTTACGACAAGCATATTACTCATGTTATAATAATAAAAATCAAAATTTTATAATTAATGTTATCAAGGCAAACATATTACTCATAACAACAAAACAATATAGTTAAATTCTTTAAGGCAAACATAAAATCAACATTTTTCTTTTAAAACATCAAGACATCATATCAATATCTTACAAACTATTAATTTAATATCCAGCCTAACCTTGCATGGGGAAAAGCCCTTACCTTGAGTGCTTTCCTTCCAGGTGACACTATATAGCCCTCGAAAATCTCTCCAAGATGAAGGAACAAAAGTTTAGAACTTCGATCAGAATGTGAGGGAATGTGAGGATGGTTGTTTGATTGGCTTAGAAAATATTTGAGATAAATGAAATGTTGGTAATGACGTGTGGGTGATTATGACTTCTTTTTCTCTACTGCAAGTTTAATCGTGTCCTACGAATGAGAGGTGTGTGTGACTAATAAAGAAGACGTGGGGCTGATTAGAGGGAAGGAATAATTCTTTTCATTGAGTTTAATTGCACACATGAATAAGGAATTAATTAGAAATAATACCATTCAATAACCAACCTTTAAGAATTAATTGACATTCATGTATTTATTCTTGCTAGTTACACATCTGAATGGACACAAGGGAAAGTGCATGGTTCTATGAACTAAATACTATTAAAAATAAAATATAGTTATCAAAAGTAGTAGTGTGGGTGATTCAATTTTGACTTAGTTAAAATTGACTTGGTCATGGTTCACTCTAAGACAGAAATTTCTACGAGTTTTAATTAGTTAATAATAAAAATCACAATAATTAATTACTTAATATAAAAATACTTCATCAAATAATTAAACATCCAAGGAATAATTATCTTACTATCATCACACTGAATTAATAAAACAGAATAAACAAAACTAAGGGTTTTAAATTAATTAATTAAAATAAAGGGTGTTACACTGTGCATGTGCATTCCTCGCTCTCAAGTTTCAATAATCATCCAAAGCAGCACTAAAAGAAGATAGAGATTTGGGGAATCTCCGAATTCGAACCAGTGTAGAAAAGACAAAATTGTTGAGCGATGAGAAAGCAAATAACTTCCACAACCTATCTCGATTCTACTTTAAATGAAACATAACACATGACATGAATATGAATTTCATTTTGAAACAATCTATCTTATACTAGAATCCCTTTAAACATTCCCTCTGAATGTTCTACGTACACTCCCTCTGAAATTTCCCTTTGGACAATCTATTCTGATTCTAACATGAACTTCCTCTGATCAAGTCTTTCCTCTAACTTGAACTTCCGTTGATCATGTTTCTCCTTTGATTGGCTACCTTTGATCAAGTCTTGTGTCTAATTGAACTTCCTATGATCGAGTTTCCTCTAACTATAACTTCCCTCCAATATTTAACCTGGGACTAACCTTAATGTACTGTTTTGAATTACTTATGTTAAAGCTAATCAATTAATTGTATTTGATGTGATAATTTGGTGTGTTTAATATACATAATGTCATAATATGCATTGTTTTGAAATGTTACGGTGGGACATGAGGATTGTTTCAAAAATGAAACATAGGTAAGGGAAAAACAACTTGGACGCTGATTAAGGTCATGGCGGAGTCCTTGTTGAAACCAAGTTGGTTTTACATTTAGAGTTTTGATGTCAACAAAAGTATTTTACGAGAACAATATATTTGACTTCAAAGAGTATGAAAGAAGATTCATGTTTTTGAAGAAAATCTAAAATAAGATTTGATTCAAATTTATAATTGGAGAAAATCTTTGACCAAGTTGAAAAGAAAATATGGTCAAGATTTGAAGAATATTTGAAGAAGATTTGATTAAGATTTGAAGAATATTTAAAGCAGATTTAGTGAAGATTTGATTAACATTTAATGAAGATTTGAAGAATATTTGATCAACATTTAATGAAGATTTGAAGAAGATTTGAAGAATATTTGATCTACATTTAATGAAGATTAGAAGAATATTTGATCAACATTTTAATGAAGATTTGAAGCATATTTGATCAACATTTAATGAAGATTTGAAGAATATTTGATATGAAGAATTTACAAAGTCAATCTACAAAAAATTGGAACAGAATCATTCTGAAGAATTTACAAAGTCAATCTACACAAAATAGGAACAGAATCAATTTGAAGAATTTACAAACTCAATCTAAACAAGATACAATTCAGAATTAAATAAGGATTAAATTGAAGCCCAAATTTTCACTATAAATAGACACTCAAGGCTGAAGGAGAAAAGCATCAAAAAGTAGAAAAGAGTATAAGAACTCAAGCTCAAGATTCCAAATTCATCTTAAAGTTCAAAGAGAGAAACACTTGTTCGAATGAGAAATATTTTCTGAGTGTTCTTTTCTTAGAGTGTGAGAGTATTACTATTATTATCAGCTTTGTTAGAAGCAACTACTCAAGTTTCAATCTCTTGTATCCAACCCGATAGTGGTTTTGTGCCTTCTTCAATCTGGGGTTGTCAGGTAGTTAGGAGAAGACTTGGCTTGTAGGGTCAAGGTGGTGTTGTTCCTCAAAAGTCTGGGGTTGTCAGGCTGTTTGGGAAGACTGGCTTGGAGGGTCAGGTGCTTTGTAATTCAAGGTTTTTGAATTAGTGGGTTAAAGCCTTCTAAATGAAGGGACTGGATGTAGCCAAGTTAGTGGTGAACCAGGATAATTCTACGCGTCAAATTATTTATGCTTTCATTGCTTGCTGCCTCTAAATCTTATTGCTTCTAATCCAAGTAAGTCACCAAAACCAAACTAATTTTTAATTATTTATAAATTATCAAAAAAGTTATCAACCTTGTGCAAACACAATTCAACCCCCCTTTCTCGTGTTCGCACCTTCATACCTACCTTACCAAGAGGATCTCAATTATCTTGGTGATCCAAGTTGAGATAATTGAGGAGGCCTTTTCCATACTCTAAGGAAAAGGAAGTTAAATTAAGGACTATTTTTCTAAAACAAAACTGCATAATCGTGTCATTCTTGAATTTGCATTTAAGGAAATTCATTTGAACTGCCCTCCCCCTTTTTATAGAACTCATTGAGATTATTATCTCATCCTCTATTTATATGTATTTTAGTAGATAAGAGGACTTGAGACTTGGACTCGAGCACAGAGGTTAAGGATATGTAGTTGTATTATGTTTATTTGTTATTTATTTGGTGTATTAGTACATCATAGGATGTTTTTGTAGACTATGTATTATGTAGTTACAATGTCATTTTAATGATTTTAATATATGAGAATTTATATGATTGCCTTTGGAATGTTATAATGTATATTTTATTTCAATTTTCTAGATACATAGTGATGGATATTATATTGGGCGAAATCTTTAATCAATGTAATGGGTATGAGTATAAAATAATGTGGAATGAACGGAAATGCCATAATTTTCAAAGATTCATTTTTTGCTTACCACATACGGTTGAACCATATTGAGTTATAACTAATTAAGAATATATGAAACCTATAGAATTGATGCAAACTAATTTATGTCAAGATTGAATGATACTTGATTTTTGTGAAATACTATTCTAATTATTGTATGGATAATGTGTATTTAAGTGTTGTTGTTTCTCGAATGAAGTTATGATTTTACACAAATGCATTACTTAGATCATAAATTTGTGCTTATATATGATATATTAAAGTACTTAGATCATAAATTACATATATAACATATCAACCAGTACAAACACAACCTCAAAATCATAACATTTATTTATTTGTAAATTTGATGAAAGAGTACAATTTTTTCTATCATGGTTTTATTCATGCCACACATACGAAGTTATTAACTTGGCCAAACATTGTACAAAATGTATAAAACAAAGCACCGGTAACTTATTTAATAGATATTAATATGCCTTATCTCATGTATGCTTTAGAAAATGGATATTAGCTTTAAAATAATTGTTCTTTTTTAGTTGGTGGGTTTTCAATTGGTGGGTCTTCAGTTGGTGGGTCTTCAGTTGGTTGTTTTTTAATTTGTGGTTTTTTATTTCGTGGTTTTTTAATTCATGGATTTTTAATTGGTTGGTCTTCAGTTGGTGGGTCTTCAGTTGGTGGGTCTTTAACTGGTGGTTTTTTAATTGGTACTTTTTGGTCTGGTAGTTTTTCTTTTTTAATTTTTTCTGGTTTATTAATTGGTCGTTTTAAAATCGGTGGCAATGGAACTGCGGGTCTTCGAACCTTACCATTTGGTTGCAATATGTAATCATCAGCAAAACCTTGTGGATGAATCATAAGAAAACCAAGGAAAAAAACTAGTAAAGACAAGATAAAGGAAGCCATTTCGTTAAGTGGTTTAATGTTTGTGCAAATAAAAAAGAAGGGGAGTAATCGTGTTTTATACTAGTTAAGGGCCTTAATGGGAGCTTAATTTCTCCATTATAGTCGTTTATTATATCTCAATGGTCATTTTATTATATATTAAATTTTGTGTGATTTATTCAACAATGTTACAACTCTTGGAAAAACTACAAGAGTATTTACAATATCAATCATTTATAACTATTGCCCCTTAGTGTCATTGGCTTTCTCCATGTGATAACCTTTCTATTAATTGGACATCGCACTACATAGTTACCTCAAATAATTAAATAAGGAAAAACAATGCAAGAACAATTATTGATTTGGTGCAATTAAAATTTGAGATAACATAAAATTGGATTTAGTTTGTATAAATAATCAATATAAAACTTATTTACATATGTATTGAATCATATTTCATCTTCTAGATATTTGTAGATAAATTTAAATACGAATATGACAAATTAAAGTTGCATTATAGTCTAACTTAATTTGTAGATAAATTTGTAAAAACATTAAAAAAGAATATAGCCTCCGGACAATATCTACTTAAACTTCTTCTAAATTTAGCCACATCAAATATATTCGATGAGACATCTTAAAAAATCATCTTACAACCACTCTTACATTACATCCATTCTTCCATTGATTAATATTTCAATTTTATTCTTTATTTATTGTTGTTTGTAACACCCCGATTTTTAACAGCGAGAGTGTAATTTTTTTTTAGTAATAAACACTTTTGGATAAAATATTCATAATCGTACTTTAATTTATATCACAGTAAAATGTTTAATTGTAAATTTCTTTTCCAAAAATGACGATTAGAATCATTGTTGCATTATATAAAATGGTTTCGACACAAATAACTTACTTACAACCGAACAATTCACATTGACCAAAAAAAAATCACAACTATTTCAGATACATAAATTCCATTGCGACAACATCAATGCAATAAGGAAAGGAGAATAAATAAAACCTTAAGCTGATCTTGAACTCTAACATCAATGCTATTTATGTTTTTAAATGCATAAAAATAACCCTCCAACTTAACATACATCTAAGAAGGGTTTACATATGCTAAACATGCATCAACAAAGTTGAAAAATTAAGTTTTGGACAAAATTTCACTGTTGTATTCGAATACAACCACTGTGTACTTGAATACGCTTGCGAAAACAGTAGAAAAACAGCAGAAACAACACTAACGGCACTACTGTATTCGAATACAGCCGGTCTATATTCGAATACAGCATTCCATTCAACTGTATTCAAATACAGCACCTTGTGTAGTCGAATACACTTCAAAAAATCAAGTTAGTAGCTAATTTAATCATGTGTATTCGACTACAACATAGGTGTAGTCGAATACACCTGTCAAAACAGCAGAAAATCAATTTTTAACCTTTTCAAAAACATTCCAACACCTCCAAATTCATTCCAACACTTTCAACACCAATTCAATCAATCACAAACACCAACACAACACAAATCACTCATCACAATCAAGTACGGATATACAAACATCATAACATGTCAAACACGACTCGCGTGCCAAGAACCCTAATGCAATGCGTATATGCCAATGCACATGATTCTGAAATATCATCAAATCCTCCTCGAAGGGCGTAAATCATAATTGTACAGCCTCTCACAGACTGGTACTAATTACCAAGGTGCAGTCTCTCACAGGCTAGCACGATTTACTAATGTGCAACCTCTCACAGCTTAGCACGACGCGATAATCCATGTAAGGGTGAGATGAACGATCCAATCACGTGGAATTGTCCCGTGGCCCATCCGGTCACCACTATCACTGACGCGATAATCCCCGTAAGGATAAGATGAACCATCCAATCACGTGGAATCATCTCGTGGCCCATCCGGTCACCACTATCACTACTATGAAATGCATGAGCATACTCTGACTCTTGACACCAAAATCATTAAGTAAATGCAGCGATTAAAAGATTCCCCATTTTTAATGCTCATTTAACACTAATGATTCTCAAATTTAACACAGAGCATACTCAATGCATACAATCCTCAAATCACATGAAATTGAATTCACAAATCATATTGAATTCAAATCACCACATACACAATCTCATCAATTCATACCAAATCAACATACACACATAATTTGCATTTATTCAAATTCCCACATCTTGAAACATAAAGCAAATATCCACATTCATGAAGTTACCCATAAACACATCAACCATACCAAGTAAAAATCACCATCACCCACACCTCAAAACTCATTAAATTCAATTTGACCATTTACCCACAAAATGCATTAACTTCATTTCTAACAACAATACACCTTAACCCATCAAATTTATTTTCCAAAATTTTCAATCATAACACTCCAAATTAAAACTCAAAATTGTTAAACATAAACCACCAAATTTCTTTTCCACCACTCACATAAATCCCATTAAATTCCTTTTCCCCAAATTCACACATAACCTCCATCAAAACAAACCCCACAAATACACATATAGCGTCCTATATGCAAGCTAAATATTGGAAGGAGCCCTTACCTCGACGGTAGCTAGAACGGTCGTTTAAGGCACCGCGATAAAATTCCGGTAAAATTCCCGCTTCGCACAGAGCTGCGAAAATTAGTTCCCAAACACCGCAACGTGATCACGATCAACTTTCTCTTCACTCGCGTCACGAGATAAAGCTTGGATCTAGGTGATATGTGAGGTTTTGTATGTGGGTTTTTGAAAAAACAAGAAGAAAAGACGAAGATGGAGGTAGGCACGCGAACAGAGGGAAAATGTTGCTTACTTTTTCCTTTCCTTCCTTTTCTTTCATATATATATATATATACTAATATATATATATATATATAAATATATAAATATCCCAAACCAACCAAAACAAACACTCTCACACACACCCCAACAATTTTGATAAAAATATCCATTCTCATTGCAACTCAATTGACAGGTAAAATTTTCTGCAACTATAGATATTTTTAACAAGATTGTCCGGTAATAAATTTTCCGCAACGTAATTAAATTATTTCTCGTCAAATAATTTAAAACGGGACCCACAAAATATTTATGGCATTTTAACATCCAAAATACCAATAAAACTAGCTAAAAAGCCTCATAATTCAACATGAAAGCACCCGAAAATACAAAAAGTACATTTTAAAATTAAGGGTATTACATTCTACCCCCCTAAAAATAGTTTTGTCCTCGAAACTACGCGTCGATAAACAACTCAGGGTGTTGTTCTCTCATCTTGCTCTCAAATTCAACATTCATACTAGAACTTGTTTCGTCCGGCCTACTCGAAGAAAGCGCCATCTAACCCTCCTCATAGGGTACTTAACAACTTTGCGCACTATCATAACCGGTAAGACTCGCCCGTTCCATTAAACACGATTTTGTCTACTATCAACAAGAGATTAAGGATGATCAGTTCCTCAATTTGTCAATAGGTAGCCAACGACCATGATGATGGATTAGACCATCTTAACCCAACTATAATAATGCTCCCCTCAAGTTGGACTTAAAGCTATCTCGAGGTATAAGCGGTCTAACAATCTTCTCAAGGTCCACTTAGTTTCCCGTATTTTCCTATCGATGAAGTACAATCGCCCAAAACTATGCCACATAGCCTCATATAGATCCACTTGGTACGAAACATTCATTAGGTCCCAAACTGAAACTCTAAGTTTGACACTCACACATTGAGCACGAAACATTCATTACCGCTGAAAACTCCCTAATTTCTCCATTGCCTGTAAATGCTCGGTTTTCTTTAGTCGCACAACTGCACCAAGCCACAGTGTTCTTAACAGAATGTTGGTATGATTATAACTTTAATAAGCACATCCCAACATTCGATTGATGATCAAAGTTTTCCTCAAATATTTTCGACGACATGTCCGAACTATACCACCTCCAACACGCAAACTTCCTTCTAGCTTAGTACTTCATTTCAAGAGTCACGTCTCCAATAAAATCCAATTTGAATTTCATTCGCTGGTTAAGACCTACATTTATCTCATTCCTAACACCTCAAATTCACATTTCACTAGTCAATTTTTTTTTACATACCTTGCAACTCTGGACAAACCCGAAAATAATTTTCCTCTATCTGCTGCCAACATTCATTCTGATACTTCTCAATTTTGTTGAGTCATTTATTTGCAGCTTGATGATTATCTTTTCATTATGACAGGTCAAATACATTGTATTCACTCCATCGCTTTTCCATTTATACAAACCTTAAATGTCTACCTCGAACCTTAATACATCTTCATTATTTCGAAATCATTACTTAGCTTACTCTTGTATGTCTTTTTCCAAAAATTGCTCGCTTCTTTGATAGCCACAATCGGTACACTCCATAGTGCGTCATATCCCAAAATATCATCCAACTTAACTTGATTCCCTTTTTGTCTTTCCTCTTACTATTAAACTTTTCTTCCTTCAGATAAGCTTGTCATCCTGGTCATTAAGAATTCCTCAACAAAGTCTTAATTCCTCTAAAGTTTCACATTTCCTATGAAATATTCTACATCTGAAATATATCTCAAAACACTTTTCATCTCTACCGTCATTCAACCATCCATGTGGTCAACACCTAGAGTCCTTTATTTTTCTTAGCTCGTCTGCCATCATACTTCGTCTAGCTTCATTACAATGATTTTAATAAATCAAGCATCACTAGCTCCCACCAAAATGTTTCATTCCATGATCAATTCTTCCCTACCAAATAAACATTTCACTCTTGTGATTGACGAACACAATAACGTACCCCTATGACATGCATTCAAGTAGTGCCTTTGAATTCCTTGGCGTACTCTTCTAATAACAATGTCTGATTTTTGGATACGATAATTCATTTCATGAATCCTTAATTGACATAAGCTACATACCCATGTGCTGCTCTAACAAGTTTTTATGGCACGTTTTCCAAAAATTTGGTTCACTCGTTGGATTCTTCTTATTCATTCTCAACCTTCACCGAGGTACTAACTAAAAGAATCTTAGCAATCCAACATCCTAAATAGCTATTTCTAAAGCATTCCCAATAAGCATCTCCTAAAGAATAATCATCTTTAATCCTCGCCCTCATAACTTAGTAGTAAAATATCTCCAAGACCCACATATCTTCCTCGTCAATCTAGTAACTAAAACACTCATTTCAAATCTTAACGCTTGGCTTCCCAAGAACAACAACTAAACCAAAAATCATTCGTTACATTTCTTCCTATTCACGCTATGTCATTGAATAAAATTAGAAAATCTGATCCTGAATCTTCAAATACTCATTTCACCGTCTCAATTTATCCATTCCATCTTAAGATACAACACAAGGTCTTATTCATCAATGACTCTAACCGCCTTAGTAATATCACTAATGAAAACTCTTCTTATCATAACACAACATTATTAGTAAATCTTCAAACACTTCCATCCATAACATGAATTATTTATCACCTGCCTACCTCAACTCCCTCGATCATACAAGTTTAAGGTGTCACTTGGTCCTCCATCCCACCTTGTGGACTTTGAATCGTTGACTTAAGGATTAACCATCACAGGGTCTCAAATCAAATCTGGATTAATCCCTCTGACCTATCGAAATATTCACATTCTCCCAGTGTTTACCATCCTTTAATAGACTCTCAATGTTTACATTGCAACAATCTCTAAGTACTCTTGTACTCTGTACTTCCAATTCCACTTAATAGCAACATGTGGTTCAATACATCAAGGCTTAACTCATTCTGTTTACCCAAACATCACTCAAAGTTCAAACATACGCCTCAATAGTTTCCTCTAAGATCACTATCCACACTTATTTTCTCCTAAACCGCACAGAGAATTTTTCCCTTACCAACAAAATACATAGTCTCGCTCCTATAATCGTCATGAGGTTCATACTTAACAATCTAAGTCACGAATCTAGTTTAACTCGATTGCTCAACCTTACCCCTCAAGGTATTGACTATTCGTCAAAGCGGCATTTGCCTAACCAAGGTAATATTCACCCCTCATGTGTAGCGCACCTTAACTTCAATACAAGCCTCTTTAGTTGACACCTGAGCACCAGATGTTATTCCGAATGGAAGCCTCGTCTTCTCAACAATTCCATGGTGTTCACATCTCTTTGACAATTATCAAACTTCATCCAGTCTCGTCATGAAATCTACCGAAAAAACATCTAATACTTTTCTTAAAAATGAATTCTCCACTTAGATCTTTACTTGAAATCCCTCATACGTCTCACACCAATAACATCTTTGAGTTAACACCAATAACATAGCCTCTATATCCTTGGAATCACTTCATAAATCCCATGCCGTCAGGATTCGCTTCAACCCTGTCTTTCCCAACCGATACGTTTCAGGAATTCAGAGACACTCATCGACCAAAGTCGACTAATGTTCTATGGTTTAACTACTCTTCCAACTAAAGGGCCACAAGGCACCCTGTTTCGTATAAGAAACAATAAACTAATTAAGCACATCATGCTTGACCCAAGAAACCAAAACACAACGTACGCGTGGACTCCAGTCACTTGATACCCCTAACCTCGATTCTTGATCAGCTTAGGACACCCAACTCACAGCCCCAAAGAAATTTAAACCAAAGCTCTGATACCACAATTGTAACAGCTCGATTTTTAACACCAAAAACACGTGTGTAATTTTTTTTTAAATAAATGAATAAGTAAATAGTTTTGGATAAACTATTTAATGTCGTAACACAATGAAAAAATCAATATAATTTACAGCAGCGGAAATAATTTTAGAAATTACAAATCCAAAGTATTTAAATTCTTCTAAATCACATCAGAAGTTTACAAGGACCCATCAAAAAATAAGTCAGGCTGACAATATAGGTACAGTCTTCCCAAATAAAATAACTACAACCATAAAAGAAAGACTTCTAGATCCTATACCGTCGCCTAGTCTGATCATGCTACCAAAAAAACTGTACAGCCCGGGTGATCTCCACGCGCCCAGCACAAAATCCTGAAACAACTCCGATCAGGCAACACTAACTACCTTCCCCTCTCTACGGTACTAACCGGTAGGACGACCATGAATCTCATCTGAGGGCAAAGCCCAGATTTCCACAAAAGTTGTAAAGGGTCACCAATCCGAAATTAACAAACATCACGTAGCATTTATGTTTTTAAATGCATAAAAATCACCCTCCAACTTAGCATACATCTAAGAAGGGTTTACATATGCTAAACATGCATAAACAAAGTTGCAAAATGAAGTTTTGGACAAAATTTCACTGTTGTATTCGAATACAACCACTGTGTAGTTGAATACACTTGCAAAAACAGCAGAAAAATAGCAAAAACAACACTGACAGCACTACTGTATTCGAATACAGCCTGTCTGTATTCTGTAACAGCCCGATTTTTTTTTTCAAAACAAATACAAATTCATAATAAAGAGAGAAATACCTTTGGATAAAATATTTAAGTCGTATCACAACGACAAAAGTCAACAATAATTACAAACAGCGGAAACGGTTTTTAAATGAAAATCCAAAATATTTAAAACAGAAAAATACACCGGGGCTATGAGACCTATCCAACGTGGCTCATACCCCTGGGGTATTCTCGGTAGACACCTATACAAAAGCACTGCCCCAAGAATTTTAACTTCCCCACGTCACATCAAAAAGTGGTACAAGGACCCATCAAAATAAAAGTCAAGCTGACAATATATGGTATAGGTACAATCTTCCAGAATGAAATAAATACAACCACAACCGATAGACATCTAGCCCCTATACAGCCATCTAATCTGATCATGCTACAAAAAACTATAACCCAAGTGATCTCCACGCGCCCTGCAGAAATCCTTCTAACACAGCAGTGGTCAGGTAAGTCTAACTCCGTTCCCATCCTCAGAGTACTAACTGGTAGGACGATCCTGATTCTCATCTGAGGGCAAAGCCCAGATTTCCACAATAATTGTAAAGGTCACCAACCGAAATTAACAAATATCACATAGCATTTAAATTTTAAATGCACAAAATAACCTTTCAACTTAGCATATATCTAGAAAGGATTTTCATATGCCAAACATGCATAATCAAAGTTGAAAAATGAAGTTTTTAACAACCTGCACTGTCGTATTCGAATACAACATCCTTGTATCCGAATACAACTGTGAAAATGACATAATTTCAGTTTCGAAAACATTTCAAAATCATTCAACACTTACCACACAAAATCAATCAATCACACTCATCAATTACAGCACAATACAAACAACAACCGAGTATGTATATACAACCATCACAGTATATCAAACATGATTCGCATGCCAATCACCCTAATGCAATGCGTATATGCCAATGCACATGATTCCGGAATTCCAAACCAAAACCCTCCTCGAAAGGCGTAATTCATAATTGTACAGCCTCTCACAGACCAGTACTAATTATCAAGGTGCAATCTCTCACGGATCAGCACAATTTACCATCGTACGGCCTCTCACAGACCAGTACAATTTTCTATGCGTGCAATCGCTCACAGATCAGCCCGACTTACAAGAGTGCAATCTCTCACAGATCAGCACGACGTGAAAACCCCGCAAGGATAAGATGAACCGACTATTCATATGGCATCATCTCGTGGCCCATCACGGTTACCACTATCACTATGGCCCATCGCGGTCACCATGTACTATGAAATGCATGAGCATACTCTAACTCTTTTCACCACAACCATTAAGTAAATGTAGCTATTAAAAGATTCCCCTTTTTTAATACTCATTTAACACTAATGATTTTTCAAAACTTTTCATAGAGCATACTTAGACATATTAATTCATAATCCAACAAATTCACATCAAATTCAATCTACAAACCACATTAAATACAACAATCCAAATTCCACAAATCCACACCAAATCACTACAAATTACTCATTTTCAAAACTCGTCATATTTCAACCACAATACACCCATTAATTTCCATAATTGTAAACATGCATTTACACCAAATTTATTTCCTCAAATCACTCCTCAAACACATCAAAACAATTTCACATAAAACACCTTAAATTTATTTTTTGCAAATCCACACATCAAACACGACAAATTCAATCAATTAGAATTCCAAAATTTCACGCCAAATTTAATCGTGACTCATCCGTGTTCACAACTCCACATTTCAAACACATTAAATTCAACTTCCACAATTTCACCCATAAACACATTAAATTCATTTTCCTCCAATCTACACATAAAATACATCTCAAAATTCATAATATTAATTATGAACACATCAATCACACCAAACATGAATCACCACAACAACATTAATATCTCAGAGTTCTCCCCACCGCTAACTCGGTGCCAACAGCCTCGATTCCTTTTCGAGACTCAAGGAGCTAACTACATAAACATAAATATTTGTAACAATTTGTTCACAACTAAAGTTTATCCAACCACAACAAAATTCTAAAATTATATCTTTTTCACACACCAAACTTTTACAACCAAATAATCTACATTATTTAGTTAAAATTAAATAAAACAAATATTGTCCAAATCACACGTACGCGCACTCGACTATTAAAGCACCAAATACACCAAATTTCTTTTCCATAAAATCACATATAATGTCCTAAATGCAAACTAAAAGTTTGGAAGGAGCCCTTACCTTAATGATAGCTTTAACAGCCGATTACGGTACCGCGATAAATTCCGGTGAAATATTTTGTTAGCACGTCACTTCGAAAGCTAGATCACTAGCACCGCAGCGTGGATGTGAGCAACTTTCCCTTCTGTCACTTCTCAAATGGAAGCTTAGATCTAGAAGAAAATTGAGGTTTTCAATTGATGGGTTTTGAATATTTTTGAGAACTGGAGAAAGAAAAAGGAAGGAACTCGCGAATGCCTGGCTTGTTTGTCTCTCTCTATTTCCTTTACTTCCCCTTGCCTCACGCGTAACATATATATTCTAATAATTTAATAATAATAATAATATATATAACTTATATTAACCTATATATATATTACTTACTAATTTAATAATAATATATATATATAACTAACTTATACTAATAAATATATATATATATATATATTACTTACTAATTTAATAATAATATATATAACTAACTTATACTAATATATATATTATTACTTACAATCATAATAATAATAATATATATATATATATATAATTAAACAAAATAAAAAAATATCTAAATATTCTTACACACACCTCAACTATTTTTAACAAAATAGTCCAGTAATAAATTTTCCGCAACGTAATTAAATTATTTCTCGCCAACTAATTTTAAACGGGTCTCATAAAAATATCATTGGCATTTAACACACAACATACCATTAAAATTGGCTAAAAAGCCTCATACTTCAACACAAAAAAATATACTAAAATTGCATAAATTAGAATTTAAAACTAAGGGTCTTACATATTCGAATACATCATTCCATTCAACTGTATTCGAATACAGCACCTTGTCTAGTCGAATACACTTCAAAAAATCAAGGCAGTAGCTAATTTAATCATCTGTATTCGACTACAACACAGGTGTATTCGAATACACCTGTCAAAGCAACAAAAAATCAATTTTTAACCCTTTCAAAAATATTCCAACACCTCCAAATTCATTCCAACACTTTCAACACCAATTCAATCAATCACAAATACCAACACAACACAAATCACTCATCACAAACAAGTACGCATATACAAACATCATAACATGTCAAACATGACTCGCGTGCCAAGCACCCTAATGCAATGCGTATATGCCAATGCACATGATTCCGGAATATCATCAAATCCTCCTGGAAAGGCGTAAATCATAATTGTACAGCCTCTCATAGACTAGTACTAATTACCAAGGTGCAGTCTCTCACAGGCTAGCACAATTTACTAATGTGCAACCTCTCACAGGTTAGCATGACGCGATAATCCATGTAAGGGTGAGATGAACCATCCAATCACATGGAATCATCCCCCATACGGATAAGATGAACCATCCAATCACGTGGAATCATCCTGTGGTCCATCCGGTCACCACTATCACCGACGCGATAATCCCCGTAAGGATAACATGAACCATCCAATCACGTGGAATCATCTCGTGGCCCATCCGGTCACCACTATCACTACTATGAAATGCATGAGCATAGTCTGACTCTCGACACTACAATCATTACGTAAATGCAGCTATTAAAAGATTCCCTATTTTTAATGCTCATTTAACACAGAGCATACTCAATGCATACAATCCTCAACTCACATGAAATTGAATTCACAAATCATATTGAATTCAAATCACCACATACACAATCTCATCAATTCATACCAAATCAACATACACACATAATTTGCATTTATTCAAATTCCCACATCTTGAAACATAAAGCAAATATCGACATTCATAAAGCTATCCATAAACACATCAACCATACCAAGTAAAAATCACCATCACCCACACCTTAAAACTCATTAAATTCAATTTCACCATTTACCGACAAAATGCATTAACTTCATTTCTCACAACAATACACCTTAACCCATCAAATTTATTTTCCAAAATTTTCAATCATAACACTCCAAATCAAAACTCAAAATTGTTAAACATAAACCACCAAATTTCTTTTCCACCACTCACATAAATCCCATTAAATTCCTTTTCCCCAAATTCACACATAACCTCCATCAAAACAAACTCCACAAATACACATATAGAGTCGTATATGCAAGCTAAAAATTGGAAGGAGCCCTTTCCTCGACGGTAGCTCGAACGGCCGATTACGGCACCGCGATAAAATTTCGGTAAAATTCCCGCTTCGCACAGAGCTGCAAAAATTAGTTCCCAAGCACCGCAACGTGATCACGATCAACTTTCTATTCAATCGCGTTGCGAGATAAAGCTTGGATCTAGGTGTACTTTGGTTTAAGTACTTTGACGAAAGCGAATTTCAAAACACTTATGCTCTAAAGGTGGAAAGCTTGTTTTAGTTCATAAAAATTAAATCTCTTCATAAAAATAAAAAATTTAATATCAATGACTAAAACTTTTTAGTTCAATCTCTAAAGGTGGAAAGCTTGTTTTCACGAAAACCCCAAGGATAAAATCTTTAACACCTTAATAACAAAGTAAACTTAAAACCAACCTTTAAACAAAATTTTGAACTCTCTTTCTATATACATATACACCACTCATCTAAAATCCATTTTACTTATCAAAGTATTTCAAAATCACTCACTTACTTTAAAATCTTCATTCCACAACTTTGAGTTTTTTTTATTTAAAAAAATACATCACTTAGGTCTCCAAACACCGTAACATCTAGTTGGCATTTTAATTAAACCCTATAATAAAATTTCTATTGTCAGTTCAAACTCATTTATTTGAAAACAACTCATTACGTTACTCAAACACTTACAAAAATCAAGTTCTCACATTATGACACACCACATTTGTTTTTACTAAACTTTTTGTGGGAATTGTTTCACTTTTTGTTATTCAAGTTATTAACTCCTCTAATTTCAATATTAACAAAGCCCCAAAGCAAAAAAAACACACTTTCCTTTTATATTCTTACTTAGGGTTTTTTGATTTTTGAAAGAAAAAGAGTTGAAATGCTTCCTTTGACTTCCTAAACATTAATAACAACTAGCAAGATTAAAGCTCAAAACATTAAAAAAAAAATTCATTTTTCCCCCCTATATATGCATGCTTACAGGTTTGAGAGGAATGAGGGAAGAAATGGCTACCTCAACTAGTGATCCTTAACTCTTCGCAATCCTCTCAAGGAGAAGGTTTGAGTTTGGAGAGAAATTAGAGAAAATGATTTTGAAGAATTAAAGAAAGTGATAGTAAGATGACGATGATGATGATGGCCATTAGTTGCTTTTATAGGGAGGAGGACATATTTTTTTTTCTCCTTTCCTTAATTAATCTATTATCTCAATTCCAAATTAATCGCTTTAAAGTTTTAACCACAAAAATTAATCACATAAATTTAATCCTAAAATCTCACATTATCCATTATGACACTTAGTGATAATTATATCACATCAATCACTTCTAAATCTAATTTAGTAAAAATATCTACTCTAGTCGCAGTCCAATTGATAGATAAATTTAACAGTAATGCGCGACGTCTTAAAATATTTGTCGATAATAATTCTCTACAATTCGATTAAATTATTCTCCTAAGAATAATTTTAATTGGATCTCTGAAAATATTTTACTAACCTATCACTTCTCATATTACCTAGATATTTTCATTAACCACTCAATAAAATATTAATATCCTAGAAAAACATCTAGATATTTTTTAACTTTAAGTCACATCATCTCGTTTAGTCTCCGAGTTCGTTCTTAAACGAGTCGCATTTCGCCCACGGATAAATTTATCGGTATCTTAAAATTTTTATAATAAATTTAGAAATTAAAGCTTTACAAAACGAGATCAAATTCTCATTATAGTCGATATATAAAACATTCCATTAAATTTTTGTGCCATACGGAGTTCGTCAAAATTTAAACAGCGGTTATATCTTGCCCGTTCTCAAAACAATCAATAGAAAATTATTTTTGAAATTTCAACAATGCCAAAACATTCACATAGTCATTTAACATCAAGGAAACATCTAAAATTTTTTTTCATCGATTAATTTGCAAGTCAGACAATTACAACAATTTTACAAACAGACAATGAAAATGGTAAACAGACAAAATAATAAACATAAGGCGTAATTAGACTGTAAGCCATAATTCTTGTTATAAATAAACTACGGTCTTACATTGTTGCACCAATTTTATAGACTGTTGATTTTATATTACAAAATTGCATTGTAGCTTAAGTCCATCATATGATAGAATTTATTGCATCCTTCTTAAGTTTATTCTCTTTTCTCTTCCTCAATAACAACTGTTGATTTCTAATTGTGGCATTGAATCCTTAATCTCATTCAATCACCAAGTTGAAAGAGCTCAATATGTGAGTTCTATAGCTTTATTGTTATAATGTTTCAATTTCTTGGAGTTCATATTATATTTCCTATGTAACTTGCATATTATTAGTCTAACTTATTATAATATGATTTTTCTTCTTAATATTTTAAAATGTATTCCCCAAATAAACTATTTAAATGCAATTGCATAGTACTGAATAATTTTTCTTCAACGACATACCAATTTTTATGAATGTCACATCTCTAAACTATTTTAACTTTGATGTTTCGTTTTTTTTATATTTTAATATTTACTTGGAAACTTTGAAAATGATATGTAATAAAAGACCGGTAGATTTTTTTTATCTTAGAGAAGTATCTTTGGTTGTATATCAAATATGAGCACACAAACATATCCTGAGGTAATTTGATTTATACAAACTTTTCATAAATCTTGAAATACACCGTCTATTTTATTTAAACAGATTTCAAAAGGAGATAGAAAATATTAGTATATTAATATCAGATAAATTTTAGTATATGTGTAAATATGAAGCCAAAAATAATAAGTTCAAATTAATATTTTAACTTCGATTTTTTAAATCATTATCAGTTATCTTGAACATATCCAGAAAAAGTGATACAAAATTACAATAAACATCATACTAAAGATGATTACTTTTTAGCTTTCTTTAATGTGCATAGGTAAGACCATCTTGCACAATGTATAAGTTTATTTTCCACCATTGAATCATTAAGTCTCGTAATATCTCATTTGATCCAATGATGAAACTTATTAAACCAATGGTCGATAAAAGTTTAAGCATGATGCAACGCTTACCTCACTTGTCAAACATAAAATTTGTTTACTTCTAATATATCATTCAATGACTATTATCTACTAATCATATTTATTTCTAAATTCAATTAGTAATATTTATAAAGTTAAAATACAATTTAATTTTAATTTAATATATCAAATGTTACCGCGCAAAGCTCGGACCAGTATCTAGTTATTTATTGTTTGTGTTTTTTAAGGTTGTCTGAGGCGCTTATTATCATCTTTTAAAGGTCACCTTTTTTAGTACCTGATGATGTAATTAACTTGTGTATTGAAGAGTTAATTAAAAAGATAATGAAATATGAATATTCAATTTTGATCAATTTGAAAACACAATAAAGAGTGCTCCATCGATTTCATAATAATTATCAATTTATATTCATTTCAAACATATTATGAAATGAAAATAAATAAAATAGAGCAACAAACTATTAATGCTAAGATACGTTGTTGAACATGAATGTTGCTTTGTTTGCATTTGCATTATGAAACAGACAGGCCAATAATTATATTGTTAAGAAAAATAGCAATAAATGATTTTTTCAAATATAAAAAAATTGCTTGATCATCAAAGTTGACAACATTTAGGAATGTATCTGCATTTACTCAGAAGCCATTAACATGCTTGATTTTTTATCCAACTAGGGTAACATTTCTCCTAAATTAGATTTTTAGTGTATTTAAAGACATATCTTGTGATTTCTTTAGAGACATAGATATCAAATAAAATTTTAAGTAGCTAACATGCTATATCATGCTTTTGAAGAACTCCGATTAAACCTAAAAATAGTGTATAAGAGTAAGGCCTTCATGTTTTGAATAACCAATCTTATTTTAAACAAAGTCTAACTAATTAATTATATATAGAAAGATGTAGTAGCAAAATATGATATAAGTTTGTGCTTATATATGATATATTGAAGTATTTAACTTTATACTCAAAGAAAATAGTACTTAGATCATAAATTACATATATAACATAAACAACCGGTACAAAGACAACCTCAAAATCATAAATTTATATATTTGTACAAAATGTATAGAACAAACCATCGGTGACTTATTTAATGGATATTATCTTCAAAATAATTTTTTCTTTAATTGGTGGCGTATATCATATCATAGTCGTATATTATATCTCAATGGTCATTTTATTATATGTTAAATTTGATATGATTTATTCAACAATGTTACATTTGAGATAACATAAAATTGGATTTAATTTGTATAAATAATCAATATAAAACTTATTTACATATGTATTATGTAAGACCCTTAATTTTTATATTCTAATTTATGCAATTTTAGGATATTTTGTGTTAAATTGCTTAGACATTTCTCCCAATTTTATTTTATTTTGTTAATTAAGTACCAAAAACATATTTTATTAGAGTTACTAATATGTTTAATATATATATATATATAGAATTAATTATGTATATTTTGAAACCAGATTAAAATTATTTGTCGAAGAATAATTTAATTATGTTACAAAGAATTTAATACCGGACAGTTTTTTTTTAAAATGTCACGTGTTGCTGAAAAAATTCACCTGATAGTTGAGTTGCAACCAAGTAGATATTTTATTTAAAGTAGATGAGAAGTGAGTGAAGTGATGGGTGTAATGAGTTTTATATATATATATATATTTAGATATTTATTTGATTGGTTGTAATTATATATATATATATATATATGTATATAGACACACACATGAAACCAAGAGAAAGAAAGGAGAAACTTTTTCCCCTGTAGCTTGTCTCCCTCTTCTTCTTCCTTTTTGTTTTTGAAAAAAAATTGTGGTTGGTGAGAAAACAAAAACACAAAACACAAACCTCCATTTTTCTTCTAGATCTAAGCTTCCATTCAAGAAGTGTCAGGAGGGAAAGTTGCTCTTCTCTACACTACGGTGCTTGGGAGCTAATTTATTTGAGGTGTCGGCAATTGCGAGATTTTCGCCGTGTTTGATGCGGTAGTGAAAACGATTCTAAAAGCTATAACTAAGGTAAGGGCTCCTTCCAAATTTTTATTTTGCATATAGGGACCATGTATGTGTGATTGATGTATGATTGATGTGTGAAGGTGTGATAATTAATTTTGACGTGATTATAAATTTCTTGAGGAAAAATACGTGTTATTATATGTTATGAATTTTATTGAGGAAAATCTGTCTTGAGTGTGCTCTGTGATAAGTATGAAAAATTATTAGTGTTAAAAGAGTATTAAAAGAGGAGTCAGTTAGTAGCTGCATTTACATAATGATTGTTTTGAAAATAGTCAGAGCATGCTAATGCATTTGATAGCTAGTGGTGACCGTGAAGGGCCATAGTGTCAGCGGTGACTGTAACAGCTCAATTGGTAGTGGGACTGTGTGGAGGGCTCGAATCCCAGGTACCGGGCTCGAATCCCACGGAAGGCAAAAACTCGTTATTTCCACTGGGTGGTGAGGGGGGACGAGAAGATCGTGAGGTAGCATCGCTGGTAACGGTAATGGTCGAGGTGTTACATAAAAAAAGGCGCCTTTTTTTGTAACACCCCGGCCATTACCGTTACTGGCGATTCTACCTCATGATCTTCTCGTCCCCCCTCACCACCCAGTGGAAATAACGAGTTTTTGCCTTCCGTGGGATTCGAGCCCGGTACCTGGGGGATAAGTACCGCCTCCACACAATCCCACTACCAATAATATCAAATACCATACATTTAAAGAAATTAAATCAATCAACACCTTACAAATATTTCTATTCTATATTTTAACCTCACAATTTCCATATTTGCACATTAAATAATTTATCCCTCAAAGGGCTACTGCCATACATAGCCAGCCCCAGATGAATCATTGGGAAATACGATTTTCCCGTTCATCTCACAATATATTATACTCGTGAATTTAAACGATCTCTCACCCCTTACCTTATTTCGACGCTTTCCCATAAGAATGTGATTCCAAGAGCAAACTGTCTTTGTTCGTTGACTCTTTGTCCTTCAATCGATCTAACTCGATAATTTATGGGTAAACGTTAAAAATAAATTTTGAGGAGGCACTCTAAAATTAATTTCGTAATTCGGTCAAGGAATCTTACCATAAATCAGAAAATCAATCAATGGATAATATAGCCATTTTTCACACGATCGTTTTGGCGTTGGTTTCACTCAAATCGGACATACGGTGAAGAAGAACGGTGGAAAAAAACGAATTCTACAAACGGAGATGTTGGGTATTTTAGAGAGAAAATGGGGTTGATAAAAATCTGGAAAATTGTGTTTAATTGACTAACACAATAAATTAAATAACATACTGAAATTTGGACTAAAACAGAGGAAGTTTTTCTGGACAGTTATCGATCGTCGGGACCAATTTTCTTCCTTTTCTATGTGCTGCCGCAAATAGTGGTGTTCTCCTCTTCACTCTCTCATTCTTTTCTTTCTTTTCCCTTTTCAATTAATTTTGTTTATTATTATTTAATTAGGTTTTAGCCTTCCATATAAGCTAACCCGTAAAAACACACTTTACTTCTTCTTTTATTTTTTTATTTGTTTTTAAATAAAATAAACAATTACCAAAACTATTAATATTATTAATATTTCAAAATTAATATTTTTTTAAAATAAAGTAATTAATCTTTAAAATACATTAATAATCAAAATTCCCATATTCCAAATAAACTCTATAATAATACTTATTTCTCCAAATACTCGAATTAAAATATTACCATCATTTGAGAATAGTCGAAATTATAAAATAAATAAATGTAATATCAAAACATTATATTAATTACTAAATCATAAAAAATATATATAAAATCAAAATGTCATGACAAGTATATAAAAATAAAGGAAATCAAACACAATATCACTACTATTCCGAGATAATTATTTATAAAATAAATAAATAAAAATAGAAAATAGTTACAAATAATTGAAATATAACTACGTGCATACTTAATATCAGTCAAACGCACAAAAAAATATTACATTAATTTGGTACGATTATATACACGTAAAATCTTCTAAAATCTTATTCTTTAAAATATTACACTAAAATACTATTAAGAAAAATATATAAAATATAATATTTGTTATTTAGATTACTTTTGTAGTCCAATATGTATAATAGTAGCACATCATCTAAAGCACCCATGTAATGAAAACTAATCACGAAATTTATCACATGTATTCTAAAATAATTTTAACACCAAATTAATTATTTAAAATCATATTTCATTATTAAAATAGTTTATTATAAAATTTGGGGTGTTACATGTAACACTGTAAATTTAATAATGAACTATTTTATTAATTAAATAGGATTTTAGATAATTAATTTTGTGTTAAATAGGATTATAGGTGTGTTTTCTATGATGTGTTAATCTTGTAAATATTTTAAAGAATAAGATTTAGTAGATTTTACGTGTATATGTGACTTGGTAATTAATATGATATTTTCTCGTGTGTTTGACTAATATTAAATGTATGTGCACTTAATTATATTTAATTAATTCTAGATATATCTTATTTTAATTATTTATTTTATAAATAATTATTTGAGATATTAGTAATGTTGTGTTTGATTTCCTTATTTTTATATATGTGTTATGCCATTGTGATTTTATATATATTTATTATGATATAATAACAAATATAAAGTGTGATTTATTTTATAGTTTTGATTATTCTCTAATGATGGTAATATTTTAATTTCAGTGTTTTGAAACATAATTATTATTATAGTGATAGTTTTGAATATAAGAGTTTTGGTTATTAATGTGTTTTAAAATATTAATTACTTTATTTTTGGTGTTAAAAAAAAAATAGCTTTGGTAATTGTTGGAAAAAAAAATAATTAAAATGTGACTCATGGGTTACGCCCATATGGAAGTAAAACCTAATTAAAGTAACCTCTGATGAAATAATTGTGATTCCAATTTTTGTTTGAGATGACGGTCTTAATGGAGTATCATAGGCCAACGAGGGGAGAAAATAAATATTGAGAATTTGTGAACTGGAGATTATTTTGTCATCATATAGGTAGGGTCTGACAAGCCTAGCGATTCCGGGGAAGTACAACTGAATTGAGTCTGATCGTGGCGGTCTACTGTTGAACCTTAAGGCAAGATTGTTAGACCTTGGAGGTATTCGGGTGGGGAATTCCTAGGTGACTTGGAGGTAGCACTCCAAATGTCGGGAGCTACCATGCAACACACGTTTATCTCGACTGTCGTGTATATGTGTCTCGGGTTGAGTTGAGGGGATCTACGAGGACAGAGCCAATTTGAATTGTCCGTCCACCGGGATGGTGGCATAGTATCAGGCCTCCTAACCAAGTACTTTAGAGTTAGAATGGTACTACATTGAGAAGTAGAGTCTAAGCTCATGCATAGCATTGCATTTTCTTGTGATTGTTTTGTTGTGATTAATGTGTCGTGGGCGATAATAATTCTTCTTAGATGATTTGATATTATACTTTAATGTGTCATGTACACTACTTTAATGTATATAAATATATAATTTTGTTTTTTTGTAAATTTTGAGAATATAAATTAAAACTATTATGGAAGTGTTAATTTATTGGAAAACTTTTTATCTATCTATATACCTAATTTAAATCTTCTTTCAAAATATAAGTTGAAAATAATAATTTTTATAATGATTAATTATTTAGAAATGTGTTTTTGACGATTAAAGTACGAGTGATTTTAGAAATCTTATAGATTTTAAAAATACATGTGATTTATTTTGTTTTTAATTGTATTTAAAAATATAATTTGTTTTAGTTGTTTTTATTTAGACGTAATTTATTGAAAAGTGATTTAAGGAAATGGTTTGAATACCCAATGATTTTTTTGTGTGCTAAATGTGTAACCTTTAAAGTGGTTTATGTACTACTTGATTCAATTTGGATTGGTAGCGTGTTGTGTCTGCTAGTAAATAATTATTTATCTTATTTGCTACTTGGAAATCTATGTTTTAGTTTGTTGTAACTTTTAAGTGATGATTAATTCAAAAGAAAATTTGAGCGTGATCAATTTGGAGCAGTTGGCCTTCTATGAGAGTATGTTACATGTGTTTGAATCATCGTTTGAGTTATGAGATGAACGTAACATGATGGTGCTAATTTTTGGATTAACTATGTGAATGTGTATGTGATTATGTAAATATTAAATTGTTTGTGTTTTCAGTGTTCTAGTTGTTGGGAATTAGTGTATAGCGTTAGAGTAGTTAAGAGCATCTAAAAGTGAAATAGTTCTATATTTCTACAATCGGATTATTGATTATATGTTGATGTAAGTGTCATTTCTTTTGTTGTTGTAACTAGTTGTAAATTACAAATAAATTATTGTGAATGTATAATTAAGTAAGTTTTTAACTTGAAGTAAGGAGTAGGAGTTGTGGCGCCGCCTTCGCACTCCTGAACCACGTTAAAAATACTTTTAAGTACCCATGTTTGAATTTGAATGATTGTAGTCATAGTTACCTTAAGTAGTTGACTACATGAGTAGGAGGGACTAGCAACCCCGATGACTCATCTTCAATAAAAGAGGCAAGGATAACCCATTGTTATTATTCTTATAGATACTTATTAATTTTATTTTGGAAATAGTTAGAAACCATGTTCACCTCTTATACAACTTTGTGTGATTATGTGTCTTATGTGGCATCAATGTTGAATGTTAATAACTGAATGTGTGATGCAAATATTAGGTTGGTGGTGTGTACTTAAATTAAACATTCAATTTAGTATGTTTGATCTTCTAAGTAATTTGCTTAAAATGAATAAGGACATTGTGTTAGTATCTTATTTGTTCTATATCTCTCATTTCATAAGGACTAGAACTATTGTATGAGTTTTATAAATGAATTGTGTTTATAAGACTTTAAAATTAAGTTATGAGTGTGTTTGAAACCATATGTGAAAATATTTGTCCTATTTCACTATGATTATACGCTTAAGTGACTACATGTCATTGAGTTGTTATGTGCGTTTTTGTTTGTTATTCTTGAAGGTGTGAAATATTTTAAAAGTTTCTCTAGATGTCTAATTTTTTGAACCCTGTAGAGTAATTGTTGTTAGGATTTAGACATTCTTTAAAGAGACCAAAACTAGTAGAATATTGTTTAAGTTGTTAGTTGAACTTGATAGCGTATTTGATATGTGTTGTGTCATATTACCTTATCATGCTAGGATTCTTGACATGTTATGTCTAAGTGAATAGTAAATGCCGTAAATATGTTTATTATATCATTTGTGACTAAGTTTGAACCTTGAGTGTGGTTAGTTAGATATTAGTTTATTTATTATTCACCAAAAATTTCGAGGACGAAATTTCTTTAACGAGGGGAGAATTGTAACACTCTAAATTTTATAATGAACTATTTAATTAATTAAATAAGATTTTAGATAATTAATTTTGTGTTAAAATTATTTTAGAATATATGTTATATGAATAATAAATGTTATATTTTATTATTTTATATATTTTTCTAAAAACAATAGTATATTAGTGTAAAAATTTTAAAGAATAAGATTTAGGAGATTTTACGTGTATATGTGAGTTGGTAATTAAAATGATATTTTCTCGTGTGTTTGACTAATATTAAATGTATGTGCACTTAATTATATTTAATTAATTCTAGATATATCTTATTTTAATTATTTATTTTATAAATAATTATTTGAGATATTAGTAATGTTGTGTTTGATTTCCTTATTTTTATATATGTGTTATGCCATTGTGATTTTATATATATTTATTATGATATAATAAGAAATATAAAGTGTGATTTATTTTATAGTTTTGATTATTCTCTAATGATGGTAATATTTTAATTTCAGTGTTTTGAAACATAAATATTATTATAGTCATAGTTTTGAATATAAGAGTTTTGGTTATTAATGTGTTTTAAAATATTAATTACTTTATTTTTGGTGTTCAAAAAAAAAATAGCTTTGGTAATTGTTGGAAAAAAAAAAAGTAAAATGTGACTCATGGGTTAGGCCCATATGGAAGTAAAACCTAATTAAATAATAATAATAATAATAATAATAATATATAAGGAAGGAGGAGTATAAAAGCCACCTAAGGAATAGAAAACATAAATTAGGATTATCGTTTGGCATCGATCACCGATAACTGTTTCAGAAAAGTTTCTCCATTTTCGCCCAAATTTCAGTATGTTGTTTTATTCATTTAGGTAGTCAAATAAACATACTTCCTCAGATTTTTAACTATCCCAATTTCTCTCTAAAATACCCGACTTCTCCGTCTATGGAATTCCTTATTTTGCACCGTTCTTCTTCACCGTAAGTCCGATTTGAGTGAAACCAACGCCAAAACGATCATGTGAAAAGTGACTATATTATTAACTCATTGGTTTTATGATTTATGGTAATTTTCCTTGACCGAATTTCGAATTTAGTTTTTAAAGTAGTTTCTCATAATTCATTTTTTACGTTTACCCATAAATTGTCGAGTTAGATCGATTGAAGGATAAAGAGTCAAAGAACAAAGGTTGTTTGCTCGTGGAATCTTATTCGTGTGTAAAAGCGTCGAAATAAGGTAAGGGGTGAGAGAGCGTTTGAATTCATGAGTGTAATATATTGTGAGATGAACGAGAAAACCGTATTTCCCAACGATTCATCCGGGGCTTGCTACGTACGACAATAGCCCTTTGTGGGATAAATTAATTAATGTGCAAATATGGAAATTGTTATATTAAAATATAGAATAGAAATATGTTTAAGGTGTTGATTGATTAAATTTATTTAAATGTGTGGTATTTGATGTTATTGTGATATTGAGTGTCGAATTAATTTTATGTATATGTTTGATTATATGAGTTTATGCGATATGATAATAAAAGATGGATGTGTTGTGATAATTTTATGTGATGATGATGATGTATGAATACTAATTGTGATTTCATAAATTTGTGATGAGGTACGATTGATGATAGTGATGCTCTAAATTTCTGATGAGTTATGTAATGATGATGATGTGTGATTTATAATAGTGATGTTATGAATTGGTGATGAAAAGATTGAAGTAACCTCTGATGAAATAATTGTGATTCCAATTTGTGTTTGAGATGACGGTCTTAATGGAGTATCATAGGCCAACAAGGGGAGAAAATAAATATTTAGAATTTGTGAAGTGGAGATTATTTTGTCATCATATAGGTAGGGCCTGACAAGCCTAGCGATTATGGGGAAGTACAACTGAATTGAGCCTGATCGTGGCCGTCTACTGTTAAGCCTTAAGGCAAGATTGTTAGACCTTGGAGGTATTCGGGTGGGGAATTCCTAGGTGACTTGGAGGTAGCACTCCAAATGTCGGGAGCTACCATGCAACACACGTTTACCTCGACTGTCGTGTATATGTGTCTCGGGTTGAGTTTAGGGGATCTATAACGACAGGGCCAATTTGAATTGTCCGTCCATCGGGATGGTGGCATAGTATCAGGCCTCCTAACCAAGTACTTCAGAGCTAGAATGGTACCACATTGTGAAGTAGAGTCTAAGCTCATGCATAGCATTGCATTTTCTTGTGATTGTTTTGTTGTGATTAACGTGTCGTGTGCGATAATAATTCTTCTTAGATGATTTGATGTTATAGTGAAATGTATTGACTTTCCTTGAGTGGTTTTGACTTTATAATGTTATGTTTTTGTTTGAAGAATGTTTGTCTAGTGATACGGTTTATTTAGAATTAATTGCGTGTTCTCCGTACTTTTATTATACTATTAACATGATTTCAAAACTCACCTCCTTCGTTGTTTGTGTTTGACTGGCTTGGCTCTGCGTTTGGGAAATTGCATTACCGGTTAATGAGTCTTGAAGTTCAAGTTTTGGAGAAACCCCGCTCTTATAGGTGATACCGGGAATTAAGAATTGTAATGTGTATTTTACTTATGTAATTACAATGACTTTTTATATGAAAACCTTAGTACGAGTAAGTCTTGGGAATTAAATCAAGAAATTCTAGTTAAATCAAGTTCATTGAATTTTAATTGAGGAACAAAGTTGAATTGTTACATATGTATTTTAGAGAAACCTGATATCCTAAAATAGATATAAGAGTTTTTATTTTCTTGAATAGATTTTCTTCATCCGCCGCGAGTTTTCTTCAAATAATTTAGTATAAATTATTATAAATGTTATTTTGGGGTTTAGGGTGTCACATTACAATTCTCCCCTCGTTGAAGAAATTCTGTCCTCGATATTTGTAATGAATATTAAGTGAATGGATATCTAACTAATCTCTCTCAAGATTCAAACATAGTTTATAAATGTAACACCCCGATTTTTAAAAGCGCGGGTGTATTTTTTTTTTTCAAAATAAAGTGATAAAAATCCCAAGTTAAATCCATAAATAAAGAAAATACTCTTGGATAAAATATTTGAATCGTGACACCACGACAAAGGTTATCATTAATTACAACAGTGGAAATGGTTTTGAACAAAAATTCAAAGTATCCAAGTAAAATATACACCGACTAAAATGTTTTGTTTCGAATACACAAGTTTCCTTTTTACAACAACGACTTTGAAGTACGAAAGGGAAAATAAATAAAATTCTTGATTACAACCCTAAGCTGATCATTAATCTAACTAACGGTGACTGGGTACTGAGAATCCACGAGCGGCATCAAGCCCCCGGCTTTCGGTCACACAACCAACCGATCGCTGTGCCACGCCTTAGATCGACCCTAGTTCTCATCTGAGGGCAAAGCCCAGATTTCCACAATTTGTAAAGGGTCACCAATCCAAAATTAACAAATACCACATAGCATTCAATTTTAAATGCACAAAATCACCATTCAACTTAGCATGCATCTAGAAAGGGTTTATATATGTTAACCAATTCAAACACTTTCAACACTTTCAACACCAATTCAATCAATCAAAAACACCAACACAACACAAATCACTCATCACAATCAAGTACGCATATACAAACATCATAACATGTCAAACGTGACTCACGTGCCATGCACCCTAATGCAATGCGTATATGCCAATGCACATGATTCCGGAATATCAACAAAACCCTCCTCGAAGGGGCGTAAAACATAATTGTACAACCTCTCGTAGACTAGTACTAATTACCAAGGTGCAGTCCCTCACAGGCTAGCACGATTTACTAATGTGCAACCTCTCACAGGTTAGCACGACGCGATAATCCATGTAAGGGTAAGATGAACCATCCAATCACATGGAATCGTCCCCCACACGGATAAGATGAACCATAAAATCACGTGGAATCATGCCGTGGCCCATCCGGTCACCACTATCACCGACGCGATAATCCCCATAAGGATAAGATGAACCATCCAATCACGTGGAATCATCTCGTGGCCCATCCGGTCACCACTATCACCGACGCGATAATCCCCGTAAGGATAAGATGAACCATCCAATCACGTGGAATCATCTCGTGGCCCATCCGGTCACCACTATCACCATTTACTATGAAATGCATGAGCATACTCTAACTCTCGACAACACAAACATTAAGTTAATGCAGCTATTAAAAGATTCCCCATTTTTAATGCTCATTTAACACTAATGATTCTCAAATTTAACACAGAGCATACTCAACGCATACAATCCTCAAATCACATGAAATTGAATTCACAAATCATATTGAATTCAAATCACCACATACACAATCTCATCAATTCATTTCACACCAAATCAAAATTCACACATAAATTGCATTTATTCAAAACCCCACATCTTCAAACATCAAGCATATCTCAAATTTCATAAAATTACCCATAAACATATCAACCACGCCAAGTAAAAATCACCATCACCCACACCTCAAAACTCATTAAATTCACTTTCACCATTTTTCCCACAAAATGCATTTAAATTCATTTCTCACAACATCTCACCTCAAACCCACCAAATTTCTTTTCCAAACATTTTCAACCATAATACACCAAATCAAAACTCAAAATCTTTAAACACAAACCACCAAATTTCTTTTCCACGACTCACATAAAACCCATTAAATTCCTTTTCCCCAAATTCACACATAACCCCATCAAAATCAAACCCCACAAATACACATATAGAGTCCTATATGCAAGCTAAAAATTTGGAAGGAGCCCTTACCTCGACGGTAGCTCGAACGGCCGATTACGACACCGCGATAAAATTCCGGTAAAATTCACGCTTCGCACAGAGCTGCAAAAATTAGTTCCCAAGCACCGCAACGTGATCACAATCAAGTTTCTCTTCAGTCGCGTCGCGTGATAAAGCTTGGATCTAGGTGATATGTGAGGTTTTGTGTGTGGGGTTTTTGAAATAAAAACAACGAAAAAGAGGAAGAATGAGAGGCAGACGCGAACAGGGAAATGTTTTTCCTTTTTTTCTTCCTTTTCTTTTCTTTCCTTTCATATATATATTTACTACTCATCCACAATAATATATATATATATATATATATATATATATATATATATAACCCAAACCAACAAATATCTAAATATTCTTACCCACATCACTTTTCTCACATCTCAAACTATTTTGATAGAAATATCTATTCCCGTTGCAGCTTAATTAATAGGTAAACTTTTCTGCAACTATAGATATTTTTAACAAGATTGTCCGGTAATAAATTTTCCGCAACTTAATTAAATTATTTCTCGCCAAATAATTTAAAACGGGACCCACAAAATATTTATGGCATTTTAACATCCAAAATACCAATAAAACTGGCTAAAAAGCCTCATAATTCAACATGAAAGCACCCGAAAATACAAAAAGTACATTTTAAAATTAAGGGTATTACAATAAACATATTTAAGATATTCACTACTCGTTTAAGGCTAACATGTCAAGAATCCTTGCATGATAAGGTAACATGACACAACAAATCGATTAAACACATCACATTCAACAACTCAAATATGAAGAAAATATAATGATCAAGCATTATCGTTTATAGATAAAACTAATCATGTGAATTTAGTCAACAAGAACTTACTACATTTAGTTGAATCAATTACCACATATATCATATGCACTTTCAAATTCAACTAACTTCTCAAACAATATTCTACTAGTTTTACTCTCTTAAAAAAATGTTTAAATTCTAATAAAAATTACTCTACAGGTTTCACAAAAGGTAGACACATAGAGAAACGTTTAAAATACTCAACACCTTCAAGAATTAAAAACAAATACGCATATAGAAACTCAATGACATGGAAGCACTTAAGGTTTTTTTTTTCTTTTCAAGAGAAAGTAATGTGTATAATCATAGTGGAATAGGATAAATATTTTCACATATGGTTTCAAACACACTCAAAGTATAACTTAATTTCAAAGTCTTATACACACTTTTTATTTATAGAACTCCTACAATAGTTCTAGGGTCTTATCAAATGAGAAAATACAAAAAAATAAGATACTAACACAATGCACTTGTTCATTTTGAACAAGTCACTTAGAAGATCAAACATACTTAATTTGACGTGTAATTTAAGTACACACCTCCAACCTAATTTTCACGCCACATAAACAATCACTCAAATTTGTATAAGATTTAACATGATTTTTAACTATTTCAAAAATAGATTTAACAAGTATTTCTAACAATAATAACAATATGTTATTGTTGCCTCTTTAATCGACGATGAGTCATCGGGGTAGCTAGTCCCTCTTAAGCTAACTATAACTGCAGTCATACAAATTCAAACATGGATAATTAAAAGTATCTTTAACGTGGTTCTAGAGTGCGAAGGCGGCGCCACAACTCCTACTCCTTACTTCAAGTCAAATATTCACTTAATTACACATTCACATTGATTTATTTGTAACTTACAAGTAGTAACAACAACACTAACATCAATATATAATCAATAATTCGATTGAAGCAATATAGCACTATTTCACTTTTAGATGCTCTCGACTATTCTTACTCTATACACTAATTCCCAACAATTACAACACTTCAAACACAAACAATTTAATACTTACATAATCATATACACATTCACATAATCCAAAAATTAGCACCAAAATTTTAGTTCATCTCATAACTTAAACGATGTAACCTATACTCATAGAACTCTAAGTGCTCCAAATCGATCACGATTATATTTTCTTTTTAATTAATTCTCACTTAAAGGTTACAACAAACTAAAGCAAAAATTTCAAGTAGCAAATAAGATAAAGAGTTATTTACTAAAAGATACAACAAGCTGCCAAAACAAATTGAATCATGTAGTACATAAACCACTCTAAAGGTTACACATCATTCTAAAAAATGATTTCTAGACTTGAATTATTATAAAATGTATCACTAATCATTTTGCACCAAAAAAATCATTGAGAATTCAAAACTTGTTCTTAAATTATTTTTCAATAAGTTACATCTAAATAAAAACAACTAAAATAAATCACGTTTCTAAATACAATAAAAATAAAATAAATCACGTGTATTTTTAAAATCTATAAGATTTCTAAAATTTCACTAGTACTTTAATCATCAAAAATACATTTCTAAATAATTAATCACTATAAAATTATTATTTTTGACTTATATTTTGAAAGAAAATTTAAGATATATATATAGATAGATAGGAAATTTTCCAATTAATTAACACTTCCAAAATAGTTCCAATTTATTTTCTTATTTTCTCAAAAATTACAAAAAAATAAAATTGTATATTTATATAAATTAAAGTAGTGCACATGACACATAGCATAAGGCATACCAGTTATGATAATCCAGCTACTCAACATGTCTGTAGATACATCCTCAATTTCTATCAAGCCACAAAATTGATCCAAAGCATAACACACCATCAATTTTAAAGATTTTGGAGGCACATACTAATCTACATGATGCACTCTGCACAGACCAATCTAAGTGATGCATACCATTTTGTTAGGTTAATTCATGTAACAAGAAAAGATGAACAAATCGCATGTCACTTTCTCATATTAAACTCAAATATACATTTCGACAACGATAACACGACAATTAAAATTCTACTAAAAAAAAGCATTCTACTCATAACATACATCGATTATAGAATCTAAAATTAAGATAACTTTTCAAAAAGAGTTTCACTATTGAGATAATTCTTTTAAAAACTTTGTTTTCTTCTCTTTCTCAATTAGTAGAAATTTTATAATTTGACCTTTTTTTTAATTAGTAACATTATACATCACTAATGAGTTCTTAAAATCTAAAACTCTAACATCAAGTTAAACTCTAATGAGTTCATAATATCAGAATCAATAAATCAATCATTTCAAACAAATATTTCAACACGCTCACATTTCAATATTCACACCAGCCCCCTTCTAAATCAACATAACAAAAATCCTTTTGATTTTCTTACAAAAAACACATAGTAAAATATGGTGTAAATTTTCATCTATTTTAAACATTAAATAAAATCATTAGTATATAATTATTGTTATTTTATAAATCAACAAAAATTCAACTCAATTTAATTTCTTTAAAATAATCAAGAGTAATTCAAACAAAAGTTATTTTCATCTTACAAAATAAGTAAACTTTAACTACTTCAAAATGTCATTTTTAAAAAATTCTAAGTTCTACGAACCTCTAATATTCAAGAATTACTATTGCTAATAATATGAATTTCATACTATTTAGAATCATGACGAACATTCTAAATTGTTTTCAAAACCAATATCAAAACTCTACTCATCTACATACAACCATCAACACTTTCAAGTGATTTAAAGTTAACATTCACACTTTAAAATCGATTTTTTTCTTCACACAAGCCAACAAAAAATCAAAATAAGAACTTTTTAGTCAAAATTAAATCTTTGAACATAAGATACATATTTCGTATCTAACTCAATGTTTAAAACGAAACATCTTTTTTTCTCTAAATTGAGTTCATACATAAATCAATGTTTCAATCGATTAGTTATTAGATCAAACACTTTAAACAGATTCATATTAATACTAAATATTTTAAATTGATTAAGGGTGAAAATGGTACTTTAAAACAACTAACAGGTGAGGTTTGACAAGATTACGTGAATGAGATTAATAACTTGAAACATACAGCTGGTTAATCAAAATTATTATTTCCAACTATTCACATAAAACTCATAGTACAAAATAATCATAGTTCGGTAGACAAGGAACAAGCAAAAAGATAATTCAACAAATAACTAACTTAATCTTGTCAACAATTAAAATTAACCCAAATCTTAACGAGTAATTTCATGGTTTATTTACTCACTTAGGTAGAAATTTAGAATCCATAACACAATCAAGGTAAGCAAATAATAAAAAGTTAATTAGTAACTTCAAAAATATGTATAATAATACAATAGCATATAACAGTTAACACTAATATAATGGGAAAACCATGATAGTGAAAATACTTATTACACATGAAAACAATTGACACGACTGACATTCTGACTAACATTGAATCAACATTCCACCCACTTGGCCTGATTGGACAGACCTGCTATGATACCACTAATGTGACACCCTAAACCCCAAAATAATATATATAATAATTTATATCATATTTCTATAAAATTCGCAGCGGATAAATAAAGATATGTTTCCAAGAAAATAAAAAGTTTTATTTTTTATTTAAACTTCTTTACTCCTATAAATAATGCAATCTCAATAAGCTTTATTTAAGTATAATTACTTGATTTAATTCCAAAAACTTATGAGTACTTATAAGGTTTTCATTCAGAAAGTCGTTTCAAATTAAATAAGTAAAATACAAATTACAACCCTTATTCCCTGTATCACTTATGAGCGTTTGCAAATGCATGGCCAAGCCAGTCAAACACAAACAACGAAGGAGGTGAGTTTTGAAATCATTTTAATAGTATAATATAAGTAAGAAGAACACGCATTTGATCATAAATAAATCGTATCATTAAACAAACATTATTCAACGAATAACATCACATAATAAAGTCAAAGTCAAAATCAAGGAAAATCAATACATTTCACTATAACATCAAATCGTCTAAGAGAAATTTTAATTACATGTGATACACATTAATCACAACAAAACAATCACAAGAAAATGCAATGCTATGCATGAGCTTAGACTCTACTTCACAATGTGGTTCCATTCTAACTCTGATGTACTTGGTTAGGAGGCTTGATACACTGCCACCATCCCTCAACTCAACCCGAGACACATATACGCGATAGTCGAAGTAAACGTGTGTTGCATGGTAGCTCCCGATATTTGGAGTGCTACCTCCAAGTCACCTAAGAATTCGCCACCCGAATACCTTCAAGGTCTAACAATCTTGTCTTAAGGCTTAAAAGCACACCGCCACGATCAGGCTCATTCAGTTGTACTTCCCCGGAATCACTAGGCTTGTCAGGCCCTACCTCTATGATGACAAAATAATCTCCACATCACAAATTCTCAATATTTATTTTCTCCCCTCGTTGTCCTATGATACTCAATTAAGACCGTCATCTTAAACACAAATTGTAATCACCATTATTTCATCAACTATGGGTTACTACAACATTTTCATAACAAATTTATAACATCACTATCATTAATCACACATCATCATCATCACATAAACTCGTTACAAATTTATAGCATCACTATCATCAATCATACATTATCACATAATTTATCACAAATTTATAACATCACAATTATTAATCATACATCATCATCATCACATAAAATTATCACAACACATCCATCTTTTATTATCACATCACATTAACTCATCTAATCACACATATACATCAAATTAATTAGACACCCAATATCACAAAAATATCAAATACAACACATTTAATGAAATTAAATCAATCAACACCTTACAAATATTTATATTCTATATTTTAACCTCACAATTTCTATATTTGCACATTAATTAATTTATCCCTCAAAAGGCTACTACCGCATGTAGTGAGCCTAGGATGAATCGTTGGGAAATACGGTTTTCCCGTTCATCTCACAATATATTATACTCATCACAAATTTATAACATCACAATTATGATCACAAATTTTTAGCATCACTATCATCAATCATACATTATCACATAATTTATCACAAATTTATAACATCACAATTATTAATCATATATCATCATCGTCACATAAAATTATCACAACACATCATATTTCCCGTTGATCTCACAATATATTATACTCATGAATTCAAACGTTCTCTCACCCCTTACCTTCTTTCAACGCTTTCCCAAAAGAATACGATTCCACGAGCAAATTGTCTTTGTTCGTTGACTCTTTGTCCTTCAATCGATCTGACTCGACAATTTATGGGTAAACGTTAAAAATAAATTTTGAGGAGGCACTCTAAAATTAATTTCGAAATTAGGTATAGGAATCTTACCATAAATCAGAAAACCAATCAGTGGATAATATAGCCACTTTTCACACGATCGTTTTGGTGTTGGTTTCACTCAAATTGGACTTACGGTGAAGAAGAACGATGCAAAATAACGAATTCTACAAACTGAGAAGTCGGGTATTTTAGACAGATGTTGGGGTTGTTAAAAATCTGGAAAATTGTGTTTAATTGACTAACTCAATAAATTAAATAACATACTGAAATTTGGACAAAAACGGAGGAAGTTTTTTTGGACAATTATCGATCGTCGAGAACTATTTTCTTCCTTTTCTATGTGCTGCCGCCAATAGTTGTGTTCTCCTCCTCACTTTCTCATTCTTTTCTTTCTTTTCCCTTTTCAATTAATTTTGTTTATTATTATTCAATTACTCGAATTAAAATATTACCATCATTTGAGAATAGTCGAAATTATAAAATAAATAAATATAATATCAAAAATTTATATTAATTACTAAATCATAATAAATATATATAAAATCACAATTTCATAACAAGTATATAAAAATAAAGCAAATCAAACACAATATCACTACTATTCCGAGATAATTATTTATAAAATAAATAACTAAAAATAGAAAATACTTGTAAATAATTGAAATATAACTACGTGCATACTTAATATCAGTCAAACGCACAGAAAAATATTACATTAATTTGGTACGAGTATATACACGTAAAATCTTCTAAAATCTTATTCTTTAAAATATTACACTAAAATACTATTTTGAAAAATATATAAAATATAATATTTGTTATTTAGATTACTTATGTAGTCCAATATGTATAATAGTAGCACATCATCTAAAGCACCCATGTAACGAAAACTTATCTCGAAATTTATCACATGTATTCTAAAATAATTTTAACACCAAATTAATTATTTAAAATCATATTTCATTATTAAAATAGTTTATTATGAAATTTTAGGTGTTATAGTGATAGGCGGTACAATTATGATTTACGCCCCTTGAGGAGGGTTTTGGAAATTTCGGAATCATGCGCATTGGCATATACGCATTGCATTAGGATTCTTGGCACGCGAGCCATGTTTGTTACTATATGATGATTGTATATACATACTCTGTCATTGTTTGTTATTATGCCGTAATTGCTAAGTGCTATTGCTTGTATTTATACGTTAAGTGTTAAAATTGCTCAAAACAATTTCAGAACTGAAAACCTGCATTATTTGGCAGGTGTATTCGGCTACAGCTAGTGTGTAGTCGAATACACATCTATAACGTTCTGTTTTTATTCAAAATTTTAACTTCGTATTCGAATACGAAAATGCATTTTTAGCTACTGACTTGTTCTGTCGTATTCGGCTACATCCTGTCGTATTCAAATATAGATGTTCAGTTTTAGCAACTAACTTAACACTTGTATTCGGCTACGATATGCTGTATTCGAATACGACAGTGCATTTTGTGAAAAACTTCATTTTCCAACATTGTTTATGCATTTTTGACATATGAAAACCCCTTCGATGAGTATGCTAAGATGAAAGGTTCTCTTGAGCATTTGAAATATGAGATTTTTGCTAAATGTTATTTGTTAATTTTGCTTGGTGACCTTTAACATTATTGTGGACCGGGCTTACGCCCCAGGTTATTAGAATTTTGAGTCGTGTTGGAATTGCAACGACGTCGAAGACTTGGCATACCGATGATTTTGGATTTGTAATCGATAGTAGTGAGGCTTGATGCCGCTCGTGGATCCTCAATACCCAGTCACCCTCAGTTAGATTAATGATCAGCTTAGGGTTTTATTTAAGAATTTTATTTATTCTCCCTTTCTTATTGCAATGTTGTTGTCGCAATGGGACTTATGTATTTGAAACAAACTATTTTAGCCGTTTGTATATTATGATGTAATAAAAAAAAAATACACCCGCGTTGTTAAAAATTGGGGTGTTACAATGTGGTATCAGTGCCCCGGTTTAGAGTTCTTTGGGGCTGTGATTTGGGAATTTTAAGCTGATCAAGAGTCGAGATAAGGGGTACCAAGTAATTGGAGTCCATGTGTGCTTTGTGTTTTGTTGTCTTGGGTCAAGCATGATATGCTTAAGTAGTTTATTATTTCTTATAAGAAACAGTGTGCCTTGTAGCACTTTAGTTGGAAGAGTAGTTAAACATAGAACATTAGTCGACTTTGGTCGACGAGTGTCTCTGAAATCCTTTTAACGTATCGGTCTAGGAAAGACTGGGTTGAAGCGAATCATGATGGCATGGGATTTATGAAGTGGTTCCAAGGATACAGAGGCTATGTTATTGGTGTTAAATCGAATGTCATGGGTATGGATGGATTAACGTTTGATTGATAATGGATTTCAAGTAAAGATCTAAGTGGAGAATTTTTTAAGAAAAGTATTAGATGTTTTCCTGGTAGATTTCAAGACGAGACTGGATGAAGTTTGATAACTGTCAAAGAGATGTGAACACCATGGAATTGTTGAGAAGACGAGGCTTCCATTTGGAATAGTATTTGGTGCTTAGGTGTCAACGAAGGAGCCTTGTATTGAAGTTAAGGGGCGCTACACAATAGGGGTGAATACTACCTTGGTTAGATAAAGGACGCTTTGAGGAATAGTCGATACCTTGAGAGGTAAGGTCGAGCATTCGAGTTAAACTAGATTCATGACTTAGATTGTTAAGTATGAATCTCATGACGATTATAGGAGTGAGACTATATATTTTGTTGGGAAGTGACAAATCTCGGTGTGGTTTAGGAGATAATAAGTATGGATAGTGATTTTAGATGAAACTATTAACGCGTAAGTGTGAATTTGTGTGATGTTCGGGTAATTATAAGAAGTTAAGCCTTGATGTATTGAACCGCATGAGGGTCTATTAAAGGATGGTAATTACTAGGAGAGTGTTAATAGTTAGATAGGTCAGAGGGATTATTCGAGATTTGATTTGGGACCCTGAGATGGTTAATCTTTAAGTCAACGATTTAAATCCACAAGCTTGGATAGAGGACCAAGTGACGCCTAAAACTTGTATAATTGAGTTAGTTGACGTAAGCAACTGATAAATAATTCATGTTATGGATGGAAGTGTTTGAAGATTTACAAAAAACGTTGTGCTATTATTAGAAGAGTTTTCATTAGTGATATTACAAAGACGGTTAGAGTCAATGATGAATAAAACCTTGTATTGTATCATAAGATGAAATGTGTGACACCCTAAACCCCAAAATAACATTTATAATAATTTATACTAAATTATTTGAAGAAAGCTCGCGGCGGATGAAGAAAATCTATTCAAGAAAATAAAAAGTTTGATATCTATTTTAGGATATCACGTTTCTCTAAATACATATGTAACAATTCAACTTTGTTCCTCAATTAAAATTCAATGAACTTGTTTTAACTAGAATTTCTTGATTTAATTCCCAAGACTTACTGGTACTAAGGAAAATTAATACAGTTCACTATAACATCAAATCATCGCAGAAATTGCTATCACACACGATACATATTAATCACAACAAAACAATCACAAGAAAATGCAATGCTATGCATGAGATTAGACTCTACTTCACAATGTGGTACCATTCTAACTGTGAAGTACTTGGTTAGGAGGCCATGATACTATGCCACCATTCCGGTGGACGGACAATTCAAATTGGCCCTGTCCTCATAGATCCCCTCAACTCAACCCGAGACACATATACGCGACAGTCGAGGTAAACGTGTGTTGCATGGTAGCTCCCGACATTTGGAGTGCTACCTCCAAGTCACCTAGGAATTCCCCACCCGAATACCTCCAAGGTCTAACAATCTTGCCTTAAGGCTCAACAGTAGACTGCCACGATCAGGCTCAATTCAGTTGTACTTCCCTGAAATCGCTAGGCTTGTCAGGCCCTACCTATATGATGACAAAATAATCTCCACTTCACAAATTCTCAATATTTATTGTCTCCCCTCGTTGGCCTATGATACTCCATTAAGACCGTCATCTCAAACACAAATTGGAATCACAATTATTTCATCAGAGGTTACTTCAATCTTTTCATCATTACATAACTCATCACAATTTTAGAGCATCACTATCATCAATCGTAACTCATCACATAAACTTATCACAAATTTATGAAATCACAATTAATATTCATACATCATCATCATCACATAAAATTATCACAACACATCCATCTTTTATCATCATATCACATAAACTCATCTAATCAAACATATACATAAAATTAATTCGACACTCAATATCAAATACCACACATTTAAAGAAATTAAATCAATCAACACCTTACAAATATTTCTATTCTATATTTTAATCTCACAATTTCCATATTTGCACATTAATTAATTTATCCCTCAAAGGGCTACTGCCCTGGATGAATCTTTGGGAAATACGGTTTTCCCGTTCATCTCACAATATATTACACCCATGAATTCAAACGCTCTCTCACCTCTTACCTTATTTTGACGCTTTCACACACGAATACGATTCCAAGAGCAAACAGTCTTTGTTCTTTGACTCTTTATCCTTCAATCGATCTAACTCGACAATTTATGGGTAAATGTAAAAAATAATTATGAGAAACTACTCTAAAAACTAAATTCGAAATTCGGTCAAGGAAAATTACCATAAATCAGAAAACCGATGAGTGGATAATATAGCCACTTTTCACACGATCGTTTTGGCGTTGGTTTCACTCAAATCGGACTTACAATGAAGAAGAATGGTTCAAAATAAGGAATTCCATAGACGGAGAAGTCGGGTATTTTAGAGAGAAATTGGGATGGTTAAAAATCTGAGGAAGTATGTTTATTTGACTACCTAAATGAATAAACCAAAATACTGAAATTTGGGCGAAAATGGAGAAACTTTTCTGAAACAGTTATCGGTCATCGGTGCCAAACGATAATCCTAATTTATGTTTTCTATTTCTTAGGCGGCTCCTGCTACTCCTCTTTCCTTATATTTTATTATTGTTATTATTATTATTTAATTAGGTTTTACTTCCATATGGGTCTAACCCATGAGTCACATTTTACTTATTTTTTTTACCAACAATTACCAAAGCTTTTTTTTTAAAACACAAAAAATAAAGTAATTAATATTTTAAAACACATTAATAACCAAAACTCTTATATTCAAAACTATCACTATAATAATACTTATGTTTAAAAACACTCAAATTAAAATATTACCATCATTAGAGAATAATCAAAACTAAACAAATCACACTTTATTTGTTATTATATCATAATAAATATATATAAAATCACAATGGCATAACACATATATAAAAATAAGGAAATCAAACACAACATTACTAATATCTCAAATAATTATTTATAAAATAAATAATTAAAATAAGAGATACTTAAAATAATTAAAATATAAATACGTACACATTTAACATTAGTTAAACATATAAGAAAATATGACATTAATTACCAACTCACATATACACGTCAAATCACTTAAAATCTTATTCTTTAAAATATTTACACTAATATACTATTATTTTTAGAAAAATATATAAAATAATAAAATATAACATTTATTATTCATATAACATATTTGGTCAAATATGTACCAGATTAGCACGTCATAGAAAAATATATAAAATAAAAAAATATAACATTTATTATTCATATAACATATTTGGTCAAATATGAACAAGATTAACACATCATAGAAAACGCACCTATAAAGAAAATTAATCAACATATATTCTAAAATAATTTTAGCACCAAATTAATTATCTAAAATCCTATTTAAATAATAAAATAGTTTACTATAAAATTTGGAGTGTTACACTACTACCTGTCACCATTTGCCACCATCCTTCCACCGCGCCTCCCTCTGCCTTTGCGACTGTGAGACTGCTATTTTGTCTCTCTTCTCCTCGACTCCTCCATAGTTAGTATGTTAATAGGTAATGTTAGGTTTTTGTTGTTGTTGATATGTTGAAATTTAAATAGGTTATATTAGATTGTTTGGATGTTGTTGTTGATAGATTGTACTTGCAATTTTGTGTTCTTGTTAGAATCTTAATATCGTGTGTGTGTTATTGTTCGGTATTTTTAATTATATTGATTTCTTGAATTGCTAGGTATCATGAAATTGTGTTCTTGTTGGGTATTTTGAAGAGATAACTTCAAACCTCAATTGGCACCACCGTCACGCCGCGCCATTGCATCTCAACCATAGCCTCAACGTCGCCATCACGCCAAAAAACCCTCTTTTCCTTTCCTTCGCTCTCGGATTCTTCTCCTTCACTCTCGCTTCTGACCAACCACCGAACCTACCACAGCCACCATTCTTCTCATTCATCTATGTGTCTTCTAGTTTATTTCATTCACATTTTCAACTTTCTCATTATTCCATCAATTTCAGTTTCATCGCATACCCCCAATTTTGTTCCGATAAGCAAAGTTGAAATCTTTACCTTGTTTTTTCGCAACCCAAATTTGTTTAATTTTTTAATCTGTTATTAAAATAATTTGTATAGTTTTGGATTTCAATTATGGATAAATTAGGAGATGGGATTTTTCCAGATGAGGTTGTTATTCAGATTCTTGCTAGGTTACCAAGGAAATCCCTTTTTAGGACCAAAACTGTGTGCAAATTGTGGTATAGGTTGAGTTTGAATAATTATTTCATTCAATTATACAATGATATTTCTTGGAAGAACCCTGAGATTTCAGATTCATTATTAGAGTCCAAATCTAGCTTAATATGTGTTGATAATTTAAGGGGTGTCTCTGAATTTTTGCTCAATTTCTTGAATGATCGAGTTAAGGTTCGAGCGTCTTGTAATGGATTGTTGTGAGTATGTTTTCTTGGCAACTCATAAACAGGTGAGTATATATTCTTGGCAACTCATAAACAGGTTTTGGTGTATCAACACAAGAGCCAAAGGATTGGTGTGACACCCTTAACCCCAAAATAACATTTATAATAATTTATACTAAATTACTTGAAGAAAACTCGCGGCGGATGAAGAAAATCTGTTCAAGAAAATAAAAACTTTTATATCTATTTTAGGGTATCACGATTCTCTAAATACATATGTAACAGTTCAACTTGGTTCCTCAATTAAAATTCAATGAACTTGATTAACTAGAATTTCATGATTTGATTCCCAAGACTTACTCGTACTAAGGTTTTCATATAAAAAGTCATTTGTAATTACATAAGTAAAATACACATTACAACTCTCAATTCCCGGTATCACCTATCAGAGCGGGGTTCCTCCCAAACTTTAACTTCAAGACTCATTAACCTATAATGCGATTTCGCAAACGCAGGGCCAAGCCAAACAAACACAAACAATGAAGGAGGTGAGTTTTGAAATAAACAATTAATTCTAAATAAGTAGGTGTGTTCTAAATAAACAATGAAGGAGGTGTGTTCTCCTTTTGAAATAAGTAAGGAGAACACACAATTAATTCTAAATAAACCGTATCATTAGACAAACATTCTTCAAAGAAAAACATAACATTATAAAGTGAAAACCACTCAACGAAAGTCAATACATTTCACTATAACATCAAATCATCTAAGAAGAATTAATATCGCACACGACACATATTAATCACAACAAAACAATCACAAGAAAATGCAATGCTATGCATGAGCTTAGACTCTACTTCACAATGTGGTACCATTCTAACTCTGAAGTACTTGGTTAGGAGGCCTGATACTATGCCACCATCCCGGTGGACGGACACTTTAAATTGGCCATGTCCTCATAGATCCCCTCAACTCAACCCGAGACTCATATACGCGAGAGTCGAGGTAAACGTGTGTTGCATGGTAGCTCCCGACATTTGGAGTGCTACCTCCAAGTCATCCAGGAATTCCCCACCCGAATACCTCCAAGGTCTAACAATCTTGCCTTAAGACTCAACAGTAAACCGCCACGATCAGGCTTAATTCAGTTGTACTTCCTCGTAATCGCTAGGCTTGTCAGGCGCTACCTATATGATGACAAAATAATCTCCACTTCACAAATTCTCAATATTTAATTTCTCCTCTCGTTGGCCTATGATACTCCATTAAGACCGTCATCTCAAACACAAATTGGAATCACAATTATTTCATCAAGGATTACTTCAATGTTTTCATCACCAATTCATAACATCACTATTATAAATCACACATCATCGTCATTACATAACTCATCACAAATTTAGAGCATCACTATCATCAATCGTACCTCATCACATAAACTTGTCACAAATTTATGAAATCACAATTATTATTCATAGATCATCATCAGATAAAATTATCACAACACATCCTTCTTTTATTATCATATCACAAAAATGCATCTAATCAAACATATACATAATATTTCTATTCTATATTTTAATCTCACAATTTCCATATTTGCACATTAATTAATTTATCCCTCAAAGGGCTACTACCATACGTAGCAAGCCCCGGATGAATAGTTGGGAAATACGGTTTTCCCGTTCATCTCACAATATATTATACTCATGAATTCAAACGCTCTCTCACCACTTGCCTTATTTCGACGCTTTTACACACGAATAAGATTCCACGAGCAAACAGTCTTTGTTCTTTGACTCGTTGTCCTTCAATCGATCTAACTCGGTAGTTTATGGGTATAATCACACCTTCAAGAATAACAAACAAAAATATATATAACAACTCAATGACATGCCATCACTTAAGCGTATAATCATAGTGAAATAGGACAATTACTTTCACATATGGTTTCAAACACACTCAAAGTATAACTTAATTTTAAAGTCTTATAAATAAAATTCATTTATAGAGCTCATAAAATAGTTCTAGTCCTTATGAAATGAGAGAATATAGAACAAATAAGATACTAACACAATGTCCCTATTCATTTTAAGCAAATTACTTAGAAGATCAAACATACTTAATTGAATGTTTAATTTAAGTACACACCACCAACCTAATATTCGCGTCACATAATCAGTTATTAACATTCATCATTGATGCCACATAAGACTCGTAATCACTCAAAGTTGTATAAAAGGTGAACATGGTTTCTAACTATTTCCAAAATAAAATGAACAAGTATTTATAACAATAATAACAATGGGTTATTGTTGCCTCTTTTATCGACGAAGAGTCATCGGGGTAGCTAGTCCCTCTTACTCATGTAGTCCACTACTTAAGGTAACCATAACTGTAGTCATTCAAATTCAAACATGGGTAATTACAAGTATTTTTAACGTGTTCAGGAGTGCGAATGCGGCGCCACAAGTCCTACTCCTTACTTCAAGTTAAAAACTTACTTAATAACACATTCACAGTAATTTATTTGTACTTTACAACTAGTTACAACAACAAAAGAAATGACACTTACATCAACATATAATAATATTCCGATTGTAGAAATATAGAACTATTTCACTTTTAGATGCTCTCGACTACTCTAACGCTATACACTAATTCCCAACAACTAGAACACTAAAAACACAAACAATTTAATATTTACATAATCACATACACATTCACATAGTTAATCCAAAAATTAGCACCATCATTTTACTTTCATCTCATAACTCAAACGATGATTCAAACACATGTAACATACTCTCATAGAAGGCTAACAACTCCAAATTGATCACGCTCAAATTTTCTTTTGAATTAATCATCACTTAAAAGTTACAACAAACTAAAACATAGATTTCCAAGTAGCAAATAAGATAAATAATTATTTACTAGAAGACACAACACGCTACCAAACCAAATTGAATCAAGTAGTACATAAACCACTTTAAAGATTAAACATTTAGCACAAAAGAAAATCTTTGGGAATTCAAACCATTTCCTTAAATCACTTTTCAATAAATTACGTCTAAATAAAAATAACTAAAACAAATTATATTTCTAAATACAATTAAAAATAAAATAAATCACATGTATTTTTAAAATCTATAAGATTTCTAAAATCACTCATACTTTAATCGTCAAAAACACATTTCTAAATAATTAATCATTATAAAAATTATTATTTTCAACTTATATTTTGAAAGAAGATCTAAATTATATATATAGATAGATAAATAGTTTTCCAATAAATTAACACTTCCAAAATAGTGCTAATTTATTTTCTCAAAATTTATAAAAAAAACAAAATTATATATTTATATACATTAAAGTAGTGTCCATGACACAATGCATAAGGCATACTTGGTTATGATAATGAATTACACTAATTGACAAATCTACAAAATAACAGTTTCCTCTCACACCAACTACTCAACATGTCTATAGATAGAGCCTCAGTTTCAATCAAGGCACAACATTGGTCTAAAGCATAACACACCATCAATTTTAAATATTTTTGAAGGCATGTTCTAATCTTAAAAATTGGGTCTCTGGACACATAATACACTCTACACATACCAATCCACATGATACATACCATTTTGTTAGGTTAATTCATGTAACAAGAAAAGATGTACAAACAACATGTCACTTTCTCATATTAAACTCAATATACATTTCAACAATGATAAGACAATAACTACAATTCTACAACAAAAAAACATTCTACTCATAAAATACATCGATTATAGAATCTAAAATTTATATAATTTTTCAAAAAGAGTTTGACTATTGAGATAATTCTTTTAAAAACTTTGTTTTTCTTCTCTATCTCAATTAGTAGAAACTTTATCATTTGACCCCCTTTCTTTTTAATTAGTACTATTATATATCACTAATGAGTTCTTAAAATGTAAAACTCTAACATCAAGTTAAACTCTAATGAGTTCATAATATCATAATCAATAGATCAATAATTTCAAACAAATATCCCAACACGCTCACATTTCAATATTCACACCATCTCCTAACCAACATAAAAACAACTCTTTTTAATTTTCTTAAAAACAAGATATAATAAAACATGTTGTAAATTTTAAGCTATTTTAAACATTAAATAAAATCAGTAGTATAGAATTATTGTTATTTTATAAATCAACAAAAATTCAACTCAATTTAATTTCTTTAAAATAATCAAGAGTAATTCAAATAAATGGTTATAGATAGAATTATAGATATAGATATAGATAGAAAATTTCAACCTTACTAAATGGTTATGTTTGCAGGAAAAACAACCCTTTGAGCGCATTGAAGTGACACGTGATCAGACGCTTAATTTATTTTCTGAAAATAAGTTTAAGGAATAAAAACTTTTGCAAGTAATTTAAAATATCACGTTTCTCAAAAATAAAAAAAGAACACTTTAAACTCTTTACTTATATGAAATAGTGCAATCTCAATAAGCTTCATTTAAGTATCATTACTTGATTTAATTCTAAAAACTTACTAGTACTTATAATTTTTTCATACAACAAGTCGTTTCAAATTAAATAAGTAAAATACAAATTACAACCCTTATTCCCAGTATCACCTATCAGAGCGGGATTCCTCCCAACTTGAACTTCAAGATTCATTAACCTGTAACAACTGCGATTTCGCAAATGCAGGGCCAAGCCAGTCAAACACAAACAACGAAGGAGGTGAGTTTTGAAATCATGTTGATAATATAATATAAGTAAGAAGAACACACAATTAATCATAAATAAACCGTATCATTACACAAACATTCTTCAAGGAAAAACACCACGTTATATAGTCATAATCAAGGAAAATCAATACATTTCACAATAACATCAAATCATCTAAGAAATTATCATCTCACACAATACATATTAATTACAACAAACAATCACACAAAAATGCAATGCTATGCATGAGCTTAGACTCTACTTCACAATGTGGTACCATTCTAACTCTGAAGTACTTGGTTAGGAGGCCATGATACTATGCCACCATCCCAGTGGACAGACAATTCAAATTGGCCCTGCCCTCATAGATACCCTCAACTCAACCCGAGACACATATACGCGACAGTCGAGGTAAACGTGTGTCGCATGGTAGCTCCCGACATTTGGAGTGCTACCTCCAAGTCACCTAGGAATTCCCCACCCGAATACCTCAAAGGTCTAACAATCTTGCCTTAAGGCTCAACAGCAGACCGCCACGATCAGCAGTCCCTACCTATATGATGACAAAATAATCCCCACTTCACAAATTCACAATATTTATTTTCTCCCCTCGTTGGCCTATGATACTCCAATAAGACCGTCATCTCAAACACAAATTAGAATCATCATTATTTCATCAACTATGGGGTTACTTCAATATTCTCATCACAATTTTATAACATAATTAATCATACATAATCATCGTCGTCATATAAACTTATCACAAATTTACAGCATCACTATCATCAATCAAACATCTTCACATAAACTTATCTAATCAAACATATGCAACAAATTCATTTGAAATCAAATATAACAATTGTATCAAATACCACACATTTAACAGAATTAAATCAATCAGCAACTTATAAATATTTCTATTCCATATTTTAATCTCACAATTTCCATATTTGCACATTAAATAATTTAACACTCAAAGGGCTACTGCCGTACGTAGCAAGCCCCGGATGAATCGTTGGGAAATACGGTTTTCCCGTTCATCTCACAATATATTATACTCATGAATTCAAACCCTCTCTCACCCCTTACCTTATTTCGACGCTTTCACACATGAATACGATTCCACGAGCAAACAACCTTTATTCTCCGACTATTTGTCCTTCAATCGATCTAACTCGACAGTTTATGGGTAAACATTAAAAATAAATTATGAGAAGACACTCTAAAAATTAAATTTCGGAATTCGGTCAAGGAAACTTACGATAAATCAGAAAAACAATCAGTGGATAATATAGTAACTTTATACACGGTCGTTTTGGTGTTGGTTTCAATCAAATCGGACTTACGGTGAAGAAGAACGATGCAAAATAAGGAATTTTAGAATCGGAGAAGTCGGGTATTTTAAAGAGAAATTGGGATGGTTAAAAAGCTGAAAAATTGTGTTTAATTGACCAACTAAATGAGTGAAAGAACATACTAAAATTTGGATGAAAACAGAGAATGTTTTCTGGGACAGCTATCGATCACCGGTATTGATTTTCTATTTTTTTTCTTCCAATTGCGGCTGCTTCTTCATATTATCTCCTGTAGCGTTATGCGGCTGCCTTCCTTTTTATACTGTAGCGCTATTTGGGTTTTATATATTTGACCTTTTATATATATATATATATATATTAGTTATTATTAACCTTGAACCCCATTTTATTTTTTTATTTCAATTTTTTTTTCACAAGACCCAACTAATTATACAGTTATTTTAATTTATTTATTTGCCACTAAAATAATATCTTCCAAATAATTAAATTAAAAGATTTTTACATGATGAGAATAGTTAAAATGACAAAATAAATAAATATAACATTAGTATTTTATATAAGTCACTAAATCGATTAAATATCTATAAAATTAAGACATCATTGAAAACACACATATGAAGAGAATTAATCATAAAATTGATCAACATATATTCTAAAATAATATAAACACCAAATTAATTATTTAAAGTATTATTTCATTTATAAAACAGTTTGTTATAAAATTTGGAGTGTTACAAAAACTTATTTCTCTAGTAAACTTATTTTCAATTTGAACGTGATTGCATTTGTTGGCGCCCTTGCTCCTCTATGCTATGCTACATGCTTAACATTGTATTTTTTATGTACTGCACGCATAGTGTTGCTGTTCTATCTATTATCTATTATATATATTAAAATAGACTTCCACATAAACATTATCTAATATTGTGACATTTCATTCAAATATTGCCACCTCAACCAAAAATCCTATGTGGCACATCTAAAAGGTTTTTCTCTTCAATTCTCCTTATTGTTCAACTTCCAATTTGCTTTAACACACATTTTATTAATATTATTATTATTATTATTATTATTATTATTATTATTATTATTATTATTAAGCAACTAATATTATGTATAGCTATTAATGTGTCATGAGTTACAAATTAAAGTACAATCAATATATAATTTTTTTTTTTACATATACTATTCTACTTCTTCAAACAATCTCTATGATTAGTGTCTTCCAACCCAATTATTTTCAAAGAAGTAGATATAGTTGGAAAATTCTTTTTTTTTTTTAAATAGACTCCCACATAAACCTCATCTAATATTGTGCCATTTCATTCAAATATTGTCACCTCAACAAAAAATCCCATGTGGCACATCTAAAAGGTTTTTCCTCTTCAATTCTCCTTATTATTCAACTTCCAATTTGCTTTAACACACATTTTACTATTATTATTATTATTATTATTATTATTATTATTATTATTATTATTATTATTATTATTATTATTATTATTATTATTATTATTATTATTATTTAGCATCTAATATTATGTATAACCATTAATGTGTCATGAGTTACAAACATACTATTCTACTTCTTCAAACAATCTCTACTATTATTGCCTTGCAACCCAATTATTTTCAAAGAAGTAGATATAGTTGGAAATTTTTTTTTTGCACAAATAGCTTTTGAGTAAGTGGTATTTTGTAACATATTATACCTATTTGCTCAGTTTTCTCAAAACCTTGATTGTTGTTAGTTAGAGTATTGTTTTTGCAGACATATTTGATCTTATCTACGACGTGAAAATATATTGGCTCCTCAAAAGACAAAGAAGATTGTCAATATTCAGCTTTATATGAGTGTTATTTTTGTCTCTTCGAGAGCTTCGTCCTACAAAATTCGTTTTCCAATTTAAGCAAAATCCGTGAATACTCGTTGTCGTCGTCGTTACGGTAAATGTTTTCCAATCAACATAGCATATTGTTCATTTTGTTCTGAACCTGTCATAATTAAAGTTAGATGCTGATGCACTTTTAATTTTAAATTCAGTTTTGTTGTTATCCGTAAGCATCGTTTCAAGTCATCCGTGTCGGTAAGGTCCTCCGACCATTAATTGTTTCTTCCTTCCATAATTTCAACTTTGTTTCTACTCGTAATATCATTTATTAAATATTTGACATTTTTTTTTATCATCGTCGCAATTTCTCAGCTGTAATTTGGTTATTCTCTGGACCTGCTTTCAAACAATTTATTTTTGGATTGCTCCTATGTTGCTGAAATTTAATGTCTTACCATCTGAAATCGCCTAATGAGGTAAGGGGTAAGATGAGGTTCGATTTTATGAGTATAAAATAACGTGAGATGAACGGGAATAACGAAATTCCCAGATATTCATCCGGGGCTCACTACGTACGGTAGAGCCCTATTGTGCAATAATAATTAATTAATAATATGAATGGTAACAGTGAGGACTAAAATATAATTTAGCAACCTATAGAATTGTTATGAATTTATTTATAGCAAGATTGCACGTTGAATGATTTTATGAAATGTGATGCTTATTGTTACTGTATGAATAATTTATATTGGAGTGTTCTTGTTATTTGATTGAAATCTTGAAATTATTTGAATGTGCTACCTATTGATATTTATTGCGATTGATAAGATTGGATTGTGCATTATGAGTAGTGTAAACCAAATATTGGGATTGAATTGTGATTGACTGATATACATATGATGATGGATATTGTGAAGTCAAACTGAAATTTATTGAGTTGTGATGATCGAGTAAGTTTGACATATGTGTTGTAGATTTTGGAGTTAGGATTATTTTGTCATCATATAGGGAGGGTCTGACAAACCTAGTGATTCGGGGAAGTACAACTGAATGAGCCTCATCGTGGAGGGCTACAATCGAACTGTAAGGTAAGACTGATAGACCTTAGGGGTACATCTAGTGGGGAATTCCTAAGTGGATTAGTGGGTTATTCCCTAAGGCCGGAACTACCGTGCAACACAAGAGTACCCCGACCGACGCGTATATGTGTCTCGGGTTGAGTTGAGGGAATCTATGAGGACTTGGCCATTCATGAATTGCCCGTCCACTCTTGTAGTGGCATAGTATCAGGCCTCCTAACCAAGTACTTCAGAGTAGAATGGTACCAAATGATGAAGTATAGACTAATTGTGTGTTCTTCTCGTGTATTTTATATTATTACATAATTTCGAAGCTCACCCCTCGTTGCTTGTGTTTGGCGCTTGCGAGAGCGCTGTTATTTCAGGTTATTGGTTGGTGATCCATGCTCTGATAGGTGATACTGGGTAGGGGTAAATTGTCGTGTTTTGTTGAGTTATGAACTAATTTAGTTTTTTGTGAATTCGATCGATCAATCGTGTTATTTTTGATGTTTTATTCGGAAGTAGAAATTATTTGTCTCTAAGTTTAGAACATGTTTTTATGTCAGAAATATTTATTTAATAAACCTTAGCTATATTCGGTATTAAAGGATTTGTAACTGAGAATTTTTATGGAAGTATTTTATGTAAGTGTAAGTGTGACGTCCCGAACCCTATAGTTTAAAAGAAAATTTTCATACTCTGTTTTAGAACCGCTGCGAATATCTTTCAAAACTAATGCATTTTACTTTGTATTTCAATTTGGGTTTAGGGTATCACAGATCCTCAGTACCCAGTCACACTTAGTTAGATTAATGATCAGCTTAAGGTTTTATTTAGGAATTTTATTTATTCTCCATTTCTTATTTCAATGTTGTTGTCGCAATGGGGCTTATGTATTTGAAACAAACTATTTCAATCGGTTGTATATGTCGTTTGTGTTACGAGATGGTAATTTATTACTTTGTTGTTTTTTTTAAAAAAAAACTACACCCGCACTGTTAAAAATCGGGGTCTTACATATCCAATGATATTTCATCTTGTAGATATTTGTAGAATTATTTAAATACTAACATTACAAAGTAAAGTAGTATTATAGTCTAACTTTATTGGACCAATGAATAAATATTTTTGTCAAATATCAAAAATTATTCTCTAGAAAAATATTGCACCATCTCAACATTATATTAAATAAGTGATATTTTGATTCAGATTAAATTCTTTAGATACAATTTACGGTATACTATATTTGGATTCGTTTTATTTGATCTATCTTGTATATATATGTATGTACAATATTTTTTTCACACATCGTAATCCTACGTAACTCAAAATAAAACATTAGTACTCGTAGTTGCTTGCGGATGATACCCACTTTAATTACATACAAAAAAACTTATTCTTGTCATTTACCACAATATTGATTCCACTCTATAAGAATCAAATTGGTTAAAGCACAAATACTCACTAATAAATCTCTCAAATTAGTTAGCACCTTCTAAATCACACTCTCAAACATACAAAACACATTCTCATTCTCCTAATATTCTTAATACATACTTGATACCCCTTCAAAGCTCGGTAAAAAAAAGTAACAGCGATTTATAATATAATCTATTTTAATATAGAACGAGATCATTGATGGTCCATCTACAACAAAATGTCCCAATCACATTTTTATTGGTACAAGTTTTAATCCCATGTTCTAATATCATCATTTAGTGTATGTTCCCTTTTCAAATTATATTTTATTTGTTTTCATGATTTCAAAAGATGAGCCGAGTCTTGATCATATGTAATGTATGTGACACCCTAAACCCCAAAATAACATATATAATAAATTATACTAGATTTTTTTAGGAAAATTCGCAGCGGATAAGAAAATTTGTTTCCAAGGAAATAAATACTTTTATAACTAATTTAGGATATCACGTTCCTCTAAATACACATGTAAAAATTCAACTTTATTTCCCAATTAAAATAGTGTAATCTCAATGAACTTGACTTAACTATAATTTCTTAATTTAATTCCAAAAACTTATTAGTACTTATAAGGTTTTCATACAAAAAGTCATTTCTAATTAAATAAGTAAAAGTACAATACAAATTACAACTCTTAATTCACGGTATCATCTATCAGAGCGGGGTTTCTCCCAAATTTGAACTTCAAGACTCATTAACCGGTAATAACTGCAATTTCGCAAACTCAGGGTGTAACACCCCAAATTTTATTATAAACTATTTTATTAATTAAAGAGGATTTTAAAGAATTAATTTGATGTTAAAATTATTTCAAAATATATGTTGATAATTTTATAGATATTTAATTTAATTATTAATATAAATTATAAATATTATATTTTATTAAATATAAATGAGTATGAAGGGTTGACTATTTTATTAAAGTTTTTTTTAAAAAATAATGATAAAAAGGATTTGTATTCTAAAAGAGTATGGTCAAATATTAGTATTTCAATGTGAGTATTTTAGAGAATAATATTTTAATTATGGATGATTAGCCCAAGTTATTAAATTGTTTGGACACTTTAAAAATAAAATATAAAATAAAGTTTGGGATAGATCACTTCCTGCACCCCTCATTGTTGTTTGCTTCTACTATTATTTTGTTTGGGCTGTTTGCTTTCTACACCTCAGTTTTGAGTCATTGCTATTCGCACCCTTCCATCTACGTTTAAAAAAAAATAAAAATAAATTGCCAAAGAATTCATGCTGACAGAACGCAACAACTACACTTAAAGAGAACCCTTTTTCTCTCAAATTCCCTCCCACCAATTCTTTGCCATTTGAATTGATCTCAACCTCTATCCCACACAAAATCGGCCACTGCATCCATTTTTGGCATTAATTTTATCAATCGTTCTTCCGTTTTTTTAAGAAACAACTTCGTTTCATTCCTTGGGCAAGCTGTTTTTGGCCGATTCCGATCACCACGTTTGCCATCTCAAAAAACTGACATCCTTTTTGGATTTCTCTTGTCGAAACCTTCAAGAAACACTACTCATTTGCATTTTTCTGCTGTTTTCTTGTCGTTGTTTTGACTCCATTTTTGTTCCTAAAATTATTATTAATTATTTAACATTTATTATGCTTCGCATAATTTATCAGTCTCGTCTCGACGATTTTGTGAAGTCGTCGTTTATTCGGATTCGCTCGCTGTTCGTTGACGATATGCAGTCGCTATTGATTTCTGTGTTTGAGAAAGCGTCTAAATAAGGTAAAGGGTGAAAGACCGTTTGAATTCATGAGTATAATATATTGTGAGATGAACGGGAAAACCGTATTTCCCAATGATTAATCCGGGGTTCCCATAGTATGGCAGTAACCCTTTGAGAGATAAATTAATTAATGTGCAAATATGGAAATTGTGAGATTAAAATATAGAATAGAAATATTTGTAAGGTGTTGATTGATTTAATTTCTTTAAATGTTTGGTATTTGATGTTATTGTGATATTGAGTGTCGAATTAATTTTATGTGATCTGATAATAAAAGATGGATGTGTTGTGATAATTTTATGTGACGATGATGATGTATGAATAATAATTATGATTTTATAAATTTGCGATAAGTTTATGTGATGAGGTACGATTGATGATAGTGATGCTCTAATTTTGTGATGAGTTATGTAATGATGATGATATGTGATTTATAATTGTGATGTGATGAATTTGTGATGAAAATATTGAAGTAACCCTTGATGAAATAATTGTGATTCCAATTTGTGTTTGAGATGACGGTCTTAATGGAGTATCATAGGCCAACGAGGGGAGAAAATAAATATTGAGAATTAGTGAAGTGGAGATTATTTTGTCATCATATAGGTAGGGCTTGACAAGCCTAGTGATTCCGGGAAAGTACAAGTTAATTGAGCCTGATCGTGGCGGTCTACTGTTGAGCCTTAAGGCAAGATTGTTAGACCTTGGAGGTATACGGGTGGGGAATTCCTAGGTGACTTGGAGGTAGCACTCCAAATGTTGGGAGCTACCATGCAACACACGTTTACCTCGACTGTCGCGTATATGTGTCTCGGGTTGAGTTGAGGGAATCTATGAGGACAGAGCCAACTTGAATTGTCTGTCCACCGGGATGGTGGCATAGTATGAATCCTCCTAACCAAGTACTTCAATGTAAGAATGGTACAACATTGTGAAGTAGAGTCTAAGCTCATGCATAGCATTGCATTTTGTTGTGATTGTTTTGTTGTGATTAATGTGTATCGCAAGTGATTATAATTTTCTTAGACGATTTGATGTTACAGTGAAATGTATTGATTCTTCTTGATTTTGACTTTGACTTTATTATGTGATGTTATTCCTTGAATAATGTTTGTTTAATGATAGGGTTTATTTAGAATCAAATGTGTGTTCTTCTTACTTATATTATACTATTAACATGATTTCAAAAATCACGTCCTTCGTTGTTTGTGTTTGACTGGCTTGGCCCTGAGTTTGCAAAATCGCAGTTTTTACAGATTAATGAATCTTGAAGTTCAAGTTGGGAGGAACCCCGCTCTGATAGGTCATACCGGGAAATGACTTATTTACTTATTTAATTTGAAACAACTTTTTGTATGAAAACCTTATAAGTACTAGTATGTTTTTAGAATTAAATCAAGTAATTATACTTAAATCAAGCTTATTGAGATTGCACTATTTTATAGGAGTAAAGAAGTTTAAAGTGTTCCTTTTGATTTTTATAAATTATTATATATTATTTTGGGGTTTAGGGTGTCACACAGGGCCAAGCCAGTGAAACACAAACAACGAAAGAGGTAAGTTTTGAAATCATGTTAATAGTATAGTATAAGTAAGGAGAACACGCAAGCAATTATAGTAGACCGTATCTTAATCACACTACAATATATCAAAATATTTAAGCAAATACTATCATATTACAACATCAAAGTAACTCAAGTAAAATAATTATCTTATTATAATGTGCATCAAATAATCTAAGAGTAATTATTATTATTTTTGAAACAGATCAATCACAACAAAATTATCATAAGGAAATGCATGTTATGCATGAGCTTAGACTCTACTTCACAATGTGGTAGCATTCTAACTTTGAAGTACTTGGTTATGTGGCTTGATACTATGCACCATCCCGGTGGATGGACAATTCAAATTGGCCATGTGCTCATAAATCCCCTCAACTCAACCTGAGACACATATACACGACAATCGAGGTGAACGTGTGTTGCATGGTAGCTCCTGACATTTGGAGTGCTACCTCCAAGCCATATAGGAATTCCCCTCCCGAATAACTGCAAGGTCGAGCAATCTTGCCTTAAGGCTCAACAACAGATCGCCACGATCAAGATCATTCAGTTGTACTTCCTCGGAATCACTAGGCTTGCCAAGCCCTACCTATATGTTGACAAAATAATCTCCACTTCACAAATTCTCAATATTTTTTTTCTTTCCATTATGACTGTCATCTCAAACACAAATTAGAATCACCATTATTTCATCAATTATGGGGTTACTTCATGATAGCGTTTCAGCAAGTGTATTGAATAGTTGTAAGTAATAGATAAAACGGTAGTACCGAGTGTCGAACTCAAGGATTGCGTTTTACTATCGAGTTGTATTTAATTATTAAAATTGAACAAAAATTTTCCGAATTGATTGAAATAATATTTAAAATTAACAACAGTAATAAAATTGATCCTTTATAATAAGAAAAATGTCAGGGATGAGTTTCACTTCGAATCCAACCTTGGTGTGTAATTGATCCTAATTACTGAATTCCTTTATTGAATTATTACCGAATTCTCTTTATTATTCTTGCCCTAATGTCTTAGTGACAGAACCTTTAATTCCAAAGTAACCCCTAATTCCTTAGTGGTTTTAAGATTAGAATTAAGCCTTACGTACAAGAATTCTCTTGTTAAACTATTGCCTTTGCAACTAATTTAAGTGGTTTCATGACCTGCATCTATCCCTAGACTACAAATTCATGAACTTCTCATCTCAAGCATTCGTAAAGTCCACTTCCGTTTCAAAATACGAATCGTGGAACATTTTAATGTTGATCAAGCAATAAAAAGCATTAAGCACATATATGAGAAAAATAATTGAATAAACTCGTTCATATAACTAGAAATCAAATCAGAAAACTAAGGGTTTCATTTTGTTACATTCATCCCTAACAAATAGGGTTTAGTTACTCATGACAGCGGTATAAAAGATAAAGATTAAAGAAAAATTACAAGAAGGATTCATGAATGATTCTTGATAAAACTCTTCCAATGGTGTTAGAAACTGCCGTCTTTGAGTCAAAAAGATCCCTAAAAAGTGAAAAAAAATGCGTTTTTATCCATTCAACCGCGTGCCAGGCGCCCCAGGCGCGGAATTTGCGCTTCAGGCGCAAGTGGACAGAGTCAGGAAGGCTGAAATGCGCTTAGGCGTAGGTTTTTGTAAGAAAGTACCATTCAAGATATGTAACTCTTTCTCCATCCCAAATTCCCAAAATAAATGTACCATGAAAGTTTAAAGGGTGTGATTACTCACCTCGAAACCTTGAAGACTGGATCTAAATGTTCGCTCTCTATTATACACTATTAATCGCTATCGCCGGTCTGCACTACGAAGTACTCTTTTTTTTTTTTTTTGTATTTTTAATTCAAAATCCTCTTTTTCTAATATCAACTTATATTTATATACATATAAGGTGATTCCGCTGACGGTTCCACGTATAATGGGTGCTTGGTTTCTTATCATAAGGATTGCTTCAGTGTGCTAATTAGAACTTGACTCATTCCTAGTAATGTCATCCATTATGTAAATATCGCCTATAATTACTACCTTCCAAATAGATTGTTTGTTTTAAACATAACGTGACTTATGTCTTGCATAGTCAACTCACCTGTTCACAATCCATCATAATTTATATTGATATCTTATTTAAATATTTATTTTTATTATTCAACCATTAACACTAACCCTCTTAAAATTACTATGATTTGTCCTTATAACAAAATTATAAACACATGACAACAAATATAATAATAATAATAATAATAATAATAACAATAATAATGATAATAATCAACAATTTAGATTATTTCTAAATTTTAAAATCGGAAGTTTTAATTGTTTCTAATCTTTGATTTTAGGATGTTACAAAATGAGTACAAATTGATAATTATTGTGAAATCGATGGAGTACTCTGTATTGTGTTTTCAAATTGATTAAAACTGAATATTAAAATTTCATTATCTTATTAATTGACTCTTCAATACACAAGTTAATTACCTCATGAGGTACTAAAAATGGTGACCATTAAAAGATGACAAAGCACATCTAACAACCTTACAAAACACAAATAATAAATAACTAGATATTGGTCCGAGCTATGCGCGGTAACATTTGATATATTAAATTTAAATTAAATTGTATTTTAACTTTATAAACATTACTAATTGAATTTAGAAGTAAAGATGATTAGTAGATAATAATTATTGAATAATATATTAGAAGTAAACCAATTTTATGTTTGACAAGTGAGGTAAGTTTTGAAGGTGCGAACACGAGAAGGGGGGTTGAATTGTGTTTGCACAAAGTTGATAACTTTTTGATAATTTATAAATAATTAAAAATTAGTTTGGTTTTGGTGACTTACATGGAGTAGAAGCAATCAAATTTGGAGTCAGCAATCAATGAAAGCATAAATAATTTGACGCATAGAATTATCCTGGTTCACCACTAACTTGGCTACATCCAGTCCCCTCATTCTGAAGGCTTTAATCCACTAATTCAAAAACCTTGAATTACAAAGCACCTGACCCTCCAAGCCAGTCTTCCCAAACAGCCTGACAACCCCAGACTTTTGAGGAACTAACCACTTTGACCCTACAACCCAAGTCTTCTCCCAACAACCTAACGACCCCAGATTGAAGAAGGAACTAAACCACTATCGGGTTGGATACAAGAGATTGAAACTTGAGTAGTTGCTTCTAACAAAGCTGATAATAATAATAACTCTCACACTTTAAGAAAAGAACACTCAAAAAATATTTCTAACCTGAACAAGTGTTTCTCTCTTTGAACTCTAAGATGAATTGAGAACTTTGAGCTTGAGTTACTCCTTTATGCTTTTCGATGTTTTTCTCCTTCAGCCTTGAGTGTCTATTTATAGTGAAAATTTGGGCTTCAATTTAGTCCTTATTTAATTCTGAATTGTATCTTGTTTAGATTGAGTTTGTAAATTCTTCAAATTGAGTATGTTCCTATTTTGTGTAGATTGACTTTGTAAATTCTTCAGAATGATTCTGTTCCAATTTTGTGTAGATTGACTTTGTAAATTCTTCATATCAAATATTCTTCAAATCTTCATTAAATGTTGATCAAATATTCTTCAAATCTTCATTAAAATGTTGATCAAATCTTCTTCAAATCTTCATTAAATGTAGATCAAATATTCTTCAAATCTTCATTAAATGTTGATAAAATATTCTTCAAATCTTCACTAAATCTTCTTCAAATCTTAATCAATTCTTCTTCAAATATTCTTCAAATCTTGACCATATCTTCTTTTCAACTTGGTCAAAGATTTTCTTCACTTATAAATTTAAATCAAATCTTATTTTAGATTTTCATCAATTATAAATTTGAATCAAATCTTATTTTAGATTTTCTTCAATTATAAATTTGAATCAAATCTTTATTTTAGATTTTCTTCAATTATAAATTGGAATCAAATCTTATTTTAGATTTTCTTCAAAAACATGAATCTTCTTTCATACTCTTTGAAGTCAAATATATTGTTTTCACAAAATACTTTTGTTAACATCAAAACTCTATATGTAAAATCAACTTGGTTCCAATTTTGATGATGACAAAACTTGTATTTTTGATAACAACTTTTCTTTATATTTCTTTGACTCCCCCTAACTTAAGGCTCCCCCTAAGTCTTAGTATCATTTTATCTCCACTTTATCAAATATCTTTCTCCCCCTTTTGTCATCAGACAAAAAGACTTGAATGTGAAACTTTGCCTCTTTCTCTTTTTTTTTGTTTTTTGTTTTTTTGTTTTTTTTGTTTTTCTCTCTCTTTTTTTTTTGTTTTTTTTAATAAAATAAATATAACACAATATAAGAAAATATAATAACTATTGTAAAACTAAACTACTTTGAAGTGATCACAAACATCAGTCAGGTATGAAGGTAAGTTTAGGTTTTTCTTGATGAAGTCAAACCTATCTTCAGGTAGTGGTTTGGTGAATATGTCAGCCCATTGGTGTTCAATATCTACAAATTGAATGTTCAGTACCCCTTTTTGAACAAAGTCCCTAATGAAGTGGTGTTTGATCTCTATGTGTTTAACTCTAGAATGTAAGATAGGGTTTTTGGCTAGACAAATGGCAGAAGTGTTATCGCAATAGATGGGAATGTTGGATTCTAGGATGTTGTAGTCTTCAAGTTGATGTTTCATCCAAAGTAGTTGAGAACTGCAGCCAACTGCTGAAATGTACTCAGCCTCTGCTGTTGACATTGCAATGGTGTTTTGTCTCTTACTTGACCAAGTTATTAAGTTGTCACCTAAAAATGTGCAGTTGCCACTGGTGCTATTTCTTTCAAGTTTATCTCCAGCATAATCAGAATCACAGTATCCACTAAGTTTGTACTTATGAGATTTCGTGTAGAACAAGGTAAGGTTGGTAGTGCCTTTTAGGTATCTAAGGATTCTCTTAACAGCAGTTAAATGTGATTCCCTAGGATCAGCTTGAAATCTTTTTGACTTTGCTAAATTTGTATCCCTAAGAAGAACGTAAGTTCTCTCATCATACTCATTTGAAATTCATGCTGCATCAATTTAGAAAATTCTTGACAAAGAGTGCCATTAGTAGATCCAAAAATAATGTCATCAACATAAATTTGAATAATAAGAATGTTATATCCTATTGATTTTCTAAAAAGTGTATTATCTACTTGTCCTCTTTCAAATTTATTTTAAAGCAAGAAGTTACTAAGTGTATCATACCACGCCCTAGGTGCTTGTTTTAGACCATACAAGGATTTTCTAAGTTTAAAAACATGATTTGGAAATTCAGAACTTTCAAAACCTGGAGGTTGTTTAACATAGACTTCTTCACTTATATAACCATTTAGAAAAGCATTTTTAACATTCATTTGAAATAATGTAATGTTATTATTTGCAGAAAAGAAAGTAGGATACGAATAGCTTCGAACCTGGCCACTGGAGCAAATGTCGTAGTGTAATCAATGCCATCTTGCTGACTGTAGCCTTGTGTGACAAGTCTTGCCTTGTTTCTGACCACTTCATTGGTTTCTGAAAACCCACTTGGTTTCAATAATGTTCTTCTTTGTTCTAGGTACTAGATCCCAAACATCATTCCTCTTAAATTCTTGAGAACCTGCAAAATACTTATCTAGCTTTGATTTTTATAATCAAGCTTCTTGTTATCACAATCAACATAATATCAGACAATAATTAATTTAAAAAAAAGATATCACCTATATGTTAACAATTTCAGTTTCACTATGAAAACCCTCTTAGTTCTTCTTTTCTGGCTTTCAGATTCTGAGTTTGCATATTATCTGATTAGAGAGTCTGGATGAAGGGATTTGAATTCCCATCCAGGTTTGTAGTCTTCATGAATTTGATTGGAGTGTTTATAGAAGTCTCTTGATTCTGACTTTTAATCTGCCACTTCTGTTTCTGCTGATGTATCGGGTTTCTCTGATGGTAATTCTGATTCTTATGGTAGTTCCAGTTCTGTTGATATGTGTGATTTCTTTGATATTTCTGGTTCATCATTTGGTTCTGGTTCTGATAGGTATTGTGTTGACCAATCCTTCTTCCACCAGAGTTATTTGGCTTCTGTTTGTTAAGTCTTGGAACATAGACCTTTTTGCCTTCATATATTGCAAGCATCGATTGACCAGGCACCATGACTGGTGTTTCAATTTGATTGCTTAGAACATCTGCAACATAAACAATTTTATCTTTTGGTACCCAAATTTGGTTGGGTCCTGGTTTGTTAGATCTTAAAGATTTCTTGTCTTTCCATGTGGTTAGCATAGGACAAGATATTTTAGTGTGACCTTTCTTATAACAAATAGTACATAAATCATCAGAGGGAATAAACTTAGATTCAATTACTTTTTCTTGATATCCTATTCCTCTTTTACCATTCCTACAAACCCCATAAATCATAGATGCATACTTGCTTCTTTCTATACCATTATTAATAAAATCTTGAAATACTTCTTCATGCTTATCAGAGTTACATGTGATGTTTTCAATTGATGTTGAACTATAATTACTTTTCAGAGTTAGATTTTCAGCCATATGTTCAGCAATATCAGTTTTCAGATTTGCATTTTCTGTTCTAAGTTCAATAATATCAGTTTTCATAGTTGCATTATCTGTCTTAAGTTCAGTAATATCAGTTTTGAGATTTGCATTCTCTATTTTCAGTTCAGTAATATCAATTTTCATATTTGTATTTTCTGTCTTAAATTCAGTACTTTCCTTTGTTAAAACATTAACATTTTCAATTAGATTTGTATTTTCTTTCCTAAGTGTTTTTAGTTTTAAGGACAATTTGTGATTAATATTTAAAAAATCATTTATATCAGTAATTAAATTAGATCGAGTAAATTCAGAAAATACCTCACTTTCTTCATCTGTTGATTCACCTTCAGAGTCAGAATCTGTGTTGGATCCAGAAGTAGAGTTGGTATGAGCCATCATACCCAAATCTACTTGTTCATCGTCAGAGGATTCCTCAGATATATCCCATGTAACTATCATACTCTTCTTCTTGGGTCTATCTTTCCTTTGGTGTTTCTCTTTCTCCATATTTGGACATTCTAACTTGACATGTCCAGGTTCATTGCATCCATAGCAGATGATGCTTTTCTTGTCATATTTATCATCATTTCCTCTATTAGATTGCTTGGAATATCTTTGGGGAAATTTCTTCTTTCTGTTGTGCCACATTTTCTGAACTTTTCTGCGTATATACGCTAGTTCCTCTTCCTCTAAGTCTTCATTCTAATCATCTGAATCATCATCCTCTGATTCTGTTGTTGCCTTTAGAACCTTCTTCTGCTTAGATTTCAAGGCTAGAGTCTTGTTCTTCTTCTTGGGCTCATCTTCTTCAAGCTCAATTTCATGTGATCTAAGAGAGCTGATTAATTCTTCCAGCTTTAGAGTATTCAGATCCTTTGCTTCCTAAATGGCAGTGATCTTAGGTCTCCACTTACTTGTCAGACTCCTAAGAATTTTCTTCACATGATCAGCAGTAGTATAACCATCAGTATTCTTCGGAGCAATATAACCATCTTCAACCAAGTCCCAAAGTTCAGGATCTTGTGAAATATAGAAACTTCTCAGCCTGTGTTTCCAATACTCAAAACGTTCTCCATCAAACAGAGGTGGTCTGTTGATATTTCCTCCAGCAGCTTCTTCACTGAATTCAAACATATTGAACCCTTGGATCTTTTCTCAAACACTGTAAAGTGCTCAGCCTTGAAACCAGGCTCTGATGCCAATTGAAGGTGCGAACACGAGAAGAGGGGTTGAATTGTGTTTGCACAAAGTTGATAACTTTTTGATAATTTATAAATAATTAAAAATTAGTTTGGTTTTGGTGACTTACTTGGAGTAGAAGCAATCGAATTTAGAGGCAGCAATCAATGAAAGCCTAAATAATTTGACGCGTAGAATTATCCTGGTTCACCACTAACTTGGCTACATCCAGTCCCCTCATTCAGAAGGCTTTAATCCACTAATTCAAAAACCTTGAATTACAAAGCACCTAACCCTCCAAGCCAGTCTTCCCAAACAGCCTGAGAACCCCAGATTGAAGAATGAACTAAACCACTATCGGGTTGAATACAAGAGATTGAATCTTGAGTAGTTGCTTCTAACAAAGCTGATAATAATAATAACTCTCACACTTTAAGAAAAGAACACTCAAAAAATATTTCTAACCTGAACAAGTGTTTCTCTCTTTGAACTCTAAGATGAATTGAGAACTTTGAGCTTGAGTTACTCTTTTCTGCTTCTCGATGCTTTTCTCCTTCAACCTTGAGTGTCTATTTATAGTGAAAATTTGGGCTTGTAAATTCTTCAAAATGATTTTGTTCCAATTTTGTGTAGATTGACTTTGTAAATTCTTCATATCAAATATTCTTCAAATCTTCATTAAATGTTGATCAAATATTCTTCAAATCTTCATTTAAATGTTGATCAAATCTTCTTCAAATCTTCATTAAATGTAGATCAAATATTCTTCAAATCTTCACTAAATGTTGATTAAATATTCTTCAAATCTTCAGTAAATCTTCTTCAAATCTTAATCAAATCTTCTTCAAATATTCTTCAAATCTTGACCATATCTTCTTTTCAACTTGGTCAAAGGTTTTCTTCAATTATAAATTTGAATCAAATCTTATTTTAGATTTTCATCAATTATAAATTTGAATCAAATCTTATTTTAGATTTTCTTCAATTATAAATTTGAATCAAATCTTTATTTTAGATTTTCTTCAATTATAAATTGGAATCAAATCTTATTTTAGATTTTCTTCAAAAACATGAATCTTCTTTCATACTCTTTGAAGTCAAATATATTGTTTTCACAAAATACTTTTGTTAACATCAAAACTCTATATGTAAAACCAACTTGGTTCCAAGAGTTATGTGAAAGTTTGTATAAATCAAGTTACCTCACGATATGTTATTGTTTGTGTGCTCATATTTGATATACAACCAAAGATACTACCCTTCTTTTATTAGATAACATTTTCAAAGTTTCCAAGGAAAAATATATGATAGATCCTTTAGCAAAACAATTTAATTTGAAATTTGAGTTGTAAATATTAAAATATAGAGAAAAATGAAACATCAAAGTTAAAATAGTTTAGAAATGTGACACTTTAAACTTTATTAATATATATACTAATTTATATCATATTTCTATAAAATATGTAGCCGATAAATAAAAACTCTTCCAATGGAAAAAGAAACTTATGTGGGTTATTAAGAATATCACATTTCTCAAAATACAATCGGAACACTTTAAACTTTTTTCCTCCTATAAAATAGTGCATTCTCAATAAGTTTGTTTTAAGTATAACTACTTAATTTAATTTAAAAACTTACTACTACTTATAAGGTTTTCATAAAAATATTTTGTCAAATTCTACTAATAAGTACTAGTAAGTTTTTAGAATTAAATTAAGTAATTATACTTAAATCAAGCTTATTGAGATTGCACTATTTTTATAGGAGGAAAAAAGTTTAAAGTGTTCCGATTGTATTTTGATAAATGTGATATTCTAAATAAGCCACATAAATTTGTTTTTCCTTTGGAAGAGTTTTTATTTATCCGCTGCAAGTTTTATAGAAATATGATATAAATTATTATATAAATTATTTTGGGTTTTAGGGTGTCACATTAGTGGTATCAGAGCATGTCTGTCCAATCACACCGAGTAGGTCGAATGTCGATTCAGTGTTAGTCGAATGTCAGTTGTGTCAATTGTGTTTTCTTGTGTAATAATTACTTTAAAAAATCAATTAGCTTAGCATGATAGGCTAACATGACACAACAAATTAATTAAACACATCAAATTCAAAAACTCAAATAGGAAAGAAATATTATGATAAATCATTATCATTTATAGATAAAAGTAAGCATGTGAGTTTAGTCAACAACACTTACTACATTTAGTTGAACTAAATAACACATATCTCAAATACGTTTTCGAGTTGAACTAACTTCTCAAACAATACTCCACTAGTTTCACTCTCTTAAAAGAATGTTTAAATCATAACAACAATTACTCTCCATATTTCACAAAAGTTAGGCATATAAACAGAATTAGGCATTTAAAATATTTTAGACCTTCAAGAATTACAAATAGAATTGCATATAACAACTCAATGACATACAATCACTTAATTTTTATTTTTCTTTAAAACGAATTTGTATAATCATAGTGGAATAAGACAAATATTTTCACGTATAGTTTCAAACACACTCAAAGTCTAAATTAGTTTCAAAGTCTTATACACAAGATTCATTTATATAACTCATACCATAGTTCTAGATCCTTATCAAATGAGACAATATAGAACAAATAAGATACTAACACAATGTCCTTATTCATTTTAAGCAAATTACTTAGAAAATCAAATATACTTAATTGAATCTTTAATTTAAGTACACACCACCAACCTAATATTTGCGTCACATAATCAGTTATTAACATTCAACATTGATGCCACATAAGACTCATAATCACTCAAAGTTGTATAAGAGGTGAACATGGTTTCTAACTATTTCCAAAATAAAATTAACAAGTATTTATAACAATAATAACAATGGGTTATTGTTGCCTCTTTTATCAACGATGAGTCATCGGGGTAGCTAGTCCCTCCTACTCATGTAGTCAACTACTTAAGGTAACTATAATTGCAGTCATTCAAATTCAAACATGGATAATTAAAAGTATCTTTAACGTGGTTTAGGAGTGCGAAGGCGGCGCCACAACTTCTACCCCTTACTTCAAGTTAAAAACTCACTTAATTACAAATTCACAATAATTTATTTGTAATTTACAAATAGTTACAACAACAAAAGAAATGACACTAACATCAATATATAATCAATAATCCGATTAAAGAAATATAGAACTATTTCACTTTCAGATGCTCTCAACTACTCTAATCCAATACCGAGAATCACATCGACTAGACGCAAAGGTAAACACACTAAGTCAACTCGGAAGTCCCTTCCACACACATGGATAAAAATGTCGAAACAAACACTAGAGGTGTCAACAGAATTACTAGTTGGGGGATTCACAATCAATTCATACTGCAAACGAGACACAAGTAGTCCCAAACGTCTAACACAATCAAGGGACACAAAGGAATCAATGGCACCACAATCAAATAGCACAAATAAAGGAGTATCACTTATGAGACATTGTGACATTGGATAGGAGTAGCTGGATCATCATTATTTCCACTTTTGTTGCTCGAGACTTGACTCCTGTTGTTGCTTTTCACATTACTAACTCCTCGTCCATTGGGAGTTTCCTCTACCATCCCATAACTATAACTATTTTCGTTTCCTTTTGCATTACCATTTCCTCTTCAAGCTGAAGAACATTGTTGTTGATAATTCGAACGACTTCCAGATTTACCAGGAGGGAAAAAGTAAGGTTTTCCTCTATTATGATGCATATGCCTCTTGTCCTTCATGGTTCCAGTGTTTCGGTAATGTGCCTTTACAGCGCGACAATCCTCATCATAAATCATACTCTTATTCACTTGGTAAGGAAAGTCATGCATCTCTTGCATTCCCACTTGGTTCTTGATCTCTTGCCTAAGTCCCATTTCAAATTTGATGCACTTAGACATTTCTCCTACCTATCCAACATAGAGTGGGTAGTACCTAGACAACTCCTCAAACCTAGCAACATACTCCGCCACTGGCATATTCCCTTGTTCTAATTTAACAAATTCCATTTCCTTTCTATTGCGGATGTCTTCAGGGAAATACTTGACTAGGAACATGTTTTTGAGTACAGCCCAAGTAATTGCAGTCCCTGCATTATCTAAACGCTAACGCGCATTATCCCACCAATGTTCAGCATCTTCTGTCAACATAAAGGTTCCTAAATGCAGTTTTTGACCTTCGGAACATGCCACTCCTCTAAAAATTTTCTCAATCTCTTGCAACCACTTCTGAGCTCCATCAGGATTATAGTGACCTTCAAATGATGGAGGGTTAGCCTTGTGGAATAGATCCATCACCATGAACTCATTTATTTGCACATTTCCTTGACCACCACTATAGGTTGTAGCTTGAGCAACACCTTGAGCAGCAACCTGTGCAGCTTGAGTAGCAGCTTGCGCAGAGGCTTGTGCAGTAGCTTGTGATTCAGCCAAAGCTTGGAGAGCCTGCACTGTAACTCCTGCCATGGACTCCAAAGCCTCAGCAATCGCAGGGAAACTAACTCAGTTCTACACTACTAACACCATAACGTCCATAGCAACAATACCATACAACAGAGTACACATGGAAACACAGTGAGCACATAATACATTAACGGTGTGATTGGACATACCAGCTCTGATACCACTAATGTGACACCCTAAACCCCAAATTAATATTTAAACTTTTTTTCTTATTATTTTTAAAAAAATGAATTTCTTCAAATTAAAATATATAAACTTTCAAACATTTTTTTTTCAAGGTAAAGGATATCACGTAATCACTTAACATTTCATATTAATCAAAAAATTTCCATCAAACATAACAACTCGAAATCATAATTTTAGACAACAAAATCTCTTGGGCGTACACGGAAATAAATTTAGTAATAATTGCAAATATAGTCCTAACCCGGTGTCACTATAAGAACGGGAATTCCCAAACTAAAAAGACGTTAAAAAAAGCTTATAGTAAAAGTCTTCAAGACAAGATGGCTTCTGCCTCTCTGATGGTACCAGTCATCACCTGCAACTGGCAACTCGTCTGCGTACATTGCAAAAGCCAAACACAAACAACGAAGGGTGAGTTTCCAAATTATGTAACAGTATAAGATAAACGAGGAGAACACACAAGTAGTCAAACATCACAAATAAAGGGTAGCATTCAAGAACATAATATCAAAGGTTAATCTAATTCAATTACAATCAAACAGTTACAAGGATAAAATGTTATGCATGTCCTATACTCTATACTTCTTAATCATTTGGTACCATTGTACTCTGAAGTACTTGATTAGGAGGCCTGATACTATGTCACTACAGGAGTGGACGAGCAATTCATGAATGGCCAAGTCCTCATAGATCCCTTCAACTCAACCCGAGACATATATATGTGACGGTCGGGTTACTCTTGTGTTGCTCGGTAGCTTTCGGCCTTAGGGAATAAACCACTAATCCGCTTAGGAATTTCTCACCAGAGGTACCCCCAAGGTCTATCAGTCTTACCTTACAAATAGATTGTAGCCCTCCACGATCAGGCTCATTTTATTGTACTTCCCCGAATCACTAGGTTTGTCAGACCCTCCCTGTATGATAACAAAATAATCCTCACTCCAAAATCTACAACACCTATCTCATACTTACTTGAGTATCACAACACAATAAGTTTTAGTTTGAATTCACAATATTCATCACAATTTTCATCATTATATATGAATATCAGTGAATCACAATAAAATCCTAATATTTGGTTTACACTACTCACAATGCACAGTCCAGTCTTATCAATCACATAATAAGAAATCAAACAAGTGGTGCGTTCAAGTAATATCACAATTTCAAGTAAACAAGAGTACTCAAGTACGTCTCATTCATACAATAACAATCAGCATACGGTTTCATAAAATCAAACAACATGCAATCTTGATATAAATAAATTCACGACAATTCTATAGGTTGCTAAATTATATTTTGGTCCTCGCTATTACCATTCATATATTATTAATTAATTATTATTGCTCAATAGGGCTCGAATGTACGTAGCAAGTCCTGAATGAATATTTGGGAATTATGGTATTCCCGTTTATCCCACATTATATTATGCTCATAAAATCGAAACTCCACTCACCCCTTACCTCGGTTGAAGATTTTTGCTAATGAATCTGATGTGTTAATTTGTCGCGTCTCGGTTGGTCGTCGTCTCTAATAAACCGCGAGAGAATTATAGTAACGCAACCACTAAATACAGATAAATTACTTACTAAAAACAAATAAATAAATAATCTACTATTTGTAATATAACCCAAAAATATATTTAATATTATGAAACACACACATTACTATAATCAGATTTTGTTTAAACTAAACATGATAGAAGGATCTAAATATTATGTCTATATATATATATATTGCTTTGATTTTGAAACAGATTTTGAAATATATCACATGAACGCATGTAATAATAATTAGTTACTGCTTATTATTGACTACACTGAATTTTATAAAATAAAATTAACCCTTTATAAACGCAGGTAATAATAATTAATTACAGCTTATTATTGGTTACACCCAATTTTATATTATAATCAAAATAAATTAAACCTTTAAGTTGTGAAACCAATTAGACTCTCTGTCGTATCTTGTTTTCACGGCAAATGGCATGCATTTTATGTTGCCTTATCAGAAACTAATTGCTTACTTCACTGTGTTACCTTTCAACAATTTCCTTTAGAAACCAACTGCATCTCAATACTATTAATAATTTATCTGCTAACTTATCTTCTAGAAATTTGTGTGACAACAACTCTTATATAGCATAGTCCTTCTCTTACGTATTAGTCTGTGTTTATAGTAAACCAGCAAGGTCCCTTGAGTATGCAATTATCTCCAACAAAATCATCATTTCTTAGCTAAACTACTATTTTATCCAGATCATAATAAGCATCTTTCTCCCCTACATTCTATCATTGATATTGTTCTAAATGGTTAGCTTAGATATTCATGAATCACTAAAATATTTCCTACACATCTGACAAAATTAGGTTGATAAAACTTTTCCAACTTCCGGCTCTGTTGATAGTACATATTACTCTACATTTACTGCATTAGGAGAATGTTGTTAAGCAATTTTCCAGTTCAATGCCTATGATGGAGTCCCCTGTTCATGTTTTAGCAACAAATCAGCAAATTCACTCTCCTAGAATCCCCCAGATACTAAGTTGATTACAGATCACTTGTATATTAATGGTAAAATATTAAACACCTAAAAAAATTATAATTTTTCCACCAGACATGCCAAAAAAAAATTAGATCACTCATATCCTTGTCATTGTAATCAAGTTCAGAGGTAGGTTACAAATTGTCATTCTTTGTGTACCAATTTCAACTGTATGACTTATTCTATATTTTTATCCAAATACATGTTATTATCAAAATCTAATTGATGGAATTAATAAAGTTATACGTAATCGTGATTTCGTATTATGAAGACGGCTACCGACAAGAAGCGTAAATCCTTTTTTTTCTCTTTTGGTCTTCCTATCTGTAACAAGGCTATTACGTGTGTGTGTATTATATACGTATAACTAGGCTTCTTCTTCTCCTTCTCCTTCTTCTTCTTCTTCTTCTTCTTCTTCTTCTTCTTCTTCTTCTTCTTCTCCTTCTTCTTCTTCTTCTTCTTCTTCTTCTTCTTCTTCTTCTTCTTCTTCTTCTTCTTCTTCTTCTTCTTCTTCTTCTTCTTCTTCTTCTTCTTCTTCTTCTTCTTCTTCTTCTTCTTCTTCTTCTTCTTCTTCTTCTTCTTCTTCTTCTTCTTCTTCTTCTTCTTCTTCTTCTTAATTCTTAAAACAACTTCTCTCCCAATTTTTTTGTCACTTTTATTGTTCATGTTCTAAACCTCTCTCTCTATCTCTCTCTCTCTCTATATATATATATATATATATAAATATAATGATTTTAGTTGGTTAATTAATGCCTCAAATTTTTATTTCAATTTTTTATATATGCATTTGATATTCTTTTTTTAGGTCCTTTATTCTTGATATTCATTTTATAAATGATATATGATTTAAAGCAATATGAGCAAGGTTGGAAGAGAGGAGTCTATATAAATTGTGCCACATGTTGGTCATATCATATTCAAGTACTCTTTTGTCAATGGTATTTTTAGATATTGATTTAGAATTAGTTATGATTATTTTGTTTTGATCTACGTAGAGTTTTATTTGTAACTTTTTAATATTTACCTATTTTATGTGAATATATGTATACTATAATTATAGTCTTGTGGCATGATATCATACCTTATATAGCTTTCTTTGATAAAAATTTGTAAAAAGATTAAAAAAATATTTATCTATTTGTAGTATATTAAAACAACCTCCTGACTATATTTGTAACACCTCAAATTTTATAAGAAACTATTTAATTAATTAAATATTATTTAGATAATTAATCTAGTGTTAAAATTATTTTAGATATATGTTAATTAGTTTTATGATTAATTTTCTTTATATGTGTGTTTTCTATGATATGTTAATCTGTACCTATATGATTAAATATTATAATTTATTATTTTATATATTTTTCTTAAAATAATAGTATTTTAGTGTAAATATTTTAGAGAATAAGATTTAGGCGATCTTACATTTTTATGTGAGTTGGTAATTAATGTGATATTTTCTTGTGCGTTTGACTAATATTAAATATGCCCTTAATTATATTTAATTAATTCTAAATATATTTTATTTTAATCATCCATTTTATAAATAATTTTCTTAGGATATTAGTAATGTTGTGTTTGATTCCCTTTATTTTGATATACTTGTTATGGCATTGTGATTTTATATAATTTTATTATGATTTAGTAATTAATATAAAGTGTTGATGTTATATTATTTATTTTGTGATTTTGAGTATTCTCTAACGATGGTAGTGTTTGAGTATTTTGAAAAAATAGTTATAACTATAGTGATTATTTTGAATATAAGAGTTTCAAATGTTAGTAATATGTATTTTGAGATTAAGTAACTATTAATTTTGTTTTAGCAAAATAAAAATAATAATAGTAAAACATAAAATAAATTAGGGGACCAATGGGTTTGACCCATGTTTGTGAACCCTAATAAAATAAAAAAGGGAGCCACTTCCGGCCGCCACCGTAGAAGGGAGAGGAAACACAATAACGCTATCATTAGCACTAGTGATGGATAAATGTTCCAGAACTTTCATCATTTTTGTTCAAATTTTAGTTTGTTGTTTCACTCATTTAGTTAGTCAAATAAACCCAATTTCTCAGATTTTTAACCATCCCAATTTCTCTCTAAAATACCCAACTTCTCCGTTTGTGGAATTTGTTATTTTGCACCGTAAGTCCGATTTTAGTGAAACCAACGCCAAAACGATCATGTGAAAAGTGGCTACATTATTCACTGATTCGTTGTCTGATTTATGGTAAGTTTCCTTTACCGAATTTCGAAAATAATTTCAGAGTGTATTCTCATAATTTATTTTTAACATTTACCCATAAACTTTGGAGTTAGATCGATTGAAGGACAAAGAGTTAATGATCAAAGGCTATTTGATCGTGGAATCGTATTCATGTGTGAAAGTGTCGAAATAAGGTAAAGGGTGAGAGAGCGTTTGAATTCATGAGTATAATATATTGTGAGATGAACGAGAAAACCGTATTTCCCAATGATTCATCCAGGGCTTGCTACGCACGACAGTAGCCCTTTGAGTGATAAATTAATTAATGTACAAATATGGAAATTGTGAGATTAAAATATAGAATAGAAATATTTGTAAGGTGTTGATTGATTTAATATCTTTAAATGTGTGGTATTTGATATTATTGTGATATTGGGTGTCGATTGAATTTTATGTAAATTTTAATTAGATGAGTTTATGTGAAATGATAATAAAATATGGATGCATTGTGATGATTTTATGTGATGATGATGATGTATTATTAATAATTGTGATGTTATAAATTTGTGATAAGTTTATTTGATGAGATATGATTGATGATAATGATGCTATAAATTTGTGATGAGTTTATATGATGATGATGATGTGTGATTAATGATAGTGACGTTATAAATTTGTGATGAGAATATTGAAGTTACCCCATAGTTGATGAAATTATGGTGATTTCAATTTGTGTTTGATATGACGGTCTTAATGGAGTATCATAGGCCAACGAAGGGAGAAAATAAATATTGAGAATTTGTGATGTGAAGATTATTTTGTCATCATATAGGTAGGGCCTGACATGCCTAATGATTCTAGGAAAGTACAATTGAATGAGCCTGATCGTGGCGGTCTGTTGTTGAGCTTTAAGGCAAGATTATTAGACCTTGGAGGTATTCGGGTGGGGAATTCCTAGGTGACTTGAGTGGTTTTGACTTTATAATGTTATGATTTTCTTTAAAGAACGTTTGTGTAATGATACAGTTTATTTATGATTAATTGTGTGTTTTCCTTATATTATATTATTGACATGATTTCAAAACTCACCTCCTTCATTGTTTATGTTTGATTGGCTTGGCCTTGCATTTGCAAAAATGGTAGTTATTACAGGTTAATGAGTCTTGAAGTTCAAGTTTGGGAGAAGCCCCGCTAATAGGTGATACCGGGAATGAGGGTCATAAGTCGTGTTTTTATTTGTTTAATTAGAAATAGCTTTTTGTATGAAAACCTTACAATTACTAGTAAATTATTATATATTATTTTGTGGTTTAGGGTGTCACCACAACTGAATGAGCCTGATCCTGGTAGTCTACTGTTGAGCCTTAAGGCAAGATTGTTACACCTTAGAGGTATTCGGGTGGGGAATTCCTAGGTGACTTGGAGGTAGCACTCCAAATGTCAAGAGCTACCATACAACACACATTTACATCCACTGTCGCGAATATGTGTCTCGGGTTGAGTTTAGGGGATCTGTGAGGATAGGGCCAAATTGAACTGTCCGTCCACCGGGATGGTGGCATAGTGTTAAGCCTCCTAACCAAGTATTTCAGAGTTAGAATGGTACCACATTGTGAAGTAGAGTCTAAGCTAATGCATAACATTGAAGTTTCTTGTGATTGTTTTGTTCCAATTAATGTGTATCGCATGCGATAATAATTTCTCGTAGACGGTTTGATGTTATAGTGAAAGGTATTGATTTTCCTTGAGTGATTTTGACTTTTAATGTGATAGTTTTCTTGAGGAATGTTTTTGTAATGATACGGTTCTATTATGATTGTTTGTGTGTTCTTCTTACCTATATAATACTATCAACATGATTTCGAAACTCACCTCCTTCGTTTTGTTTGTGTTTGACTGGCTTGCCCCTACGTTTGTGAAATTACAATAAACATCATACTAAAGATGATTACATTTTAGCTTTCTTTAATGTGCATAGGTAAGACCATCTTGCATGAAGAAATCTTATAAAAACAAACTCAAATACTAAGAGTTACAATATTCTAACTATTCAAAATCATGATTCTTCCAATTTGACATTTTTCGAACCTTAATCTCTATTCATTAAGGTATATAATCTTTCACATAAAAACCACATTTTCTCATTAACACCAAATATTTCCCAAGTTCACATTTTTCTTTTAAGTCTCCTTCATTCCTAATAAAGTTACATATCACACCAAATATTTCCCAAGTTCACATTTTTCTTTTAAGTCTCCTTCATTCCTAATAAAGTTACATATCAAAACCCAAAATTATAATCAATCATTGTTTTTCAAAATACCTTAATACTTTTTCAACCTCGAATTTTAGCATAAAGTTGATATCTTTACTATAAAAATTAAAACTTTTAACTTCAAAACTTAAGATTAAAACATTTTAGCATAAAGTTAATATCTCTACTATACAAAATTTGAACCCTTATATATATTTTTTATATGAACTATTCTCAAAGTCATGAAGTTTGAAACTTTGTTTCTCAAAGTTAAATCGCTTCATAAAAATTAAAAATTTAATATCAATGACTAAAACTTTTTAGTTCAATCTATAAAGGTGGAAACCTTGTTTTCACAAAAACCCTAGGATAAAATCTTTAACACCTTAATAACAAACTTTTGAACTCTCTTTCTATATATATATACACACCACTCATCTAAAATCCATTTTACTTATCAAAGTCTTTCAAAAAATTCCAAATTCGAATTTAGTTTAAAACACCCTAAATAATCAAGGACACAACTCATATGGTTTCAAACTTTAAACAACTCCAAATTTAATTTATACCACCATTAATAATCACAAGAGAACTTTTTCCTACTTTAAAGTTAATAAAATTCTACCACTCAAATACTTTTGAATTAAAACAAACCACAACAAACATAAAATAAACCACTTTATTTCAAAACTTATTCCAAAAATTTTGGCATTACCTTTTTGTTCCTATCTCTTTTCCTTAAAATTTTCAACCCAACAAACATAAAATATTAAGAGTTCTCCCCACCACTAATTCGATGTCAACAATCAAAATTTATTTTCGAGACTTTGGAACTTACTACTTAAACATAGGAAATTATAAAATTTACTTCGACATTACATTACTCAAGAAAATTAATCAATTTCTTTCTTATGAATCACTATATTATGAATCACTAACTTACTTTAAAAAAAATACATCACTTAGGTCTCCAAACACCTTAACATCTAGTTGACATTTTATTTAAAAAACACATAAACCAAACACACTTGCAAAAGTCTTCTTAACTTTACGAACTTAAACCCTATAATAAAATTTCTATCGTCAGTTCAAATTCATTTTTTTGAAAACAACTCATTAAGTTACTCAAACACATACAAAAATCAAATTTTCCCATTATGACACCACATTTGTTCTTACTAAATTTTTTGGGGGATTGGTTTCATTTTTTGTTATTCAAGTTATTAACTCCTCTAATTTCATTCTTAACAAAGCCCCAAAGAAAAACAAAACACATTTTCCTTTTATTCTCTTCTTAGGGTTTTTTATTTTTGAAAGAAAAAGAGTTGAAAATGCTTCATTTGACTTCCTAAACATTAATAACAACCATACTAGTGATAAACTAGCAAGATTAAAGCTCAAAACATAAATAAAAAAATCATTTCCCCCCCCCCCTATATATGCATGCTTACGGGTTTTAGAGGAAAGAGGGAATAAATGGCTACCTCAACTAGTGATCCTTAGCTCTTTGCAATCCTCTCAAGTAGTGAAACAACTTTGTAGTTGGAGGTATTTTGATTGGAGGCCTCTAAGCTCAAAAAGGAAGGAGAAGGTTTGGGTTTGGAGAGAAATTAGTGAAAATGTTTTTGAAGAATTAAAGAAAGTGATAGTAAGATGATGATGATGATGACCACGAATTGCTTTTATAGGGAGGGGGAAATGTTTATTTTTTTCATTCTCCTTTCCTTAATTAATCTACTATCTCAATTCCGAATTAATCTCTAAAAGTTTCTAACCACATAAATTTAATCCTAAAATCTCACAATATCCTTTATGACATTTGGTCGTAATCACATCACTCACTTCTAGATCTAATTTAGTAAAAATATCTACTCTCGTCGCAATTCAATTGACAGATAAAATATTTTGTCGATAATAATTCTCTATAATTCGCGATGTCTTAAAATATTTGTCGATAATAATTCTCTATAATTCGATTTAAATTATTCCCCAACGAATAATTTCAACTAGGTATCTGAAAATGTTTTTTAAAATATTTTACATACCTCTCACTTCTCATCTATGTAACACCCAAGATTTTATATTAAAATATTTTAATAATATTATGTCGCCTTAGATTTCTTATTAAAATATTTTAGTAATATTATGACGCCCTAAATTTTTTATTAAAATATTTTAGTAATATTATGATAAATTATTACTATAAGTGTGTTTGTTGTGGTGTAATAACTTCTATGTGGTTGTCTTATGTGTTTGTCTTAGTGATTTATTTAAATTATTAATATTGATAATATTGAATTAGTTTTAAATATATATATATATATTCATATATTTATATAAAATAAAACAAGAAGGAAATGAGTGTTGCTGCTAACTTTAGCACTAATTGAGTTGGTTTAGGAATGTTATAATAATAATAACAATAATAATAATAATAATAATAATAATAATATAACCTAAGCTAATTTTTGCACACGGTGAGACTAATAGATACCTAAGCTTGGCCAATTAATGATTAATAGGTATCTCAAAAGCTTTCTAGTATCAAAACAGGATTGCCGCCTGCCCTGATTTCACGAATTCATACTTTCTAATATCAAAACAATATATTTCCACTCTTACAACAAAATACACCAGTTCTATTATTCTAGATTTCAAAAGCTTTAGTCTTAAGGAAAAAAAATGAGGAACCACGACTATTGTCATCAAATTAAAGTATCTCTCTATAGGACCTTTCATTTTTTCCGGTTTTGTTTTCTGATCATCTAATTTATTTCATTTTCATGTTTTAGTTGATTTTTCACAATCATGATTAAAATTAAACTAATTCTTTTTTAATACATTTTGTTTGAATATCAATTGTTTATATGACGAAATTCTGATCATAAGAGTAATGTGTTCTGAACGAAATCTGTAAATCTTGTCTTTAAAGTAGTAGAATTGTTCCCTATGATTTTACAAGTAGCAGAATGTTATGTTATACTGAAATTAATTTGATAAATTCAATTGAATATCTAAATCTAATGATATTAAAATCTTATATAATATAATTTTTTTTAGGCAATTCTAAGTGTTTAAATTCTCCTTTATATAAATATTGCAAATATATTTTCTATCTTATAAAAGAAAAGCATAATCGTCTGGTACATTTTTCTTATTTTAAGTTAAGATAGTATATATACATACACCTACGGTTTACATTTTATATGTTAATAATAAAGAGTCTACTTTTATTGTACATCTAATAGCATTGTTATTTGATTTTAAATACGTATGATATATTGTGCACTACTGTATTATCAAAATTATACATACACCATATTTATTTAGCAGTACATAATTCTGATTTTTTTAGGATATTGTTTATATTGATATAACCATAAGTATATATGGTATTAAATATATATTTGGATGGTTTTGCAAATAGTAAACAATTTATTTACATATTGTAGCAAGCAATTAATCTGTATTTGGTTGTCGTGTTGTTTTATTCCTTTCGCGGACTATTAGAGACGACGGTTGACGAAGACACGACACATTAGCAGATTAGATTTTTCTTTTCGGTGAGATCTTCAATCGAGGTAAGGGGTGAGAAGAAGTTCGATTTTATGAGTATAATATAACGTGGGATGAACAGGAATGCCGTAATTCCCAGAGATTCATTCGGGGATTACTACGTACGGTCGAGCCCTATTGAGTGATAATAATTAATTAATAACATATGAATGGTTACCATGAGGACTAAAATATAATTTAGAAACCTATAGAAATGTCGTGAATTGATTTATATCAAGGTTGCATGATATTTGATTTTATGAAATCTTATGCTAATTGTTATTGTATGAATGATATGTATTTGAGTGCTTTTGTTTACTTGACTGGAATTATGATTTAACTTAAGTGCAACATTTGTTTCATTTCCTATTTTATGATTAATCGAACTAGACAATTCATTGTGAGTGGTGTGGACCAAATGTTGGAATTTGATTGAAATTGATTGATATAATTATATATATATATATATATATATATATATATATATATATATATATAATGATGTAAACTCTTATGACTATTGTAGAGTGACTGATATTTATGTAGACATAAAATTGTGATGAATATTGTAAATCCAAATCGAGAGTTGTCGAGTTGTGATCATATACTAAGTATGAGCTAGATGTTAGAAACTTCTGAAGGGAAGATTATTTTGTCACCATATAGGGAGGGTCTGACATGCCCAGTGATTACAGGGAAGTACAACTGAATGAACCTGATCGTGGAGAGCTACAGTCGAACTGTAAGGTAAGACTGATAGACCTTGGGGGTATCTCTTGTGGAGAATTCCTGAGTGGATTAGTGGGTAATTGTGACACCCTAAACCCCAAATTAATATTAATTTTTGTTTTCTTATTTTTAAAACAATGAGATTTTTTTTTAAACAATTAAATATATAAACTTTCAACCATTCTCTTTAAGGCAAAGGGTATCACGTAATCATGAACATGTCTCATTAATTCAAAATCTCCATCAAACCCAACAACTTGAAATCATATCAGTAATCAACAAAATCCTTTTGGAAACACACGTACACAAGAAAAATGATAATTGTAAATGTAGTCCCAACCCGATGTCACTATCAGAGCGGGAATTCCCAAAAATAAAATACGTTCAAGATGACGTTAACGAAAAGATAGATAATAAAGGTCTTCAAGATAAGACGGCTTCCCACACTTCGAGAGTATTAGTCATCACCTGCAGCTTGGCGCTCGTCTGCGTTCATCGCAAACTCCAAACACAAACAACGAGGGGTGAGTTTCGAAATTATGTAATAATATAAAATACACGAGAAGAACACGCAATTAGTCAAAATAGCACAAATAAGGAGAACATTCAAGAACATAATCTCAAAGATTAATCTAACTCAATCACAATAAAACAGTTACAAGGGTGAAATGCTATGCATGTCCTATACTCTATACTTCATCATTTGGTACCATTCTACTATGAAGTACTTGGTTAGGAGGCCTGATACTATGCCACTACAATAGTGGACGGACAATTCAGGAATGGCCAAGTCCTCATATGTGACACCTTAAACCCCAAAATAACATTTATAACAATTTATACTAAATTATTTGAAGAAAACTCGCGGCGGATGAAGAAAATCTGTTCAAGAAAATAAAAACTTTTATATCTATTTTAGGATATCACGTTTCTCTAAATACACATGTAACAATTCAACTATTTTCCTCAAATCAAATTTAATGAACTTGATAGTAATACCCTTAATTGTAAAATGTACCTTTTATATTTTTTATGTGTGTGATGTTGAATTCTGAGGCTTTTTAGCCAGTTTTATGGGTATTTTGGATGATTATATGCCATAAATATTTTGTGGGTTCCGTTTTAAATTATTTGGCGAGAAATAATTTAATTACGTTGAGGAAAATTTATTACCGGACTATTTTGTTAAAAATATCTATAGTTGCTAAAAATTTTACCTGTCAATTGAGTTGCAATAAAAATAAATATTTTTATCAAAATTGTTGGGGTGTGTGTGAGAGTGTTTAAAATTGGTTGGTTTGGGATATTTATATATTTATATATATATATATAGTAGTATATATATGTGAAAGGGAAGGAAAAGAAAAAAAAAAAAAAA
>JBBPBQ010000001.1:7703628-7858183 GCA_037974755.1 Cicer yamashitae | reverse complement strand
AAAAAAAGAAAGTAAAACATTTCCTCTATTCCGCGTGCCTACTCCATCTTCCTCTCTTTCTTGTTTTTTTTTTTCAAAAACCCCAAACATAAAACCTCACACATCACCTAGATCTAAGATTCATCTCGCGAAGTGGAATTGTGTCGTGTTGCTCGTGGTCACGTTGCGGAGCTAGTGAACTAATTTACGAAGTGTCGTGCGAAGCAAAATTTTATCGGAATTTTATCGCGGTGCCTTAATCGGCCGTTCGAGCTACCATCGAGGTAAGGGCTCCTTCCAAACTTTTAGTTTGAATTTAGGACCTTATTTGTGAATTTGGAGAAAAGAAATTTGGTGGGTTTTTGGTGTAGTTTGTGAGAAATGAATTTAATGCATTTTGGAAGTATAATGGTGAAATTGAATTTAATGAGTTTTGAGGTATGGGTGATGGTGATATTTGCTTGGATAGATTGCACTCTAGTTGTGCAAATCTGTGAGAGATTTCACTCGTGTAAGTTGTGCTAATCTGTGAGAGATTTCACTCTAGTTGTGCTAATTTGTGAGAGATTGAACTCGTGTAAGTTATGCTGATCTGTGAGAGATTGCACTCTCGTCGTGCTAATCTGTGAGATATTGCACTCCTGAAATTCATGCTAATCTGTGAGCGATCGCATTCATTCGTCGGTGAGAGACCGTACAATTATGCGTGAATTGTGTCGTGTTTGATGTGTTATGATGATTGTACATACATATTGGGATGGTTGTATATACATACTCGATTGTGGTGTGTGAATTGTGTCGTGTTAGTGGTTGTGATTGATTGAATTGGTGGTGAAAGTGTTAGAATGAATTTGAGAGTGTTTGAATGATGTTGAAATGTTTCAAAACTGAAAATATGCTATTTTTACAAGTGTATTCGACTACACATAGGTTGTAGTCGAATACAGATGAATGATTTCGCTACTTACTTGGATTTTTTGAAGTGTATTCGACTACACAAGATGATGTAGTCGAATACAGTTGAATGGAATGCAGTACTCGAATACAGAGAGGCTGCATTCGGATATAGTAGTGCTGTTTTTGCTGTTTTTCTGCTATTTTTGCAAGTGTATTCGACTACACATAGGTTGTATTCGAATACAACTGTGCAGTTTGGTCCAAAACTTCATTTTCAACCTTGTTTATGCATGTTTAACATATGTAAACCCTTCCTATATGTATGCTATGTTGAAGGGTGATTTTGTGCATTAAAAATATAAATGCTATGTGATGTTTGTTAATTTCGGATTCGTGACCCTTTACAACTTTTGTGGAAAATCTGGGCTTTGCCCTCAGATGAGATTCAGGATTGTCCTGCCGGGTAGTACCCTGGAGAGGGGAAGGTAGTTAGTGATGCCTGATCGGAGGTGTGTCAGGAGTTTTGTGCTAGGCGCGTGGAGATCACCCGGGCTGTTTAGCTTTTTGTAGCATGATCAGATTAGGCGACTTTATCGGATCTAGAAGTCTTTCTTTTGTGGTTGTAATTATTATTTGGGAAGACTGTACCTATATTGTCAGCCTAACTTATATTTTGATGGGTTCTTGTAAACTTCTTATGTGACTTGGAAAAATTTAAATACTTTGGATTTGTAAATTCTAAAATTATTTCCGCTGTTGTAAATTATGTTGATTTTGTCGTTGTGTTACGACATTAAATATTTCATCCAAAAGTATTTATTAATTTATTTACTTATTTAAAAAAAAATATACTCGCGTTTGTGCAAAATGGGGCTGTTACATTGATTTAACTAGAATTTCTTAATTTAATTCCCAAGACTTACTGGTACGAAGGTTTTCATATAAAAAGTCATTCGTAATTACATAAGTAAAATACACATTACAAATTTTAATTCCCAGTATCACCTATCAGAGCGGGGTTCCTCCCAAACTTGAACTTCAAGACTCATTAACCTGTAATAACTGCGATTTCGCAAACGCAGGGCCAAGCCAGTCAAACACAAACAATGAAGGAGGTGAGTTTTGAAATCATGTTGATAGTATAATATAGGTTAGAAGAACACACAATTAATCATCAATAAACCGTATCATTACACAAACATTCTTCAAAGAAAAACATGACATTATATAGTCAAAATCAAGGAAAATCAATATACTTCACTATAACATCAAATCATCATAGAAATTATTATCGCACACGATACATATTAATCACAACAAAACAATCACAAGAAAATGCAATGTTATGAATGAGCCTAGACTCTACTTCACAATGTGGTACCATTCTAACTCTAAAGTACTTGGTTAGGAGGCTTGATACTATGCCACCATCCCGGTGGCCGGACAATTTAAATTGGCCCTGTACTCATAGATCCCCTCAACTAAACCCGAGACACATATACGCGACAGTTGAGGTAAATGTGTGTTACATGGTAGCTCCCGGCATTTGGAGTGCTACCTCCAAGTCACTTGGGAATTACCCACCCGAATACCTCCTAGGTCTAACAATCTTGCCTTAAGGCTCAACAGTAGACCGCCACGATCAGGCTCAATCCAGTTGTACTTCCCAAGAATCACTAGGCTTGTCAGGCCCTACCTATATGATGACAAAATGATCTCCACTTCACAAATTCTCAATATTTATTTTCTCCCCTCGTTGGCCTACAATACTCCATTGAGACCGTCATCTCAAACACAAATTGGAATCACAATTATTTCATCAGGGGTTACTTCAATATTTTCATCACAAATTCATAACATCACTATTATAAATCACATATCATCATTATTACATAACTCATCACAAATTTAGAGCATCACTATCATCAAATGTAAATCATCACATAAACTTATCACAAATTTAAAAGATCACAATTATTATTCATACATCATCACATAAAATTATCAAAAACACATCCATCTTTTATTACAGATCACATAAACTCATCTAATCAAACATATATATAAAATTAATTCGACACTCAATATCACAATAACATCAAATACTACACATTTAATGAAATTAAATCAATCAGCACCTTACAAATATTTCTATTCTATATTTTAACCTCAAAATTTCCATATTTGCACATTAATTAATTTATCCCTCAAAGGGCTACTGCTGTACGTAGCGAGCCCCGGATGAATCGTTGGGAAATACGGTTTTCCCATTCTTCTCACAATATGTTATACTCATGAATTCAAACGTTCTCTCAACTCTTACCTTATTTCGACGCTTTCACACACGAATACGATTCCATGAGCAAAAAGCATTTGTTCATTGATTATTTGTCCTTCAATCGATCTAACTCGACAATTTATGGGTAAACATTAAAAATAAATTATAGAAGGCATTCTAAAACTAATTTTGAAATTCGGTCAAGGAAACTTACCATAAATCAGAAAACCAATTAGTGGATAATATAGACATTTTTCACAAGTTCGTTTTGGCGTTCGTTTCACTCAAATCGGAGTTACGGTGAAGAAGAACGATGCAAAATAAGGAATCTTATAAATAGAGAAGTCGGGTATTTTAAAGAGAAATTTGGATGGTTAAAAATCTGAGGAAGTATATTTATTTGACTACCTAAATGAATATAACAACATACTGAAATTTGGGCGAAAATGGAGAAACTTTTCTGAAACAGTTATCGTAGGTGCCAAACGATAATCCTAATTTATGTTTTCTATTCTAGTGGCTCCTGCTAACCCTCGTTCCTTATATTTTATTATTATTATTATTATTATTATATTATTATTATTATTATTATTATTATTATTATTTTATTATTATTATTTTATTATTTTTATTATTATTATTTTATTATTATTATTATTACTATTATTATTATTATTATAATTTAATTAGGTTTTACTTCCATATGGGCCTAACCCATTAAACACATTTTACTTATTTTTTTTTACCAACAATTACCAAAGCTATTTTTTTAAAAAAACAAAAAATAAAGTAATTAATCTTTTAAAACACATTAATAACCAAAACTCTTATATTCAAAACTATCACTATAATAATACTTATGTTTCAAAACACTCAAATTAAAGTATTACCATCATTAGAGAATAATCGAAACTATAAAATAAATAACACTTTATATTTGTTATTATATCATAATAAATATATATAAAATCACAATGGAATAACACATATATAAAAATAAGGAAATCAAACACAACATTACTAATATCTCAAACAATTATCTATAAAATAAATAATTAATATAAGATATATTTAAAAACAATTAAATATAATTAAGTACACATTTAATCTTAGTCAAACCCACGAGAAAATGTCATATTAATTACCAACTCATATACACACGTAAAATCACTTAAATCCTATTCTTCAAAATATTTACACTAATATACTATTATTTTTAGAAAAATATATAAAATAATAAAATATAACATTTATTATTCATATAACATATTTGGTCAAATATGTACAAGATTAACATATCATTGAAAGCACCCATATAACGAAAATTAGTCACAAAATTTATTAATATACATTCTAAAATAATTTTAACACCAAATTAATTATTTAAAATTCTATTTCATTAATAAAATAGTTTATTATAAAATTTGGGGTGTTACATTATAGATCCCCTCAACTCAACCCGAGACACATATACGCGACGGTCGGGGTACTCTTATGTGGCACAGTAGCTCCCGGCCTTCGGGAATAACCCACTAATCCACTTAGGAATTCCCCACTAGATGTACCCCCAAGGTCTATCAGTCTTACCTTACAGTTCAACTGTAGCCCTCCATGATCAGGCTCATTCAGTTGCACTTCCCCGAATCACTAGGTTTGTCAGACCCTCCCTATATGATGACAAAATAATCCTAACTCCAAAATCTACAACACATATCTCGGACTTACTCGATAATCACAACTTAATAAATTTCGGTTTGACTTCACAATTTTCATCATTATATGTATATCAGTCAATCACAATACAATCCCAGTATTTGGTTTACACTACTCACAATGCACAATCCAATCTTATCAATCGCAATAAAAAAATCAAACAGGTAGCACCTTCAAATAATTTCACGATTTCAATCAAATAGCATGAACACTCCAATATATATCATTCATACAATAACAATCAGCATCACATTTCATAAAATCATTCAACGTGCAATCTTGATATAAATAAATTTCAAGACAATTCTATAGGTTGCTAAATTATATTTTAATCCTCACTGTTACCATTCATATATTATTAATTAATTATTATTGCTCAATAGGGCTCGACCGTACGTAGTGAGCCTTGGATGAATATCTGCGAATTTCAGTATTCCCGTTCATCTCACGTTATTTTATACTCATAAAATCGAACCTCATCTCACCCCTTACCTTAGCTGAAGATTCCTCCCAACGAAGCCGATCCGCTGATTTAATGTGCCGCGTCTTCACCAACCACTGTCTCTAACAGTCCGCGAAAGAAAATAAATCAACGCAACAACCAATACGAATTAAGTACTTGCTCCAATAGATATATAAATTATTTATTAAAATTAATTAAATAAACTATTTGCTACTTATTATATAACTAAAAATATATTTAATATCATCAAATATCCATATTAGTATACCAACATAAAACAAACGTCTAATTTTAATTAAAATAAAAAAGACTCACATATTTAAATAAATATGGCATATATCTATAGTTTGGGTGTCAAACAATTTGAGATTATTTATTTATTCATCTATAGATATATGTAAAATAGAGAGTACAATTCCAAGAAGCAGATTTCATGAGTTTTGAGCTCAAAAGATGTAGTTAAAACAATATACAAGGATGATTTGCACAAACCACCTGATGTTTAATCCACATATTCCATGGTTCTTTTTTATTCCTTCTACGGAAATACTTCATTGTAAGTCCATGACAAGCCTCTAATTTTCCAAATCCAGTCAGAGGCATAATTGTCTGTTCAATTTTGTTCAATATTCTGGAATTTGAATCTGAAGAACAAGCTATGTATATATCTGGAGAAGGTTTTGTTCAATAGCTAATACATTCTTGACCTGCATTAACGGCCATGTACAACGTATACGTGGAAATGGACAAAGCACACATGTAATAAGTTTTGAAAACTATTAATACTAACGATTAACTAATGAAAGGGAAGAAAATTGTAATCACATGTGATCAAAGATATGCATAGAGTAGAAGACAAGAGAAATGAAGTACAACCACGTACCACATACCTGATTGTTATTTGGAATTGGAATTGGAATTTAGAATTGGAATTGAAATTTGGAATTGGAATTTTTGGTGCGGCAGGAACAATCATGAAAGGGAGCTTTGGTGCGGCATGCGTAACTTTGTTTTCAGCTATCTATATATATATATATGAATACTTTCCAACTAGATTAGCTAGGGTATTAGTGCCTCGGATGCTAGATAACAAGGTACCGCTAAAGAGTGGCGTTTTTAATTTCTTTTACTTATTTGTTTATTATTACTATATTTATTTGATTTTAAGGAAAAATAAACAAAAACATTTTTATTACTAATAGTTTAGATAAATTTTAAGGTAACTCGAAGAATTATCAATTATATCAAACACACATATAATAATAGCAATATATCATTATACTATTAAAATATAATAATAAGAAATTGAGGTGTTACAGTAATTCCCTATGGCCGGGAGCTACCATGCAACACAAGAGTACCCTGACCATCGCGTATATGTGCCTCGGGTTGTGTTCAGGGGACCTATGAGGACTTGGCCATTCATGAATTGTCAGTCCACTGTTGTAGTGCCATAGTATCAAGCCTCCTAACCAAGTAATTCAAAGTAGAATGGTACCAAATGATGAAGAAGTGTAGAGTATAGGACATGCATCACATTGCATCTTTGTGACAGTTTTATTGTGATTGATTCGAATAAACTTTGATATTATGTTATTGAAGATTTAAAATCCTATGTTATGATGTGATATGGTATCAATTTGATCCATTGTGTATTCCTCTCACTTATCTTATAGTATTACATGATTTCGAGACTCACTCCCTTTGTTGTTTGTGTTTGACTGGCTTGACCTTGCGTTTGCGAAATTGCAGTTATTACAGGTTAGAAAATCTTGAATTTCAAGTTTGGGAGAAGCCCGCTCTGATAAGTGACACTAGGAATGAGATTTATAAACTGTATTTTACTCATTTAACTAGGAAACTTATTAGCAGTAATAATTTTTGTAATTAATCAATATTATACTTAGATCTAGTTTATTGAGATTACACCTTTTATTTGAGAAATTGAGTTTAAAGTGTTCCATTTGTACTTTGGGAAATGTGATATCCTAAATCACTTGTAAATGTTTTTATTTTTGTGGAAAAAGATTTATTTAATCGTTGTGATTCCTTTTTACAAAAAAAAAAAGGGTTTAGTACAAAATATTATATATACATTATTTTGGGGTTTAGGATGTCACAATCCTAATCCTTCTTACAAAAGTGATTCTAGTCAGCACACAAAAAGAGATAGTGAAGTAACTCATTATGTGACTACATAGTAAGGAAATATCTAGGTATTTTCATTCATCACTCAATAAAATATTAATATCCTAGAAAAATATCTTGATATTTTTTAACTTTAAATCACATAATCTCGTTTAGTCTTTGAGTTCGTTCTTAAACGAGTCACATTTCGCTCACGGATAAATTTATCGGTAATTTAAAATTTTTAAAATAAATCTAGAAATTAAAGCTTTACAAAATTTCGCGAATAAATTTTTATCCAACGAAATTTTTGTTCCTTAGTTTAGAAAAATATAAGGAGATCAAATTCTCATTATAGTCGATATATAAAACACTCGATTAAATTTTGGTGCCATACAGAGTTCGTCAAAATTTAAATAGCCGCTATATCTTGCCCGTTTTCGAAACACTCACTAGAAAATTATTTTTGAAATTTCAATAATGCCAAAACATTCACATAGTCATTTAACATCAAGGAAACATCTGAAATTTTTTTAATGGATTAATTTGCAAGTTAGACACTTACAACAATTTTACAAACAGACAATGAAAATGGTAAACACAAAATAATAAACAACATAAGGCATAATTAGACTGTAAGTCATAATTCTTGTTATAAATAAATTACGGTCTTAGATTGTTGCACCAATTTTATAAATGAAAGCTACTCTCTCCCAACTCATTATTACATAATTATATCAAATAATAAATTTGGTAACTCTCATTTGTCAATTAAAATCATTTGGTCTTTTATTACAAAATCGCATTGTAGCTTAAGTCCATCATATGATAGAATCTATTGCATCCTTCTTGGCCTTAATCTCATTCAATCATCAAGTTGAAAGAGCTCAATATGTGAGTTCTATAGCTTTATTGTTATAATGTTTAAATTTCTTGGAGTTCATATTATATTTGCTATGTAACTTGCATATTATTAGTCTAACTTATTATATTATGATTGTTCTTCTTAATATTTTAAATCTCTTCCCCAAATACACTATTTAAATGCAATTGCATAGTACAGATTAATTTATCTTCAACGACATACCAATTTTTATGAATATCACATTTCTAAACTATTTTAACTTCGAGGTTTCATTTTTTTTATATTTTAATATTTACAACTCAAATTTCATTTCAAATTGTTTTGCTAAAGGGTATATCATATATTTTTCCTAGGAAACTTTAAAAATGTTATCTAATAAAAGATTGGTAATTTTTTTTTTTATCTTAGAGAAGTATCTTTGGTTGTATATCAAATATGAGCACACAAACAATAACATATCGTGAGGTAATTTGATTTATACAAACTTTTACATAACTCTTGAAATACATCGGTTATTTTATTTAAACTTGTTTCAAAAGGTTATAGAAAATATTAGTATATTAATATCAGATAAATTTTAGTATATGTGTAAATATGAAGCCAAAAATAATTAGTTCAAATAAATATTTTAACTTCGATTTTTTAAATCATTATCAGTTATCTTGAACATATCCAGAAAAAGTGATAGAAAATTACAATAGACATCAAGCTAAAGATGATTAGTTTTTAGCTATCTTTAATGTGCATAGGTAAAAGTTTTTGCATGATGAAACTTATTCAACCAATGGTCCATAAAAGTTTGTGCATGATGCAAAGCTTACCTCACTTGTTAAACATAAAATTTGTTTACTTCTAATATATCATTCAATAACTATTATCTACTAATCATCTTTAATTCAAAATTCAATTAGTAATGTTTATAAAGTTAACACACAATTTTATTTTAATTGAATATATCAAATGTTACCGCGCAAAGCTCAGACCAATATCTAGTTATTTATTATTTGTGTTTATTAAGGTTGTCTCATGTGTTTTGTCATCTTTTAAAGGTCACCATTTTTAGTATCTGATGAGGTAATTAATTAACTTTTGTATTGAAGAATCAATTAATAAGATAATGAAATTTGAATATTTAGTTTTGATCAATTTGAAAACACAATAAAGAATACTTCATCCATTTCACAATAATTATCAATTTATATCATTTCAAACATATTATGAAATAAAAATAAATAAAATAGAGTAGTAATTTTATTAAATTATCCTTGCATGCGTTGGTGTGTTGACCATTATTATAAATACAAAGTAAAATATTATGGTTTTGGAGTGGTGCTCCTAATATTAACTAAATGGTACAATTGAAAATAAAAAGTAATTAATAAGTGACGTTCATTTTCAATTATCCTGTTTTGCAAAAATAACACTTTATGTAAAATGGAGGGATTAGTATTATTTTTTTTGATGAACTTGTATTTCTTAAATCAATTTTTTTTTACCTTTCAAAGGATGTGGATACGCTTTTGAACAATATCAGCACTTCAAAATCTCCATATTTCAACCGAGAGCAACGAACTATTAATGTTAAGATATGTTGTTGAACATGAATGTTGCTTTGTTTGCATTTGCATTATGAAACAGAGAGGCCAATAATTATATTTTTAAGAACAATAGCAATAAATGATTTTTTTCAAATATCAAAAAATTGCTTGATCATCAAAGGTTACAACATTTAGGCATTTAGGAATGTTTCTGCATTTATTCGGAAGTTATAAACATGTTTGATTCTTTATCCATCTAGGGTAACATTGCTCCTAAATTAGTTTTTAGTCTATTATTTAAAGATAGATCTTGTGATTTCTTTACAGACATAGATATTAAAATTTTAAGTAGCTAACATGATTTTGAAAAACTCCAACTAAACATAAAAATAGTGTATAATAGTATAAAGCCTTCAGGTTTTTGAATAACCAATCTTTTTTTATACAAAGTCTAACTTATTAATTGTAGAAAGGTGTAGTAGCAAAATATGATATAAGTTTGTGCTTATATATGATATATATATTAAAGTACCTAAGTTTATAGTCAAAGAAAATAGTACTTAGATCATAAATTACATATATAACATATTAACCGGTACAAACACAACCTCAAAATCATAACATTTATTTATTTGTAAATTTGATTAAACAGCACAATTTTTCTATCATGATTTTATTCATGCTACACATACGATGTTATTAACTTGGCCAAACAATGTACAAAACGTAAAACAAACCACCGATAACTTATTTAATAGATATTAGTATGCCTTATCTCACGCATGCTTTAGAAAATGGATATTATCTTCAAAATAATTGTTCTTTTTTAATTGGTGGGTTTCAGTTGGTTGTTTTTTAATTGGTGGTTTTTTAATTGGTAGTTTTTCATTTGGTTGCAATTGCTAACAACACCGAGGAACAAAACTAGTAACGACAAAAAAAAAAAGGAAGCCATTTCGTTAAGTGGTTTTAATGATTGTGCATAAAAAAGAAGGAGAATAATCGTGTTTTATACTTGTGAGGGGCCTTAATGGGAGCTTAATGTCTCCATTATAGTCATTTATTATATATCAATGGTCATTTTATTATATGTTAAATTTTGTGTGATTTATTCAACAATGTTACAACTCTTGGAAAAGCTACAAGATTATTTACAATATCAATCATTCATATTTATTGTTTGTCATTGGCTCTCTTTATGTGTAACCATTCTATTAATTGTACATCGCACTACATAGTTACGTCAAATAATTAAATAAGGAAAAAGAAATGCACGAATTATTATTGATTTGATGCAATTAAAATTTGAGATAATATAAAATTGGATTTAGTTTGTATGAGTTATCAATATAAAACTTATTTATAAATGTATCCAATTATATTTCAACACGTAGATATTTGTAGATATATTAGTTGGTTTTTGTTTATAGTGAAAATCAGACCAAATACCTAGGGGATAAGTATCTCGCCCCTAATAACAATTGAGCCACCGACCGACAATATACTCACAAACTTCTAGCTCCACTCCTTTCACACCATGGAGAATTATCAAGTTTTTTTCTTCTGTAAGAATTGAACGTAGTATCTAGGCGAAATGTACCACCATTTATTCATTTCCTCTACTAATTGTGTTATAAATGTTCTATATTTTACTATTGTACTTGAAATAAATTTGTAAAACTTTTGTTCTTCTAAAATGTTAGGCGCTAAGACAAACTTTATTATTGACTTTTCAAGTAATTATGTGTGACTTGTAGACATAAATTGTGATATCCATGCTTCAAAAACTTTTTGAAAATCCACAATTTTAATAGTTTTAAATGACTTAAATACTTATTAATATGAAATAGATTATTTTGAGATTTAGGGTGTGACAATGGTTAGAACTAAATTGGTTTAAAGAACGGTGACACTCAATTGTTTAGATGATTACATAAATTATTTTATGGAAACAATTTATTTTGCTAATAATTAATACAACAATACACTTTGTTACATCTATCGAAGTATAACTGATTCTGAAAAGCTTGCTCTCAACGCACCTTGCTGAATCCTCTGATACAAATTCACTTTGGTGATTTTGCGTCTGATAAAGTCAACCTGATAAAGATAACATTTAATCAAGTCAATGCTCTGATAAGAATTCTACGCTCCAACAAACGTTTTGCTAATCATAGTAGACTTATCCTTTGACTGAAGAATCGCATATTATCCTCTAATCATCCTGCCTTTTCTATCAAGATACGCAGACCTTGGCTGCTTTACTTCCTAACAAAAATTTCAATCCACACACATCGGTCTTAGCTCTACTATGTCTATACCTTCATAAAAACCACTCATTCTTATTATCAAACCAACTAACATTTTTCTCAACGGAGGTTGAGAGGTTGGCTTATAAATCTTGGAATATCTTAACTAGCTACATAATTCCGCATAGAAACTAGTTTTCCAAAAAAAAAAGTTAAATGTTAAAAAAGTTACATTTCAAAAGTCAACAACCCGGACCAGCAACTACAATTTTCTTTAAAAATAACGGTTTTACCATTTTCTAAAAATGCCTTTAAATAAATTACTAATAAATAATTAAAACTACAAATTCCAACATTTAGATAATAAAATATTATTGTTAATTTAAATAGAAAAAGCATAATTTTCTCCATTTCCTAGCTTTAGAAATTGTTTTGAAATAAACTATATATCATAAATATTCTAACAGTTAGATAATTATTTCTAACCATGTTGATGCCATAAGCTCAATTTTTCAGAATTTCATATTGTTCTGTAAATTTTCTTAACAAACTCTAAAATCTCCAGTAAACTTTTTACAAAATTAATTTCAATTGTTAAAACAATCTAAAAACAATGTCGAATAAATGGAATCATCATTAAATAGATTTTAAGCGGTTAAAAATTGAGTTTCTAACATTCATGAATTTTTTTACCGATTAAAATATGATTTAGACATTTGGAAACACTTTTCATCGCACAGCAAATGATTCATGACACAAAATAAACCCCTTTGACCAATTAAAATATGTGTCTATATCAATATAGAAGATGAAAATACCCCAAATTCGTTGTCACAATGCCAATACGTGTTTTCTCACTCTAGAAAGCCTTTTGACTATGTTGAAAATGAATATATATATGTGTTGCAAACAAATTTTTTTTTGCCCGATCCAACAGTGAATGCATGCCCACTTAAAATTTTACGGTGACTAATTTAGGAATAACATGATTGACTTCTTTATAATCTTTTTCTCTGTTTTTTTATTTTATTTTAATTGAAACTTGTTGACTTAGGGAATTGAAAAGAATAAGTCTGAGATGGGAATAGAGTTGTCTGAATGCCAAGATTATTTTTGTGTGTGTGGTTAATTAGCATTAAAACATAATAATATTTTTGTCTAGGATTTTTGTTAGAAAAGAAAATAAAGTTTTGGTCAAAAGAATAATTGAATAAAATGAAGTGATATAAATCACACTAGAAATTTGAGTTTTACCTGCGCAGCAAATATTAAGCAAACTTAAGGCATTTTCTTACGACATTTCATACAGAAATATCTGCAATACTGTTCCTACAAATATTTTTCCTGTGCAAATCCGCAGGTATATCCACCTGAAATTTTCTATTAAAATACTTTCTTTTGAAAATCTGCAGGTAATTTCGCATCAAAATGATTTTCAAAGTATAATCACCAGGATATTTGCTTAAATTTCCACCGTCCACTAATCTTTCTGATTTTTTATTTATATGAAAATTTCAACTAAAAATATATGAAAATATTATTATATAATACATTTTTTAAATATTTAATATTAGTCTTTAATTGAAATACTACTGCAATACATTTTTTATATCATGTTCACAAATCATAGCTACATATTAATTATAGTATGATCCAACTATTGCAATACTCCTAAACAAAATTTATATCATGTTCACAAATCATAACTAAGTTTAGATACTGTTGCAGAGATCCCTAAAGCTATTTCATATCAAACATTCCAATCAATACACAAAATGTTGAACTTGAATGAAGCTTTTCACCAATGCTTCCATTTTACATTTACTCATACAATAAAAGATTAGAATCTTCATGAAAACAGAATTCATGCAGCTTCACAATGTTCCTGTGTCTGGTCTTTCCAAGAGTTGAAATCTCAGCTAAGAAGCTTCGGTCGATGCTCGATGTTCCTTCTCCGCACGAATTCAACTTCTTGACAGGCAATAAATTTACCATCGTTCTTAACAGCTTTGTAGGCAGTTCAACAAGCTCCTCTTCCTGTAACTTCAGATTCTTAGTTACAATCACAATCACAATTATTAATTGAGCTTTTAAGTAAAGTATTGGGTACAACTTAAGGTTTGTCTTTTTGATGGGTAAATTCCTACAACTCTCCAAGGTCCGGTTATTATAATTTTTAGCTATTGTGAAGTTCGAAACTCAATTAAGTATTTGCATTACCGTGAGATGCATAAGCTGATTTCAAAAGTATCATATTCACTCCAAAATTATATGAACTATTTTTCCTAAAGCAAATTTTCACACATCACCTGTCAATCAACACTTTCCAAACAATAGAAATGTAAAATAAAATAAAAACTAACCATGAAATAGGAGCAAAACGATACTTACAAAGTTGCCTACGAAGTAGCCTTTCCTTTCCATCCATCAACTTCCAAGGTAGATTGTATTATTTCCATCAAATAAATGTGTCCTTAGGGTCTTCAAGGGTGCCAGAACAGTTTATTGACACTGCACCAGCAATTAATGCCCCACTAGTGAGTTGAGATGGTCAATTGCCAAAACCATACACTACATATGTGTTTACTTATAATCCATCTTTCTTACAACCTGATTCTTGTTTATCAATTGCAAACTTGTTTCTCTCAATTGAGAATTTATTTCTTTAGGTTTTGTTTTTTAGCTGCAATTGTTCAAATATTATATTAAAAATTCAAAAAAGTTTACATTCAAGCTCCACTCCAAGTCCTAAATTTAAGAACAAACTGATTATAGCATTAAATGTACCTTCTCTGTGCAACGAATTTCAAATATATATTTTTTTGCCGGATGAATTTTGAATATTAGAAAGCACAATATACATAATTTACAATACCTTGCTGCAGATTCTGGTGATGAGGAAATGACATTGATAGCTCCAACCTTTTCTGCATAAAGACCAAGATTTTTACTGTATGACTAAGCTACAAGAACTTCCATGCCACGTGACACAAACAATCTCACAGATGATGCATCTTCATCGAGGCTTCCACTAGCAAACCCCTAAAATTTTTAATGAGCAGTTTAGTATATTGTGAAATTGATTCAAGGTTACTGTATGATATCTACTTGTTTCAAGTTGTAACCACATCATTTGTTGTAAGGTTTATTTGTCATAATTCCAATATGTTAACGGTGTTTGAACATGCAGTCAAGAAATTTACTAAAATGATAGCTAATTTGCGCAAAGATTGTGTACCTGGTAAGCAACATCAAAAAATGGAATGTGGTTCTTTTGTTGAGCTACATCAACTATTTTCACCCACTGTACTCGTGTTGGATCAATACCAGTAGGGTTATGAGCATATCGATGAAGTAGCACAAAAAGTTCTTTCAGGAGCTGACTATAAAAATGTAAATACGTGGAAAGAGTCAATAGCATGATTTAACATGATATAAGCATTTTATAGTATGGTGCAACATAACATAAGCCGCATATTCATTTTAAGGGAAATATATGCCTAAATGAACAAACTCTATCTCTTTGCACTTTTTAATACATATGGGATTCAATTGAATTAAGAGCAATAATATCAACTACAAGGTTCAATTTAATTGATACTTTATTGAACAATCATTTTAAAACTAATTGTTTGATATGATATCTAAACTCGTACTTTCCAGCAATAAAAGGAACAAACACCCTTTGGCATATTAGGAAGGATCTCCCCTTGCAATCCTGTTATGATTTCAGTCATAGCTTGAACTATTTTAGGATCTTTACTGTAGCTTTCATAACACCGACCCCATCTTGGATCTCTACAAACCTATCAAAACAATATAAGATAGTGCAAAAATCTTAGTATAAGTTGATTGATGGCATTAAAATTTGGTGGTATTTACTTAACTGCTACACAAGGTGCATAAACATACTGAATTCCTGTTGCACAAGGTACTCACTTCAATTATTCTCATTCATTCTTTGTTATTAAGAACATGGAAAGAGTCTAATATGAACAATTTTTGCATCATAACCGAAGTGTCTAACCGTATATTAAGGATGCAGGTTCATCACATCTTACATTTTTTGCATCCTACTGTGATTTATCAAACCTACAATTTGGAGAAGTGAGTGCAAACACATCATTGTGAGTCAAAAACACACCAAGACTACCTTTAACAGCCAATTTTGCTAGTGATTATAGACTACATTGAAAACTGATAAGTCTCAACTCCTAGCTTATTTGGTGCAGTATAATTGCATTGCATTGAAACCTTAAAATGATGAAACAGAAGACAAGGATTAACTCAGAAGGAACCTAACTTATCAAAACTTGTCTTTACCTGACAAAACTTACCTTTCTAACTCTGATGACAATCAATCAAAATAGCAAGGCCAAGGCTAGGGATGTTTATTAAACAAGAATCAACCAACGCAGCTGAAATTGATAGCGGAGGTTTTGATTTTCTCAATCACAGGCCATAAAAGAATTACTTGCTGCAAATAGATGGGATAAAATAGACATTTCATCTGAACCTGCATCCAAATAAGTCAATTTTATATACAAAAAAACTGAGTTCTATGTAACATACCAACACCACATGCTTCTTCAAATTTTTTCAAATCAAGGTTCTCTGAACCCGTGGTAGCAAGAAAAGCTAGTGCTGCATCTAACTGCGCAATTCTTTTCACCTGCAATGATAATCTATGTGAGGAAGAGAATACTTCTAGTGTAAAAATTCGCCCAAACCAATTGACAACCAACAAGTACAAAAAACAATATCCAATCATACAAGAACACGAAATAAAGTGATGATGTATCAATTGTTAAATGATTTAGCCAACAGAGCAATTGTAAATGAAGTCTACACAAGAATTTTCTCTAAAGAAAGAACTCTCCAAGATCGCTACAACGTGCTTATTAAATCTACCAATTCCTTTTTCAATACTCCAAATGTTAAATCAAACACATTATCAATAAAGAGCTAACAAATACTATTCAATAGAACCATCTTCCTCTTGACCTTCATATTCACCATCGTCACTGAAATCATCTTCTTCATCTTTATCATCTTGCATCACAGGAAAATTAACTTCTTCACCATAAACTGAATCATCTTGTAAGTTATCAATTGGGTCATCTTCAATTGTTGCATTAACTTCTGACTCTTGCACTTGAAAAGCAACTTCTAAAGTATGCCTATCATTAACAACCCCTCTCGGCTTTGTCTTCATAACTACCAACCAGTCTACTATTTGGCGCCCAGGATAAGGTGAATAGTAAACTTGAGTTGCTGCTTTTGAAAAAATAAAAGGATCAAATTTACTGTATTTTCTCCCTTTTCGTACTTCTACAATCTTGTACTGATTATGTATCCTCATCCCACGACTTGAAGGGTCAAACCAATCACAGTAAAATAAAATTAGCTTTCGTGTTGCTTGACTTCGCCATTCAAATTCTAGAATCTCTGTAACAACACCATAATAATCATTTGAGGTTTCACCTTGACCAATTCCACTAACACATACTCCACTATTATATGTTATTTTGCCTTCACCCCAAGAAGTTGTGTTGAATTGGTATCCATTCACATTATAAATAGGCCATGACTTTGCTAGTCTCAAGGGTCCTCTTGCCAAGTCATACAAGTCAGGGTTTTGCATCCTAAGTTTATGATTCTTGGTCACCTAGTCACATAGAGAAATTCATATAACTTAGGTTAAAGCAATTTGTACATCTTTGTTTTAACCCAAATAAGATTGAATAGTCTAAATAAGTGCTTACATATTCTTGAAACCATCGCGGAAAGTCAACATTGAGATCTCCGTACATACTTTTCAAACTTTGTACATACATCCTATACAAGATATTTAAAAAAAAATTAGATGTTGTTGTTCGTTGAATAATGGAGATATATTTGATATATTAATACTTACTCAATGAATTACTTAACCTCGATGCAATTTAAGAGAACATGCAATTGGGCAGCCGCCAATTCTTTATCATTGAGCCACCTATCACTGCATTTTCCACTTGTTTCGCCATGTAAATTTTCAAATATAGACAAAGTTTGTATCACATGGTCTTGATGAGTCCTCTTATTTAGGCCAACTGTACTTGCATATTGGGCAAGAGGCACAAAATAATGGGAACTGAAATAGGTTGTCTCTTGCACCAAATATGCTTCACAAATACATCCTTCCACATTTTTTTTTATTTTTCACGGTTTTTTTAATTTTATTTATAAACCTTTCAAATGGATACATCCAACGATATTGGACTGGCCCACCCAACTTAGCTTCAAAAGGCAAATGAATCGGTAAGTGCTCCATAGAGTCAAAAAATGCAGGTGGAAAGATACGCTCCAACTTACATATTATTAAAGGAATGTTTTGTTCCATTTGTAATAAGTGACCTTCTCGCAACATTGTTGAACATAAGTCTCTAAAGAATTGACTGAGTTTAGTTAAGGGTTTCCATATTGGTTCAGGAAGAGCACAAAAAGCTATTGGAAGTAGACATTCCATGAATATATGACAGTCGTGGCTTTTCATCCCAAAGAGTCTTTTATGTTTTGTATCCACACATCTACCTAAATTGGAAGCATAACCATCAGGCATCTATAATCCCTTCACCCATTCGCACACACCATTTTTCTGTTCATTTGTCAAACAAAACTTGGCTTTAGGTTTGGTATAGTTCCCATTAGGATTTTTTTTCAGCAACAACTCCTTTCTATGACAATACTCTGCTAAGTCCAATCGTGCCTTCTCATTGTCCTTAGTTTTCTCTTTGTTGTCCATAACTGTATGAAATACATTTTCAAAGACGTTCTTCTCTATATGCATAACATCAAGATTATGCCTCAATAAGTTGTGTCTCCAATACGGCAAATCCCAAAATATGCTTCTTTTGGTCCAATTGTGCAAAATTCCGTAGCCAGGAACAATGCATTGCCATGTGTCAGTTATCTTGGGAATTCCATAAACCTTTTCCCACACTTGTTCACCACTTAACATAGGAGGAGGCTCATTTTATCAATTCTATTCTTATAAAAGGCAACCTTGTTTCTTCTAAACGCATGATTATGAGGTAAAAATTGTCGGTGGCAATCAAACCAAGACGTTTTCCTTCCGTGTTTCAATGTAAAAGCTTTTGAATTTTCCATGCATGTCGGACATGCTAATCTTCCAGCAGTACTCCACCCAGACAACATACCATAGGCTGGAAAATCATTTATTGTCCACATCAGTGCAGCTCTCAATTGAAAAATTTGCCTCTTTGAGGCATCATATGTAACTACACCATCATTCCACAATTGTTGCAACTCATCTATAAGCGGTTGCAAATACACATCAATTTTACCTTTTGGATTGGGTGACCTGGAATGATCAAGGACAAGAACATATAAGGCGTCATCATACATAGCTCGGGAGGTAGGTTATATGGTGTGACAATTACTGGCCAACAAGAATATGGTGTGGCTGATTGGCTAAAAGGGGTGAAGCCATCAGCACACAGACCAAGTCTAACATTTAGAGGTTCTGAGGCAAATCCAGGATATACTTCTCCGTCTGAAGGATGACACAAAACACCTTCTTCCCTACGATTTTCGAAGTGCCACCTCATGTGCTCTGCAGATCTCGGAGAAGCATATAATCTTTGCAAGCGAAGGGTGAGAGGCAAGCAATGCAATCTCTTGCGAGGAACGTCCGTAGAGTTTCTCCTATGTACATTTTTTGCTTTATATCGAGGCTCATTAAAAAATTTGCACTCCTTCAAATTTATGTCATCTTTATAATAAAGCATACACCCATTAATGCAACAATCTATCTTGATCTTGGATAAACCGAGTCCGGCCACAAGTTTCTTTGTTTCCCTAAAGCTTGAGGGAATTATATTCTCAGGGTGACTTGACTCCTTCATAAACTTCATCACGTCATCGAAACAAGCCTGTGACATGTTGTATTTAGATTTTAAACCCAACATTGTAATAGAGGCAGACAACTCTGTTGTATTTTTACATCCAGGCCATAGTGGTTGTTGAGCAGAATTCAACATTTTATAAAACTGGTCAGCTTCCATATTTGGAGGTTCCTCTTGATTTTGAGGACAATGTTGCTCACGATTAAGGCCAGCAGCATCATACACCATGTCTTGGTGTCTATCATCATGATCATAACACTACTGGTGACTACTCTACTATTAGGCGCATCCATGTGTGTTTCGTCGTCGTCGTCATGAACATGACAGACTTCCTCTCCATGGGATGTCCATTCCCAATAGTTGGGTGTAAAACCCTTTTGATGAATGTGAACATTAACTACATCTAGGGTCAAATGGTTTTCATTTTTACACAACTTACATGGACATCTTATTACTCCTTCATTCAAATACTTGTCTTGTAGACAAGCAAATTGAATAAACTCTTCCACACCCTTTAAAAACTCAAATGTATATGCTTTTTGACTGGAGAGAAGCCTGTTGTACATCGATGTCTTGTGTGTAGGAACTTCCATTTCCTGTACACATGCAGTCTTTGATATTATGAACTATATCTAATTAAAATTCGTATAATGTTGCACTTTTATGATATATTTAATTTCCAAGGGTATTATTATGTGTATACTTGTATATGTTCTTGTCACAAAAGCGGTCTAAAACTGATTTCAATATTCTTAGTTTATCGGGTATTGTACCTTACTATAATAGCCACTGTTTTGGTTTAAGAGGAAATGTAGAACTATATAATAGAGTACAAGATTGGTTTAATAACATTTGATGAAAAATACCTCTATGCAATTAGCAATGTCAGAACTCTTTGGCTTTTTTCAACTTGACAATAGACTCCAATCTCAGGAAAACACCGAATCTGCAATTTAAATAAAAAAAGAGGAAAACACTGTTTTGACTGAGTTTTGAACTTTTTGACTGATTTGAGTTAAAGTTATAGAGAAATTAAAATTATATTTAAAAGAATTTAAAATTATATAGAGAAATTAAAAATAAAAATTGATATATCATAACAATTAAAACTATAAGGATCACTGAATTAGTAAAAGGTTGTTGCTATCAAGATATATGCCTCAAACTCAAAGCTCACCCCGCCACTGGATATGGATGCGTATAGCTTAGTACTCATTCATTCGCATAACATATATAATATTTTTATTTTTATTCTTATTATTATTATTATTATTATTATTATTATTATAAATATTTAAATATTCATATACACAAAAATAACAACAAAAATAAAATGAATAATTTGAGTATGTATCTGTTTCAATAAGCTTATCAGTTAGAATTGGTCTTTTAACACACTGTTTTAGCAGTGGTTTGATGAATTTAATGTAATTTATATAATCCAATCAAAAACTTGTAACATGCATAAATTTAATTAGTTAACTATGTATCTATACCAGATTATGTATTTGTTACTATGCAAATCTGCAATGCTAGACCAAAAGTGCACCCCAAGGCTTCTACCTGTTTCATTTAAGAAAATTATTTATAGAATTGCCACCTTGTTTGCACCTATTTTTTATGATTTCACCAATTCCTATATGAATCTATGAAAAATGTGAAAATAAGGTGGAATGCTTTAATTAATAGTGAATACAGAAAATAGTTCAGAGCTTCAGGCCGTTGTCGAACCTGTAACTTTTTCAATCAGCAAAAGCTACAGAAATCTTGGACTGGCTCCAACTCCTTGCTTTCATCTTCGCCTAGAATGTCCTTAGAGAACGCATTTGGATTGGTCTTGATGCAGCTCTGCAGAGCAACAAATGGATTTACATAGTCCGAGCCCTACAAAATGGAGCAATTGCATATTCCATCCTTTGATGAGAATATAGAAATTGAATACTTGAAAATAAAATATTTGAATTTTGCCTATATTGATGAGTGCTAGTTGGCTAATTGCTACTACATGGAATAGATGATGATTTGGTAACATGGACTCGCATGTTGCCACATAACTCTACTAATCATACTGATGTTGCATAAGTAAGATTCATGTGCCAATTTGTAGAAGAGCCAAATAATGCAATGATTGGGAGGGGAACAAATTGACCACAATTTCTAAGTTGTTACATCTGTTACCAAGCCATTTGATTAAAAAAAGACAGGTAGGAGGTATATAAAAAGAAACAAGAAAATCATTAAAAGTGTTGCCAGTTAGAATTGCAAGTTCTATCCAAGGAAGCTGAAAGAATCAGTAGATAGACCTATAACAGTTATATCATCAAGTGAAATCTAAAACACATCCTTGACACATCATAAGTGAAATCTGAATATATAATATCATCTATCATGAACTCTGTCCTAAGATTAGCACAATGCTCCTCCAATGAATTATCATCAACCAAATTAAATTCTTACCACATTGAACTCTAGCCTAAAGGCTAAAGCTAAATACTTATATTACCAAATAAGGCCGTTGGACTACACCCATTGCCCCTAAGGCTGCTTCACATTTAGCAGCATGTATAACTTCCAGAGACAATTAAATAATAGCATAACAAGGAATTAACTACAAACCTGCTGTTTAGCAACACTATTGTTGAAACTACCAGCATCAGTACCTGCAAAACAGTCAAGGTAACTCACCAAGTACACTCATTTGAATAAAACTTTCCACATAGTAAAAGACTCAACAATGCCATGACAACGTATCCACATAAAAGTATTCAGAACTCGAAAGCATACCATAGGTTTCCAACATAAAATCCAATAAACATGGAACGAATTTCACTAATAACTTTTTCCCCTATCCTCAAGCCCATCAATTTCACAACACAAATCAGAAAATTGCACAGGTATCCAAAAGTGAAAAAGAAACTCCAATTAATCCACATTTTCGAATACTCATAAGGAATAAGCATCCATCAAAACACGATCGGAAAATTTCAGCAACGAAACATAACATGAGAAATTTAACTAATGATCCTATTCAATCACTGAAAAATTTGCAACAGTTGTCGATCCTTTGTATAGGCTCTGATGCTTATGAAGTTTTAAGTTTTCATTTTCAAGATGGATGGTTTCAAAAACTAAAGGAACTGTACATTGAATATTTTCAAGCATACTGATCATTCAAAACAGATTAGACATAAAGCATAATTGAAAATACCTCTATGCAAGTAGCAATGGCGGAAATGTCAGAACTCTTTGGCTTTCTTCAACTTGATAATAGACTCCAATCTCAGGAAAACACCGTATCTGCAACTAAAGCAATTTGCAAATTGAAAATGTTCAAAAAACAACACACAAAAAATACTAAATCAGAATAAAAACCCTAAATCAGATGAAAATCAAAACCCTAACTCACTGTAGATCACGAAAATCATTTTTCTCCTCCTTCACGAGAAATCTGAAGGACGCTGAAGGTCGAGGTAGAATCGAGGCTCACTCACGAGAAATCTGAACGGCGCTGAAGGTCGAGAATGTTGTGAAGCTCATACGCGAGAGTTACGAAGACGGCGAAGTTGTGATGGTGGTGGCGATTGCGGCGAGGTGTGACGGTGGTGACGATGGTTGAGATGGAATCGCGACAAGGTTGAGGTTTGGTGGCGGCGAGGCTGTGAAAATAAGGCTATGTGATTAGGTTTGGTTGCTATGACTTGGCTATGTGAAAATAAGGTTTGGTTTTTTTTACGTTTTTCAATTTTAAATTTTTTCTGTTTTAAAAAATTGAACAATTTTTATGGCCCTAATAAAATCAAACAACTTTACATTATTTTTTACAACCAAACATAATAACTTCTTTTTATAGAATTCATACATTTAAAAATTAATATATTTTGTTATTATCAAATTAAATCAATAATAATTGAATAATATATTATTTATTAACCAGTTTGACTATATTTTAGATTTATTACCTTCAAATTTGTATGTTTTATCTTTTGAAACTTTTTTAAAATAAAGTAAAAACCAGAACATGCATCTAATTTAATATCAATGAAAAATCACAAAATGCACATTGCAATCACGTTGCATTAATGATTGTACGGTAGAATTTGTCTTATTTTTTATTTTGTTTAAAAAATAACTGTCCTTTATTTATATAAAAATAGAAACAGAAAATTTACTTTATTTATATAAAAATAGAAACATGAAATTTACTTTGTTTAAATTATTAATATTTAAATAAATATCATCTATTAACAACTTTGATTATATTTCAAATTTATTATTATAAAATTTGTATATTTTATATTTTAAAATTATTTTAAAATAAAGTAAAAAATAGAACATTTAATTTAATATAAGTGAAAAATCACAAAATACACATTATATTGTCATATTTAACTGTAAATCAAGACGAGTTCGAGCGGATACGCGGATTATATTGTCATATTTAACTGTGGAATTTGTCTTACTTTTTAATTTGTTTAAAAATCCATTCTACTTTATTTACAAAATACCAAAACATATGCATTTCCTACGGAATTTGCTGCGGATATTTCCTGCGGAACAATTCCGCAGAACAATCCTTAGGAAAAAGTTGAATTTTGCTGCAGATGATTTGTCAGATGTATATCCGCAGCAAACGAAAAATCTACCTGCCGTTTTACCTTCGGAAACGGACTCCGCAGACAAATTCCTAAACTAAATTGAACCGCAGGAAAATCCTTGTGTATTATCTGCGGATATATTGTCGCAGGCAAATCCGCATGAAAAACGCTAAATTCTAGTAGTGAATTGCCATGAAGATAGAGACTTTTTTTGAGACAAGGACACCAAGACACAGTTTTTTAACTAAGATGGATAGATAAAAACATATTCATGCAAGAACACTCATGCATAAGGGTTGTACAAGGATTGAGTCACACCAATTCTATTACCTCCTAGCTCAATTCTTCTTTGGCCGAAGATAAAACAACAACCCAAATAATATCTATAAATTCCAATTTATAAAATAATTTCAATTAATAATTTTGTTAACTAAAATAAATCTAAAAAGATAAATAATTTTCATTGTATATAACACACAAAGATAATGATTAACACAAACAACTTCTAACACATCAAATTTCATGATTTTCTAACTTAACTAAATAATTCAAATAGACAACACACTGATAAAAAATAATCCTCCAAGAAATATTCATCATATAATTTCCACCGAAAAATAATTACATAAAATAATAGTTCTAATTATTTAAATAAAAAATAAAAGGTGTTGCAATTTAATTAAATTTCATTACGCATAGAATAAATTTATTAAATAATAAATAAAGACAATTACTATTGAAGACATATATACACACACACAGATATATATATATATATGAATATTTTGGTCACCACTATCCCCATGGCCCATCCGGTCACCATGTACTATGAAATGCGTTATATCGTGGCCCATCCGGTCACCACTATCACCATGGCCCATCCAGTCACCATGTACTATGAAATGCATGGGCATACTCTGACTCTCGACACCACAATCATTAAGTAAATGCAGCTACTAAAAGATTCCCCATTTTTAATGCTCATTTAACACTAATGATTTTCAAATTTAACAGAGAGCATACTCAACGCATATAATCCTCAAATCACATGAAATTGAATTCACAAATCATATTGAATTCAAATCACCATATACACAATCTCATCAATTCATTTCACACCAAATCAAACATAAAGCAAATTTCCAGATTCATAATAGTACCCATAAACACATCAACCATACCAAGCAAAAATCACCACCACCCACACCTCAAAACTCACTAAATTCAATTTACCATTTCACCCACAAAATGCTTTAAATTCATTTCCCACAACATTACACCTTAAACCACCAAATTTATTTTCCCCAACTTCACAAATAAGGTCCTAAATTCAAACTAAAAGTTTGGAAGGAGCCCTTACCTCGACGGTAGCTCGAATGGCCGATTACGGCACCGTGATTAAATTCCGGTAAAACTTCGTGACAATGAGCAACTTTGTGACACCCTAAACCCCAAAATAACATATTTAATAATTTATACTAAATTATTTGTAGAAAACTTGCGGCGGATGAAGAAAATCTATTCAAGAAAATAAAAACTTTTATATCTATTTTAGGATATCATGTTTAAATAAATACACATGTAACAATTCAACTTTGTTCCTCAATTAAAATTCAATGAACTTGATTTAACTAGAATTTCTTGATTTATTTCCCAAGACTTACTGGTACTATGGTTTTCATATAAAAAGCCATTTGTAATTAAATAAGTAAAATATACATTATAACTTTTAATTCCCGTTATCAGCTATCAGAGCGGGGTTCCTCCCAAACCTGAACTTCAAGACTCATTAACGTGTAATAACTGCGATTTTGCAAACGCAGGGCCAAACCAGTCAAACACAACCAACGAAGGAGGTGAGTTTTGAAATCATGTTGATAGTATAATATAAGTAAGAAGAACACCCAATTAATCATCAATAAACCGTATCATTACACAAACATTCTTCAAAGAAAAACATCACATTATATAGTCAAAATCAATACACTTCACTATCACATCAAATCATCGCAGAAATTATTATCGCTCACGATACATATTAATCACAACAAAACAATCACAAGAAAATGCAATGCTATGCATGAGCCTAGACTCTACTTAACAATGTGGTACCATTCTAACTCTGAAGTACTTGGTTAGGAGGCTTGATACTATGCCACCATCCCGGTGGACGGACAGTCGAGGTAAACGTGTGTTGCATGGTAGCTCCCGACATTTGGACTGCTACCTCCAAGTCACCCTGGAATTCCCCACCCGAATACCTCCAAGGTCTAACAATCTTGCCTTAAGGCTCAATAGCAAACCGCCACGATCAGGCTCATTCAGTTGTACTTCCCCAGAATCACTAGGCTTGTCAGGCCCTACCTATATGATGGCAAAATAATCTCCACTTCACAAATTCTCAATATTTATTTTCTCCCCTCGTTGGCCTATGATACTCCATTAAGACCGTCATCTCTAACACAAATTCATAACATCACAATTATAAATCACACATCATCATCATTACATAACTCATCACAAATTTATAAAATCGCAATTATTATTCATACATCATCATCATCACATAAAATTATCACAACACATCCATCTTCTATTAGCAGATCACATAAACTCATCTAATCAAACATATGCACCAAATTCATTTGAAATCAAATATCACAATAGTATCAAATACCACACATTTAACAGAATGAAATCAATCAGCACCTTATAAATATTTTATTCCATATTTTAATCTCATAATTTCCATATTTTCACATTAATTAATTTATCACTCAAAGGGCTATTGCCGTACGTAGCGAGACCCGGATGAATCGTTGGGAAATACGGTTTTCCCGTTCATCTCACATTATATTATACTCATGAATTAAAACGCTCTCTCACCCCTTACCTTATTTCGACGCTTTCACACACGAATACTATTCCACGAGCAAACAGCCTTTGTTCATAGACTCTTTGTCCTTCAATCGATCTAACTCCACAGTTTATGGGTAAACGTTAAAAATAAATTATGAGAAGGCACTCTAAAACTATTTTTGAATTCGGTCAAGGAAACTTACCACAAATCAGAAAACCAATTAGTGGATAATATAGACATTTTTCACACGATCGTTTTGGTGTTGGTTTCACTCAAATCGGATTACGGTGAAGAAGAACCATGCAAAATAAGGAATTTTATGAACAGAGAAGTCGGGTATTTTAGAGAGAAATTCGGATGGTTAAAAATCTGAGGAAGTATGTTTATTTGAATATTTTAATGAATAAAACAACATATTGAAATTTGGGCGAAAATGGAGAAACTTTTCTGAAACAGTTATGGGTCATCGGTGCCAAACGATAATCCTAATTTAAGTTTTCTATTCCTAAGACGGCTCCTGCTACTCCTCCTTCCTTATATTTTATTATTATTATTATTTAATTAGGTTTTACTTCTATATGGGCCTAACCCATGAATCACATTTTACTTATTTTTTTTTCTTACCAACAATTACCAAAGCTATTTTTTTTTAAACACAAAAAATAAAGTAATTCAAAACTATTTTTTAAATCTTTTAAAACACATTAATAACCAAAACTCTTATATTCAAAACTATCACTATAATAATACTTATGTTTCAAAACACTCAAATTAAAATATTACCATCACAATTTATATTTGTTATTATATCATAATAAATATATATAAAATCACAATGGCATTGCACATCTATAAAAAGAAGGAAATCAAACACAACATTACTAATATCTCAAATAATTATTTATAAAATAAATAATAAAAATTAGAGATACTTAAAATAATTAAAATATAAATATGTGCACATTAAACATTAGTTAAGCATACAAGAAAATATGACATTAATTACCAACTCACATACACACATAAAATCACCTAAAATCTTATTCTTTAAAAATATTTACACTAAAATACTATTATTTTTAGAAAAATATAAAATAAAATAAAATAAAATATTTTTTATTTTTGTCACTCATTTAGTCTAATATGTACAAGATTAGAATAATAGAAAGCACACATATAAAGAAAATTAATCTTAAAATTAATTAACATATATTCTAAAATAATTTTAAATTTAAATTAATTATTTAAAATCCTATTTCATTGATAAAATAATTTATTATAAAATTTGGGGTGTTACAAACTTTCTCTTCAGTCAATTCGTGAGAGGAAGCTTAGATCTAGGTGATATGTGAGGTTTTACGTTTGGGTTTTTTTGAAAAGAAACAAAGGAAAGAGAGGAAGAAGATGGAGTGACGTGCGCAGGCAGCGAAAATGTGTTTCTTTTTTTCTTCCTTTCCTTTTCTTTCATATATATATATATATACTACTCATGAAATAATATATATATATATATATTTATCCCAAACCAACAAGTTTCAAAAACTCTCAAACACACCCCAACAATTTTGATAAAAATATGTATTCTCGTTGCAACTCAATTGACAGGTAACACATTTGGCAATTATTGATATTTTTAACAAAATAGTTCGGTAATAAATTTTCCGCAACGTAATTAAATTATTTCTCACCAAATAATTGAAAACGTGACCCACAAAAATATCTATGGCATTTAACATTCCAAGATACCAATAAAACTGGCTAAAAAGCCTCAGATTATGACTACTAGTAAGTTTTTTGAATTAAGGGCATTACATTATGACTACTAGTAAGTTTTTTGAATTAAATTTAGAAATTATAGCTAAATTAAGTTTATTAATATTGCACTCTTTTATAGGAGGAAAAAATCTAAAGTGTTAGATTTTGTATTTTGAGAAACTTGATATCCTAAATAACTCATAAAAATTTCTTTTTCATCTGAAATATTTTCATTTATCCGCTGCAAATTTTTATTAAATATAATATAAATTATTATTATATTATTTTGGGATTTAAGGTGTCACATTAGTGGTTTCAGAGCAAGTCTGTCCAATCAGACTGAGTAGGTCGAGTGTCAATTTGTTTGCTTGTGTAAATTAATTATTTTCTCCATCAATTTTTTTTCCGTTGTACTGTTGTATTATGTGCTATATGCTTTTGTGTAATTATACATGATTTGTGAAGTTACTATTTAACTATTTGTTGTTTGCTTCTTGTTTAGTGGTGAGTTCTAAGTTTCTACGTAAGTGATATGTAAATCATTAAATTATTTGGTAAGATGTGAGTCAAATTTAATTGTTGACATAATTACGTTAATTACTTGTTGACTGATCTTCTTGTTTGTCTCCCTAACTATGATTTTTGGGTTCTTGTTTTAAGTGAATAGTTAAAAATAATAATTTGGATATTAATCTCATTCCCTTAATCTTAGTTATCTAATGTTAGACATCATTTATTTGTGGTTGTGCAAAAATCTTACTCTCATTTTTCTCAAATTTAATAAGTCGTTTCCTCTTGTAAACTTGATTAATTAATATATTTTATTAGTGATTTTCATTTTCCTTTGTATCTATTTAATATATCCACAGTTTAAAGTATGAGTTTTATTTTTTTGGCATTGTTGTCTTAAAGTTTGATTTTGAATTTAATCAGTTTAAAACATTTAGTCTTGTGTGAATTTGTTTAAAATGGTTGAACTAGTAACTAATTGATTGAAACGTTGATTTCCTTAGAAACTAAATGTTTAAGACTTCAAATATTGACTTTTACTATGTACAAGTTATTATTATTATTATTATTATTATTGTTATTATTATTATTATTATTTTTGTTGAAACTCAATAAAAGAAAAATAGATGTTTCTTGTGACACCCTAAATCCTAAAATAATATATAATAATTTATACAATAAATTTTTGGAGCAAAATTCGAAACGGATAAAGAAAATCTGTTTTCAAGGAAATAAAACTTTATAAAAAATTTAGGATATCACATTTCTCAGAATTCAAAAGGAACACTTTAAACTTTTTACTCTTAAAAAACATTAAGGTTTTCACACAAAAAGTAGTTTCTAATTAAATAAATAAAATACAACTTATGACTCTCATTCCCGGTATCACCTATCACAGCGGGGTTTCCCTCAAACTTGAACTTCAAGACTCATTAACATGTAATAACTGCAATTTTGCAAACGCAGGGCCAAGCCAGTCAAACAGAAACAACGAAGGAGGTGAGTTTCGAAATCATGTTGAGAGTATAATATAGGTAAGAAAAACATGCAAACAATCATAATAGAATCGTATCATTACACAAACATTCCTCAACAAAAATATCACATTAAAAGTCAAAATCACTCAAGGAAAATCAATACCTTTCATTATAAAATCAAATCATCTAAGAGAAATTATTATCGCATGCGATACATGTAACACTCCAAATTTTATAATAAACTATTTTATTAATTAAATAGGATTTTAGATAATTAATTTTGTGTTAAAATTATTTTAGAATATATGTTGATTAGTTTTATGATTAATTTTCTTTATAAGTGTGTTTTCTATGATGTGCTAATCTTGTACATATTTGACCGAATATGTTATATGAATAATAAATGTTATATTTTTTTATTTTATATATTTTTCTAAAAATAATAGTATATTAGTGTAAATATTTTAAAGAATAAGATTTAGGAGATTCTATGTGTATATGTGAGTTGGTAATTAATATGATATTTTCTCGTGTGTTTGACTAATATTAATTGTATGTGCACTTAATTATATTTAATTATTTCTAAATATATCTTATTTTAATTATTTATTTTATAAATAATTATCTTGGGATAGTAACAATATTGTGTTTGATTTCTTTTATTTTTATATACTTGTTGTGACATTGTGATTTTATATATATTTATTATGATTTAGTAATTAATATAAAGTAGCAATGTTATATTTATTTATTTTGTGATTTTGACTATTCTCTAATGATGGTAGTATTTTAATATGAGTGTTTTGAAAAATAAGTATAATTATAGTGACTATTTTGAATATGAGAGTTTCAATTGTTAGTAATATGTATTTTTTTAAAAGGTTAATTATTTTAATTACTCCAATTTATCATATATTAGTTATGAAATATTAGTAATGTTTTGAAAATTAAATGATGTTTGGAGGAGTATTAAAAATGAGAAAAATGAGATTAAGTAATATTAATTTTGTTTTAGCAAAATAAAAATAGTAATAGTAATAAAACAAAAAAAAAAGTAAATAAAGAGACCAATGGGTTTGACCCATATGTGAACCCTAATTGTTAAAAAAAAAAATTGTGACAGACTTCATCTTCTTCTTGAAAGAACACATCCATTCTTCCTCTTCTCTAAAATTCATTGCCACCAATTCCTTGACTTTTGAATCAATCCCAACCTTAATCCCACACAAAATCGGCCACTGAATCCATTTTTGGCATCAGTTTTATCAATCGTTGCTCCATTTCTTTCCTTGGGCGAGCTGTTTTTGGTCGATTCCGATCACCACGTTTGTCGTTTCAAAAAACTGGCATCGTTTTTGGATTCCTCTCGTCGATTTTGTGCTCGGTATAATTTATCAATCACGTCTCAACGATTTTGTGAACTCGCCGTTATTCGGATTCGCTCGCTTTGTCGTTCTGCAGTTGCTGTCGAAAATTTCCATTGATTTCTGTATTTGAGAAAGCGTCTAAATAAGGTAAGGGGTGAGAGAGCGTTTGAATTCATGAGTATAATATATTGTGAGATGAACGGGAAAACCGTATTTCCCAACGATCCATTCGGGGCTTGCTACGTACGGCAGTAGCCCTTTGAGTGTTAAGTTAATTAATGTGAAAATATGGAAATTGTGAGATTAAAATATAGAATAGAAATATTTATAAGGTGTTGATTGATTTAATTCCGTTAAATGTGTGGTATTTGATACTATTGTGATATTTGATTCAAATGAATTTGTTGCATATGTTTGATTAGATAAGTTTATGTGAAGATGTTTGATTGATGATAGTGATGTTGTAAATTTGTGATGAGTTTATATGATGACGATGATTATGTATGATTAATGATGTTATAAAATTGTGATGATAATATTGAAGTAACCCCATAGTTGATGAAATAATGATGATTCTAATTTGTGTTTGAGATGACAGTCTCAATGGAGTATCATAGGCCAATGAGGGGAGAAAATAAATATTGTGAATTCGTGAAGTGGAGATTATTTTGTCATCATATAGGTAGGGCCTGACAAGCCTAGTGATTCCGGGGAAGTACAATTGAATTGAGCCTGATCGTGGCGGTCTACTGTTGAGCCTTAAGGCAAGATTGTTAGACCTTGGAGGTATTCGGGTGGGGAATTCGGGTGACTTGGAGGTAGCACTCCAAATGTCGGGAGCTACCATGCAACACACGTTTACCTCGACTGTCCGTCCACCGGGATGGTGGCATAGTATCAAGCCTCCTAACCAAGTACTTCAGAGTTAGCATATAGGTTAGACCTTAAGGCAAGATTCGGGTGACTTGGAGGTAGCACTCCAAATGTCGGGAGCTACCATGCAACACACGTTTACCTCAACTGTCGCGTATATGTGTCTCGGGTTGAGTTGAGGGGATCTATGAGGACAGGGCCAATTTGAATTGTCCGTCCACCGGGATGGTGGCATAGTATCATGGCCTCCTAACCAAGTACTTCAGAGTTAGAATGGTACCACATTGTGAAGTAGAGTCTAAGCTCATGCATAGCATTGCATTTTTGTGTGATTGTTTGTTGTAATTAATATGTATTGTGTGCGATGATAATTTCTTAGATGATTTGATGTTATTGTGAAATGTATTGATTTTCCTTAATTTTGACTATATAATGTGGTATTTTTCCTTGAAGAATGTTTGTGTAATGATACGGTTTATTTGTGATTAATTGCGTGTTCTTCTTACTTATATTATATTATCAACATAATTTCAAAATTCACCTCCTTCGTTGTTTGTGTTTGACTGGCTTGACCCTGCGTTTGCGAAATCGCAGTTGTTACAGGTTAATGAATCTTGAAGTTCAAGTTGGGAGGAATCCCGCTCTGATAGGTGATATCGGGAATAAGGGTTGTAATTTGTATTTTACTTATTTAATTTGAAACGACTTTTTGTATGAAAACCTTATAAGTACAAGTAAGTTTTTAGAATTAAATCAAGTAATTATACTTAAATCAAACTTATTGAGATTGCACTATTTTATAGAAGTAAAGAGTTTAAAGTGTTCTTTTTTTTTGAGAAACGTGATATTTTAAATGAATTGCAAAAGTTTTTATTCCCTTGAAAACATATTTGTTTTATCTGCTCCGAATTAAAGAAAAAAATTCTATTATAAATTATTATATATTATTTTGGGGTTTAGGGTGTCACAATACACAAGAATCACAACAAAACAATCACAAGAAAATGCAATGCTATGCATGAGCTTATACTCTACTTCACAATGTGGTACCATGATAACTCTGAAGTATTTGAATAGGAGGCTTGATACTATGCCACCATCCCGGTGGACGGACAATTCAAATTGGCCCTATCGTCATAGATCCCCTCAACTAAATTCGAGAGACATATATGCCATAGTCGAGGTAAACGTGTGTTGCATGGTAGCTCCCGACATTTGGTGTGCTACCTCCAAGTCACCTAGGAATTCCCCACCCGAATACCTCCAAGGTCTAACAATCTTGCCTTAAGGCTCAATGGTAGACCGCCACGATCAGGCTCAATTCTGTTGTACTTCCCCAGAATCACTAGGCTTGTCAGGCCCTACCTATATGACAACAAAATAATTTCCACTTCACAAATTCTCAATATTTATTTTCTCCCCTAATTGGCCTATGATACTCCATTAAGATTGTCATCTCAAACACAAATTGGAATGACAATTAATTCATCAACTATGGGGTTACTTCAATATTCTCATCATCATCATCATCATAAACTCATCACATAAAATTTATAACATCGCTATCATTATTCACACATCATCATCATCATCACATAAACTCATCACATAAAATTATAACAATGCATCCATCTTTTATTATCACATCACGTAACTCATCAAATCAAACATATACCTAAAATTCATTCGACACCCAATATCACAATAATATCAAATACCACAGATTTAAAGAAATTAAATCAATCAATACCTTACAAATATTTGTATTCTATATTTCAATCTCACAATTTCCATATTTGCACAATAATTAATTTATCCCTCAAAGGGCTACTACCGTACGTAGCGAGCCCCAAATGAATCATTCGGAAATATGGTTTTCCCGTTCATCTCACAATATATGATGATACTCATGAATTCAAACGCTCTCTCACCCTTTACCTTATTTCGAGCTTTCACACACGAATATGATTCCATGAACAAACAAACTTTGTTCTTTGACTCTTTGTCCTTCCATCGGTCTAACTCGACAGTTTATGGGTAGATGTCAAAAACAAATTATGAGAAAACACTTTAAATACTAATTTAGAAATTCTGTCAAGGAAACTTACCATAAATTAGAAAACCAATCAGTGGATAATATAGCCATTTTTCACACAATCGCTTTGGCATTGGTTTCACTCAAATCGGACTTACAGTGAAGAGTAACGGTGCAAAATAATGAATTCTACAATTGGAGAAGTCGGGTATCTTAGAGAGAAATTGGGATGTTTAAAAATCAAAGAAAGTGTGTTTAATTGACTAACTAAATGTATAAAACAACATACTGAAATTTGGACGGAACGGAGAAAATTTTATGAGACAGTTATCGATCGTCGGTATCAATTTTCTTCTATTTTTCCTCCAATTCCTCGTGGGAGCCACTGCCGCATACCTTTCTCTTCCTCTATTATTATTATTTTTTTAATTCTTTAATTAGGTTTTTCTTGGGCTTGACCCATGAAACACATTTTACTCTTTTTTTTTTTCTTAATAAAACCAACAATTACCAAAGTTATTTTTTTTAACACCCTTTTTTTAACACAATTTAATTACTAATATTTCAAAACTAATACTTTATAAAATAAAATAATTAATCTTTTAAAATACATTAATAACCAAAAATCTTATATTCAAAATTATCACTATAATAATATTTATTTTTCAAAATACTCAAATTAAAAAATTACCATCATTAGAGAATAGTCGAAACTATAAAATAAATTACACTTTATATTAGTTATTATATCATAATAAATATATATAAAATCACAATGTCATAACATGTATATAAAAATAAGGAAATCAAACACAATATTACTAACATCCCAAGATAATTATTTATAAAATAAATAATTAAAATAAAATATATTTGGAATTAATTAAAATATAAATATGTGCAAACTTAACATTAGTCAAACATACAAGAAAATATCACATTAATTACCAATTAACATATACACATATAATAGCATAAAATCTTATTCTTTAAAAAAACTATTATTTTTAGAAAAATATATAAAATAATAAAATATAATTTTTTTTTATATCATTCATTTAGTCAAATATGTATAGATTAACACATCATAGAAAATACAAATATAAAGAAAATGAATCATAAAAATAATCAACATTTATTTTAAATCAATTTTAGCACCAAATAAATTATCTAAAATCCTATTTAATTAATAAAATAGTTTATTATAAAATTTGGGGTGTTACATTTCTTTCTAAATTTCGACTTAGATAGAACATTCTTTTTTTATTTTATTTTATTTTAAGTTGGCTTGTATTAAAAAAATTGGTGATTGTTGTCATTGCTATTGTTATTGGTTTTAAGATATTAATGTAGTAGATGTTGTTGTCAATTAAAAATCTTGTCTTCAAAAATATTTATAAAATGTTAAAATTATGTTTTTTTTATATAGAGAACAGAAATTGATTTTATCAAAAATAAAAATATTGATTATTGTAGTAGCGCTCTCACTACCTTAGGAATATTTAGAAAATTTAAGTACTAATTCGAAAGTCCTAATTTTTTATTTTATTTGTTAATGTTGTGTTTTTAGTAATATTAAATTAGGAACAAGGGTAGAATAGGGAAGTAGTAGCATTAACAAGTCCAACTGGCAAAGGGAGAACTTGCCACCTTTACTTCTCTCTCTTTCTTCTTCATTCACGTGCACAATCCTACTTTCCACCTTCATTTTTCTTTTTTCAATCATACACTCTCCAAACATTTAGAAATCACCAACATTGTTACTATTCATCGTCTTCACCAATGCTTCAATCTTCCTTCTCTCACAAATCTTCCAATACAAAAAATTCACTAAAATCCCCCAAAGCTACCCAACAACCTTGCATGTGGGAATCTACCTCATCATCCATGCGAATCAACTCAAAGAGGAAACCATTTGCAAGCGGAGCTCAAAGATACTTTGAACCAGAATCACCTTCCCTTTTAGAGCTGTTTATGTGAGTTCTGTTACATTAACATATTTTTAGCATGAGGGTTATGGTGGTTATTCATTAAAATCCTTTATTTCTTGTAAAAAATTTGTTTGGTTTTGGGATTTTACAGGTTAAAACTGCTTAGATGCGTGAGAGAAGTGAAATCTTTAGCATATGGTGTTTTGAATCTTTAACCAAATGATTTAAATTTACATGCATGTGGTTTGTTTGTTTATTGATTGATTTATGTGTTTGTTATTTACGAATCCCCAGAATTCTGGGAAAAGAATTCTCGTGAAAGGTGTGAATCCTGCCCTGAAGGTAAATACACGTGCTTGGATGTTTTCCCCCTTGCCAATGTGTTTTCTCTTTGATGGATGTATCTGTTCCCGCCTCTAATTGCTCGTTCTAAAAATTCAAAGTGTTTTTGCCTCTGGTGGTTTTCTTCATGTTGCCTCTGGTGGTTGTCGTTATTAAAATTCTAAGTGTTCCTGCCTTTGCTAAAATATCTCCTTCACTTCTTCCTCTGATGTTGCTTCTTCCTTTGACGTTGTCTCTTCTTCTCTTTTTCCTCTAATGTTGCTTTTTCCGCTAGCGTTGCTTCTTCTTCTCTTTTTCCTCTAACGCTACTTCTTCCTTGAACATTGCTTCTTCTTCTCTTCTCCTTCTGACGTTGATTCTTCTTCTCTTCTTCCTCTGATGTTGCTTCTTCTTTACTTCCTCTTACTCTGAGCACAAATGGTGTATTTTATTTTATTTTTTTTGTAAGCAACCATGGAGAATGATGAATATTTTGTAGTTTAAGCTTGATTTTAACTGTACCAAATCTGAAATTAATTGTTGCTTGGGACAAGCAACGGACTAAGTTTTGGGTTGTGATAACTCTTCATCATATGCATATTTTTCACTGTTTTAGTCTTATTTATCATTAATCATTAGTTAACTTAAGGACTTATTTGATATATTTTATTGATTCTAGCTCTTGGATTTTATAAAAAGCTTATGTTCTTATTTCCTTGGTTATGTAGAGATTAATTATAGTTTTGCGTCGTTTCTCTATTTTAGTGCAGTGCTGAATTTTGGGGAGAAATCAACATGACCTATTTTGAGTATTTCAGCCATATTTGGAGTTGTAGATGTCCAATTTGAGTCACACTAAGTGAAAATGAAAGCTAAGATCCATACCTACAACTTTCATGAAGATACCAGAACCAAATTCAGACTCAAAAGAGGAGAAAAATGCAGTAAATGTCAGACAACAGATGTTGTACCCTGGAATCGCAAAACCCCCGCTTCGGGCGCATGTCGGCTTTCCTGACTCTGTCCAATTGCGCCTGAAGCGCAAATTCCACGCCTGAGGCGCGTGTCGCGCTGCTATATGTATATAAATGCGTTTTCTCACTTTCTAGGTATCTTTTTGACTATTGGGAAGTTTGAAGAATTGTGCCCTAGCGATGAGTAACTAAACCCTATTTGTTAGGGATGAGTGAAACAAGATGAAACGCTTATTTGTCTGATTTGATTTCTAGTTATATGAATAAGTTTATTGAATTATTTTTCTCATCTTTGTGCTTAATGCTTTTTATTGCTTGATCAGTTTTAAAATGTTTTACGATTCGTATTTTGAAATGGAAGTGGAGTTTACGAATGCTTGAGATGAGAAATTCATGATATTGTAGTCTAGGGATAGACGCAGGTCATGAAATCAATTGAATTATTTATAGAGGCAATAATTTATTAAGATAATTCTTGTACCGTAAAGCTTAATTCTAATCTTAAATCCACTAAGGAATTAGAGGTTAGTTTGGAATTAAAGGTTCTATCACTAAGACATTAGGGCAAGAATAATAAAGAGAATTTAGTACTAGTTCAATAAAGGAATTTAGTAACTAGGATCAAACTAGGAACCAAGGTTGGATTCGAAATGAAACTCATCCCTGTCATTTTTCTTAATATAAAAGTTTAATTATATTACTCTTGTTAGTTTCAAATATTATTTAATCAATTCATAAACTTTTTGTTCAATTTTAGTAGTTAAACAAAATTCGATAGTAAAACACAATCCTTGAGTTCGACACTCGGTACTATCGTGTTAATTATTACTTGCAACGATAAAATACACTTGATGAAATTCTATCAATTAGGGACTTGCATACATAACATCACAAGTGTGCTACATTATCATTAATCAGATCATGCATGCCTTATTCACGATGGGACATTCAGGGTTGTTCCAAGCATGGAACAACAGTTAGAAGAGAACAATCAGGACGTTGGTTCGGGTTAGAAAGTCCAAAATTTATTTATTTATTTGTTAATGTTGTGTTTTTAGTAATATTAAATTAGGACCAAAAGTGGAATGGTAAGTAGCAGCATTAACAAGTCCAAGTGGCAAAGAGAGAGCTTGCCACCTTTACTTATCTCTCTTTTTTCTTCATTCACGTGCACAAATCTACCTTCACCTTCATTTTTCTTTTTTCAATCATACACACTCCAAACATTTGGAAAATACCAACATTTTTACTGTTCATTCTTCCTTCTCTTTCAAATCTTCCAATACAAGAAGATCACTAAAATCCCCCAAAGCCGCCTAGCAACCTTGCATGCGAGAATGTTTAAGAATTCAATTTAATAGAATGTTTTTGATAGATTTAGTTTTCTTACTCTTTAAGGGATTAGACGTTATACCAAGAATGAACTGGATGTCCAAACATTAAATGACTCTGGTCTTCCATGGAAAGGGAATCATCATTCCCCAAGCAAATCCCAACCAAAGTAACTAGAACCTTATTCGTTATCCAAAACTCCCCAACTCTTTGAATGTTTGATTGAACTTATGTCTTATGTTTGATTATTTGCTCTTCTGTTACAGTGAATAGGTGGAAATAATTTTTTTTGATTGACTAGATATATTCTCCCTTTAAGATCAAGGTTGGTAGAGCTTATAATTTTAAAAAAATTACATTTTGAAGGAGTTAAAGTTGACTTATTTTGTAAAATTAAAATAAATTTTGTTTGAATTACTCGTTATTATTTTAAAGAAATTAAATTGAGTTAAAATTTTGTTGATTTATAAAATAACAATAATTCTACACTACTGAATTTATTTAATGTTTAAAATAGTTCAAAATTTACACCACATTTTACTATTGGTTATTTTTAAGATAATCAAAAGGAGTTGTTATGTTGGTTTAGAGGGGGCTAGTGTGAATATTAAATGGTGAGGGTGTTGGGATATTTGTTTGAAATGATTGATTTTGATATTATGAACTCATTAGAGTTTCGCTTGATGTTAGAGTTTTAGATTTTAAGAACTCATTAATGATCTGTAATGGTATTAATAAAAAAAAAGGGGGTCAAATGATAAAATGTCTACTAATTGAGAAAGAGAAGGAAAATAGCAGAGAAACAAACATAATTTTTAAAAGAACTATCTCAATGGTTAAACTCTTTATGAAAAGTTATCTAAATTTTGGATTCTATAATCGATGTACTTTATGAGTAGAATGTTTTTTTTAGTAGAATTGTTGTTGTTGTTGTTGTGTTATCATTGTTGAAATGTATATTTGAATTTAATATGAGAAGGTGACATGTTGTTTGTACATCTTTTCTTGTTATATGAATTAACCTAACAAAATGGTATGCATCATGTAGATTGGTATGTGTAGAGTGCATCATGTAACACTCCAAAATCTTATTATTATATTTTAGTAATATCGTATTACATTATTATTATATGTGTGTTTGATATAATTGATAATTTTGTTCGTGTTTGCCTTAATAATTTATTTAAACTATTAATAATATTAAGATTTTGTTTGTTTTTCCTTCAAATTCTCTTTTACATGAACATGTGCAATTGTATTCTCTATCTTATATATTAATAAATAAATAAATATTAATTTGTTTAACATCCAAAGACTTTAGTTATTTTAATTATAATTTAAAATTCTTATAGTGCTCATTGCATTGTAAATTTTTAAGATGCATAAAATAAACCAGATCAATCTGTAAAGATAGAAATGGCGTGCCTCCTCCAATCTTGAGAGAAGATAGCATATACTGCATTTATATATACGTGCCTACAATTTAAAATTTATACCTTAAAGAATCTAATTCTATTTTTTGCAGCCAATAGCTTTGTTACTTTCCTTTCAATACGTACCATATATTGTTAGAATATTGCAATATCAAAATCACACACACACTATATTTATTTAGTAATATATAATTTTGTTATTTTTCATTTATTTTAAATAAGATGTCTATTTATATTAATATAATCATAAGCATGTGTAGTATTAAATATTTTTGGATGATATTGCAAATAGTAAACAATTTTTATATGTATTGGAGCAAGTAATTAATCTGTATTTGGTCGTTGCGTTGCGTTGCGTTGATTTATTTTTTTTTTTTTTGCGGATTATTACAGATTGTATTTGGAGCAAGTTTGCAGATTGGATTCGTTGGGTGAAATCTTCAATTGAGGTATAAAATAACGTGGGATGAATTGGAATGCCGTAATTTCTAGAGATTCGTTGGGTGAATTGGAATGCCGTAATTTTGATTAACCTTGAATATTATAATCTTGAGTGTTTCTCTTGTTTGTACTGATTTGACTAATTGCGTGTTCTCCTTGTTTATCTTATACTGTTACGTAATTTTGAAACTCACCCTTCGTTGTTTGTGTTTGGCGATTGCGATGGACGTAGACGAGTTGTAAGCTGCAGGTGATGACTAGTACCATCAGAGAGGCAAAAGCCATCCTATCTTGAAGACTCTTATTATAGGCATTGCGTTCACGTTATTTTGAGCGTATTTTATTTTGGGAATTCCTGCTCTGATAGTAACATCAGGTTGGGACTACATTTGCACTTAATATGAAACTTATGTATGTGTACTTCAAAAAGGATTTTGCTGTCTGATATTATGATTTCGAGTTGTTAAGTTTGATGGAAATTTTGGATTTATGTGACATGTTCATGCTTACGTGATACTCTTTACCTTAATAAAAAAAAATGTTTGGAAGTGAATATCTTTATTTATTCGAAGAATTTCATTGTTTTAAAAAAAAATTAAGAAAATTAAAAAAAAATTTATTTATGGTTTAGGGTGTCACATTAGTGGTATCAGAGCTGGTCTGTCCAATCAGACCGTAAATGTGTTATGTGTTCGCTATGTTTCCTTGTGTGCTCTGTTATGTGTGTTGTTGTTATGGTCATTATTGTGTTAGTGGTGTAGAACTAAGTTAGTTTCTCACTTCACTAAGTGTCTCACTATATTCGATTGGCCTATGTGATTGATGTAGGTAGTGATGGCTAGTGGAAGCAATGACGTTGCGATTGCTGAGGCTCTAGAGTCCATGGCTGGAGTCACAGTGCAAGCTCTCCAAGCATTGGTTGAATCTCAAGCTACTGCACAAGCCTTTGCGCAAGCTGCTACTCAAGCTGCCAGGTTGCTGCTCAAGCTGTTGCTCAAGCTACTACCTATAGTGGTGGCCAAGGAACTATGCAAATAAATGAGTTCATGGTGATGGATCGATTCCACAAGGCTAACTCTCCATCGTTTGAAGGTCACTATAATCCTGATGGAGCTCAGAAGTGGTTGCAAGAGGTTGAGAAAATTTTCAGAGGAGTGGCATGTCCCGAACGTCAAAAAGTGCATATGGGAACCTTTATGTTGACAGAAGAAGCTGAACATTGGTGGGATAATGCGCATCAACGTTTAGATAATGCAGGGACTGCAATTACTTGGGCTGTATTCAAAAACATGTTCCTAGTCAAGTATTTCCCTGAAGACATCCGCAATAGGAAGGAAATGGAATTTGTCAAATTGGAACAAGGGAATATGTCAGTAGTGGAGTATGCTGCTAAGTTTGAGGAGTTATCCAAGTACTATCCACTCTAGGTAGGAGAAAAGTCTAAGTGCGTGAAGTTTTAAATGGGACATAGGCCAGAGATCAAGAAAAAGGTTTGAATGCAAGAGATCTGTGACTTTCCTACCCTAGTGAATAAAAGTAGGATTTATGATGAGGATAGTCGTGTTGAAAAGGCACATTATCGAAACACTGGAACCATAAAGGACAACAGGCCTATGCATCAAAATAGAGGAAAACCTTACTCTTTTCCTCTTAGTAAATCTGGAAGTCGTTTGAATTATCAACAATACAGTTTTTAAGCTGGAAAAGGAAATAGTAGTGGTAACAGAAAAGGAAATGGAAACAGTTATAGTTATGGGGGTGGTAGAGGAAACCCCAATGGACGAGGAGTTAGTAACGGGAATCGTAAGAACACGAGTCAAGTCTCGAGAAACAACAATGGTAATAATGTTGTTCTGGCTACTCCTATCTGATGTCACAAGTGTGGTAAGCAGAGTCACATGGCATATAAATGTAGAGATGCTGGAATTACTTGTTTTAATTGTCAACAACAGGGCCACATCAACACCACATGCCCCTACCTAAAGAAGACTCCAAAACCTGGAAACCAGAGTTCCCAAGCCAGCCGACCTAAATCCAATGGAAGAGTCTTTGCCCTTAGTGGTGCATGAGCGTTTGAGAAAGACAACTTGATCCAAGGTACGTGTCTCATAAGTGATATTCCTTTATTTGTGTTATTTGATTGTGGTGCCACTCATTCCTTTGTGTCCCTTGATTGTGTTAGACGTTTAGGATTACCTGTGTCTCGTTTGCAGTATGATTTGATTGTGAATACCCCAACTAGTGATTCTGTTGACACCTGTAGTGTTTGTCTCGACATTTCTATCGATGTGTGTGGAAGGGACTTCCGAGTTGACTTAGTGTGTTTAACTTTGCGTCTAGTTGATGTGATTCTCGGTATGGATTGGCTATCTGCCAACCGTGTCCACGTAGATTTATTTAGCAAAACCATTGAATTCATGGAGCCAGAAGAGAAGGAAAAGCCTAGCAACATATACGCCTACCATGTGAAGCCACTCTTGAAAGAAGATGCCGAGTTATACACGATCCTAGCCTCATTGGAATTTGAAGAAAAACTGGTAATACAAGATGTTCCTATTGTGTGTGAACTCCCTGAAGTATTCCCTGAAGATGTCAATAGTTTACCACTAGAGCGTGAGATTGAGTTTAGCATTGACCTTGTACCAGGTACTGGACCCATATCCATGGCACCGTATAGGATGTCTCACTTAGAATTTTATGAGTTTAAGAAGCAATTGGAGGAACTTTTAGATAAATAATTTATAAGACCTAGTGTGTCACCATGGGGTGCACCTGTGTTGTTGGTTAAGAAGAAGGATGGTTCTATGAGGTTGTGTGTAGATTACCGCCAGCTTAATAAAGTGACAATCAAGAATAAGCATCCGCTACCTAGGATAGATGACCTTATGGACCAATTGAGAGGATCTTGTGTGTTTAGTAAGATCGACTTGAGATCAGGTTACCATCAGATCCGAGTGAAATCTTCTGATATCCCTAAAACCGCCTTTAGGACCCGTTATGGCCATTATGAGTATTTGGTTATGCCTTTTGGTGTGACTAATGCACCAGCATTGTTTATGGATTACATTTATCGGATCTTTCATCCTTACCTAGACTCATTTGTGGTTGTGTTTATAGATGATATCTTAGTGTACTCTTAGACTAAGGAAGAGTATGGCGAACATTTAAGGATATTCTTGCAAACCCTTCAAGAGAAACAATTATTTTCCAAGTTGTTTAAGTGTGAATTTTGGTTAGAGGAAGTAAGTTTCCTATGACATGTAATTTTGAAAGGTGGAATAGCTATTGATTCTGCCAAAGTGGAGAGCGTTTTAGAATGGAAAGCACCTAAGTCAGTGAATGAGATTAGGAGTTTCCTAGGATTGGCAGGCTATTATCGTAGGTTCATAGAAGGATTCTCCAAGTTGGCCTTACCTTTAACTAAGTTGACCTGAAAAGGGGAATTGTTCGTGTGGGATACCCATTGTGAGAATAGTTTCCAAGAGCTTAAGAAACGATTAACCTCTGCACCAATCTTAGTGTTACCTAACCCAAGTGAACCCTTTGTAGTTTATTGTGACGCGTGTGGCTCAGGGTTAGGTGGAGTGCTTATGCAGGATGGGAAGGTTGTAGCGTATACTTCTAGGCAACTTAAGATTCATGAATGGAACTACCCTACCCATGACTTAGGACTAGCAGCAGTTGTTTTTGTACATATGATGCGACGACATTATTTGTATGGAATGATTGATTTTATGATTCTGATATTGAATCGTGAGGGTGTTGGGATATTTGTTTGAAATGATTGATATTATGATTCTAATATTATGAACTCGTTAGAGTTTAACTCGATGTTAGAGTTTTAGATTGTAAGAACTCATTAGTGATTTATAATGGTACTAACAAAAAACGTCAAATAATAAAATGTTTACTAATTGAGAAAGAGAAAGAAAATAGAATAAAAAGAACAAATTTTTAAAAGAACTATCTCAATGGTGAAACTCTTTTTGAAAAGTTATCTAAATTTTGGATTCTATAATCAATGTATTTTATTAGTAGAATGTTTTTTCGAGTAGAATTGTTGTTGTTGTTGTGTTATCATTGTTGAAATGTATATTTGAATTTAATATGAGAAGGTGAAATGTTGTTTGTAGATCTTTTCTTGTTATATGAATTAACCTAACAAAATGGTATGCATCATGTAGATTGGTATGTGTAGAGTGCATCATGTAACACCTCAAAATCTTATTATAATATTTTAGTAATATAATAATACATTATTATTATATGTGTTTGATATAATTGATAATTTTGTTGGCGTTTGCCTTAATAATTTATTTAAACTATTAATAATATTAAGATTTTATTTGTTTTTCCTTTAAAAACAAATAAAAATAGTAATAATAATAATTAACCTAGTACCCTTCCTATTCAGACTTAAACTTCGCTAGCCTAGTAGGCTTATTAGCTAACCTAATAGACTTATATATATATATATATATATATATATATAGCTGAAAACAAACTCTGCTACACTAATCCGCCGCGTTGAATCTTTGTGTATGCATTTTAATTCCAATCCCTCCCTACATATTAACAAATCAGCCACAATCACAGAATTACATTTTAAGTCTATTATACACGGATTGTTGCCTCTTGGGCGTGATTTTGTCAGCTACTACTATCAGATTACAGAATCAAGCATATATTACTTTTTTACAGGATCTTTCATTTTGTCCGGTTAGTCTCTGATTATTCTTAAAATATTGTCAAAACCTACCGTTTGTGTCACTATTTGTTGAGTTTTCTTTCGACGATTTAGTTACGGTCCTTTCCATAATTTATTTGATAATCCAGGTTCATGATTAAAATAAAACACTAACTATATTTTATTTATTAATTATATTCTGTTTGAATACCAATTATTTATAGAATAAATTTTGTTAATAAAAATAGTGTTTTCAACAGAATCAGTAAAATTGGTTTGCAAAGGTATCATAGCACAATATGGTCCAAATAAATAAATCTTGCTAATTTCAAATACAAATTAAGAACTTGCACATATCACTTTATTTAATTTAACTAATTTATTTTTTTGACATGTTTTATTTTGTTATTTCATAGTTCATGTTATTAGTATTCCTTAATACTACATACAATATCATTATTAGCATACTTGTTTTAGCATATTATATTGAGTTTAAATAAATAAAGTTAAATTAATGTTTAAATCAAAGAATATCAACTCTTGATGAATACAACTTTTCAAGACATTCCTCTATTGTTTTGCCTTCAAATTCTCTTTTACATGAACATGTGCAATTGTATTCTCTATCTTATATATTAATAAATAAATAAATATTAATTTGTTTAACATCCAAAGACTTTAGTTATTTTAATTATAATTTAAAATTCTTATAGTGCTCATTGCATTGTAAATTTTTAAGATGCATAAAATAAACCAGATCAATCTGTAAAGATAGAAATGGCGTGCCTCTTCCAATCTTGAGATAAGATAGCATATATATCATTTATATATACGTGCCTACAATTTAAAATTTATACCTTAAAGAGTCTAATTCTACTTTTTTGCAGCCAATAGCTTTGTTACTTTCCTTTCAATACGTACCATATATTGTTAGAATATTGCAATATCAAAATCATACACACACTATATTTATTTAATAATATATAATTATGTTATTTTTCATTTATTTTAAATAAGATGTCTATTTATATTAATATAATCATAAGCATGTGTAGTATTAAATATTTTTGGATGATATTGCTAATAGTAAAAAATTTATTTATCTATTGGAGCAAGTAATTAATCTGTATTTGGTCGTTGCGTTGCGTTGCGTTGCGTTGATTTATTTATTTTTTTCGCAGATTATTAGAGACGAGGGTCGAGGAAGACACGACAAGTTAGCAAATCAGATTCGTTGGGCGAAATCTTCAATTGAGGTAAGGGGTGAGAGGAGGTTCAACTTTATGAGTACAAAATAACGTGGGATGAACGGGAATGCCGTAATTTCCAGAGATTCATCCGGGGCTGACTACGTAAGGGCGAGTCCTATTGAGTAATAATAAATCATGAAAACCTTAGTACGAGTAAGTCTTGGTTATTAAATCATGAAATTGTAGTTAAATCAAGTTCATTGAATTGTTACATCTGTATTTAGTGAAACGTGATATCTTAAAATAGATATAAAAGTTTTTATTTTGTTGAACAGATTTTCTTCATCCGCCGTGAGTTTTCTTCTAATAATTTAATATAAATTATTATAAATGTTATTTTAGGGTTTAGGGTGTCACATTAGTGGTATCAGAGCAGGTCTGTCCAGTCAGGCTTAGGGTATCATACCTCACCAGTTATTTGTTTTAAAGTTCCATTTTCACCCTTAATCAATTTAAAATATTTAGTCTTGATATTAACTTGTTTAAAGTGTTTGATCTAATAACTAATTGGCTGAAACATTGATTTTCGTATGAATTATATGTTTAAAACTTCAAGTATTGACTTTTACTAGGTACAAATTATTATTATTTTTGTTGAAACTCAATTTAGAAAAAAAAAAAAGATGTTTCGTTCTAAACTTTTAGTTAGATAGGAATTTTGTCTCTTATGTTTAAAGTTTTAATTTTGACTAAAAAATTCTTATTTTGATTTTATGTTGGCTTGGGTGAAGAAAAGAATCGACTTTATATTTTGAATGTTAACTTTAAATCACTTGATAGTGTTGATGGTTGTATCTATATGAGTAGAGTTTGATATTGGTTTTGAAAATAATTTAGAATGATCGTCATGATTTTAAATAGTATGAAATTCATATTATTAGCAATAGTAATTCTTGATTATAAGAGGTTGGTAGAACTTAGAATTTTTTTAAAAAAAATGACATTTTGAAGGAGTTAAAATTTACTTATTTTGTAAGCTGAAAATAACTTTTATTTGAATTACTCTTGATTAATTTAAAGAAATTAAATTGAGTTGAATTTTTGTTGATTTATAAAATAACAATAATTCTAGACTACTGATTTTATTTAATGTTTAAAATAGCTTAAATTTACAGCATGTTTTATTATGGCTTGTTTTTAAGAAAATTAAAAAGAGTTGTTGTTATGTTGGTTACGGGATGGTGTGAATATTAAAATGTGAGCGTGTTGGGATATTTGTTTGAAATTATTAATTTATTGATTATGATATTATGAACTCATTAGAGTTTAACTTGATGTTAGAGTTTTAGATTTTAAGAACTCATTAGGGATATATAATAGTACTAATTAAAAAGAAAGGGGGTCAAATGATAAAGTTTCTACTAATTGAGAAAGAGAAGAAAAACAAAGTTTTTAAAAGAATTATCTCAATAGTCAAACTCTTTTTGAAAAGTTATCTAAATTTTAGATTCTATAATCGATGTATGTTATGAGTAGAATGTTTTTTCTAGTAGAATTATAGTTGTTGTGTTATCATTGTTGAAATGTATATTTGAGTTTAATATGAGAAAGTGACATGCTGTTTGTAAAATTGATGGTGTGTTATGCTTTAGACCAATTTTGTGCCTTGATAGAAACTGATGATGTATCTATAGACATGTTGAGTAGTTGGGGTGAGAGGAGAATGTTATTTTGTAGATTTGTCAATTAGTGTAATTCATTATCATAACCAAGTATGCCTTATGTTTTGTGTTATGTACACTGCTTTAATGTATATAAATATACAATTTTGTTTTTTTTTTGTAAATTTTGAGAAAATAAGAAAATAAATTGGAACTATCTTGTGAGTGTTAATTTGTTAGAAAACTTTTTATCTATCTATATATATAATTCAAATCTTCCTTCAAAATATAAGTTGAAAATAATAATTTTTATAATGATTAATTATTTATAAATGTGTTTTTAATGATTAAAGTACGAGTGAAGTTTTAGAAATCTTAGAGATTTTAAAAATACACGTCATTTATTTTATTTTAATTGTATTTAGAAATGTGATTTATTTTAGTTGTTTTTATTTAGACATGAATTATTGTAAAGTAATTTAAGGAAATTTTTTGAATTCTCAATTATTATTTTTTTTTTGTGCTAAATGATTAGTGATATTTTTATAATAATTTAAGTCTAGAAATCAACTTTTAGAATGATGTGTAACCTTGAAAGTTGTTTATGCACTAGCTGATTCAATTTGGTTTGGTAACTTGCTGTATCTTCTAGTAAATAATTATTTATCTTATTTGCTACTTGGAAAATCTATGCTTTCATTTGTTGTAACTCTTAATTGATGAGTATTAATTCAAAATAAAATTTAATTGTGATTAAATTGGAGCAATTAGACTTCTATGAGAATATGTTTCATGTTTAGAATCATCATTTGAGTTATGAGATGAATCTGTATATGACCATGTAGATATGAAATTGTTTGTGTTTCAAGTGTTCTAATTGTTGGGAATTAGTGTATATAGTTTAGATTAGTTGAGAGCATCTAAAAGTGAAATAGTTCTATATTTCTTCAATCGGATTGTTGATTATATAATGATGTTAGTGTCATTTCTTTTGTTGTTGTAACTATTTGTAAATTACAAATAAATTATTGTGAATGTGTAATTAAGTGAGTTTTTAACTTGAAGTAAGGAGTAGGACTTGTGGCGCCGCCTTCGCACTCCTGAACCACGATAAAGATATTTTTAATTATCCATGTCTAAATTTGAATGACTGCAGTTATAGTTACCTTAAGTAGTTGACTACATGAGTTGGAGGGACTAGCTACCCCGATGACTTAGTGTCGATAAAAGAGGCAACAATAACCCATTGTTATTATTGTTTTAGATACTTATTAATTTTATTGTGGAAATAGTTAGGTGTTCATCTTTTATACAACTTTGAGTGATTATGAGTCTTATGTGGCATCAATGTTGAATGCTAATAACTGATTACGTGACGCGCATATTAGGTTGGTGGTGTGTACTTAAATTAAACATTCAATTAAGTATGTTTAATCTTCTAAGTAATTTGCTTAAAATGAATAAGGACATTGCGTTAGTATCTTATTTGTTCTATATTCTATCATTTCATAAGGATTAGAACTATTGTATGGGTTCTATAAATGAATTTTGTTTATAGGACTTTTAAAAATTTAGTTGGACTTTGAGTGTGTTTAACTATATATGAAAATATTTATCTTATTTCACTATGATTATACGCCCAATTTTTTTTAAAGATTAAGTGATAGTATGTCATTGAGTTGTTATATGCATTTCTATTTGTAATTCTTGAAGGTGTGAAATTTTTTTAAATGTTTTTCTATATGTCTAACTTTTGTGAAACCTGTAGAGTAATTATTGTTAGATTTAGACATTATTTAAGGAGAGTAAAACTAATACAATATTGTTTGACAAGTTAGTTGAACTTGAAAGTATATTTGATATACGTGTTATTTGATGCAACAGAATGTGGTATGTTGATGTTAAATATGACGTGTTTAATAGATTTATTGTGTCATGCTACCCTATTATGCTAAACTAATTGATTTTTGACATATTGTACTTAAATGAGTATTGAATGCCTTAAAAATATTTATAGACTAAGTTTGAATGTTGAGGGTGGTTAGTTATATATTAGTTGTGTATTGTTCACTACAAATTTCGAGGACGAAATTTGTTTTAGGAGAGGAGAATTGTAACACTCCAAATTTTATATTAAACTATTTTATTAATTAAATAGGATTTTGGTGTTAAAATTATTTTAGAATATATGTTGATTAGTTTTATGATTAATTTTCTTTATAGGTGTGTTTTCTATGATGTGCTAATCTTGTACATATTTGACCAAATATGTTATATGAATAATAAATGTTATATTTTATTATTTTATTATTTTACAAATTGATTGGAATAAAAATAATACTTACGTTCAAACTTTTAGTGTTTCCTATCACTTGGTGGTGGAGGTGGAGGTTTGCAACAAGGGGGGTTAGTACATACCATTGGCACACATTCTATTGTTCGTTTTCTACAACAAGGTGGTAAACTTGCTTGAACATTGCAAATATGAGCACACACAATAGCAACAAGAAAGACTACAAACTTCAAGGACATCTTCATTATAGTTTCCACTTTATAACCAAGCTTAGTTTATGAAGAAAAGCAATGTTGATATGTTATAGTTAATGGTACGTTAAAACAATGTTAACTTATTTATAGAGAAAAATAAAATTCTCTATACATTGCAATCCAAAGTTTCTTTTCTCAAATTAAAATGTTTTTTATTTGCTAACCGATTTCTGAAATCTTAATAGTTTTCTACTAACAAATATTAATATTAACCTATAATAGCGTACAACTTATACCAAATTTGATATTCCATAGATAATCATATAGGCAAATTATGGTAAAATTAAATATAAAATTTTAAATGTGTTTTAACTCCGAAAAGTAAACATTAAACACGTTGACACAAAAACAATTCATAAATGGATATATAATAGATGGTTTTTTGACAGTATGATCCAGAAAATCATCCTTGCATAAATATGATTAAATTGGGATAAATATAAATTATATTATTATGTAAAAAAATTTAAGAATTTAATTGGTATGAGACCCATAACGTGCTTGAGTAAGTAAATAAATATTTATATTTATATTTGTGATCCTTGTGCTCCAGAATATAATTGTCAATACTATAAATATATATATATAAATATGTTACATCTAAATTTTAATACCCTTTGATAGTGTTGAATGAGTCATGAGATCTTCCTAATTTAAGAATTGGACACCATCGCTAACGCTAACTATTTTTTAGCAAAAATAAAAAATCGTAATTTTAATAAGATTATACATAAAAATTTACTTGAACAAATATACATCTACTATATGTTTATGTTAATTGTATAATTCTGTTAGTTACTGATTATAATCAATTGTAGTGACATGACTCGAATTACTTTAAGAAGTTATAAAAATATTTAACGTGATGTGTCATTACAAAAAATAATTATAAGGAAATTATTTTCAAATTTATAAAAATGATAAAAATATTACTACTTTTCTTACATAGAAAATACAAGTAACTGAACTAATGAATATAAAAATAATATGACTTGTATAACCTAAATGGACCATGTTCAAAGTTCAAATGAAAGTTATTCTCAATAAATGGTGAAAATAATTTGATTTTTAACCGTTCAAAATATTGTTTAAGGATTTGTAAGGGCAACATAGACGATAAAAGTGTAGTGAAGATAATTGATATTATGGACTTGAGTTGCAACATGCAATTCTCCTTTTCTCGATACTTTGTATATAACATTAACGATAACAATAATTATAGTTTTATTTTATAATAATTATTCCCATGTTCATCTGTTAAATTATGTCATCATCGTATTGTTCAAATTTATGTGATTTTATATATTTCATTATATATATGTATCTTTTGTTTTTACTCAATTATATAGATGTATACGAATAATCTATATCGTGCACAACAAAATATTTACTGATTTTATGTTGTTTATATACTTCTATTCAAAGCATTTAGGATAGACATATTGTAACACCCCAATTTTTATTATAAACTATTTTGTTAATGAAATAGTATTTTATATAATTAATTTGGTGTTAAAATTATTTTAGAATATATGTTGATTAATTTGATGATTAATTTTCTTTATATGTGTTTTCTATGATGTGCTATTCTAGTACACATTTGACTAAATGAGTTATATAAACAACAAATATTATATCATATTATTTTATATATTTTTCAATAAATAATAGTATTTTAGTGTAATATTTTAAAGAATAAGATTTTAGTCGATTTTACGTGGATATGCGCATACACAATTAATGTGATATTTTCTTGAGCGTTTTACTAATGTTAACTGTGTACATAATTATATTTTGATTATTTATAACTATTTTTAGTTATTTATTTGATAAATAATTATCTTGAAATAGTAGTACTATTGTGTTTCATTTCTATTATTTAGTAATCAATGTAAAATAGTAGTATTTAATTATTTATTTCGAATATTCTCTGGTAGTAGTATTTTAATGTGAGTATTTGAAAAAATAAGTAAAATTATAGTCGTTATTTTGAATATGAGAGTCTTGATTATTAATGTATTTTAAAAGATTAATTACTTTAATTACTTTATTTTATAAAATATTAGTTTTGAAATATTAGTAATATTTTAGTAATCAAATTGTGTTTAAAAATAAAGAAAATAAAATAAATGAGTAAAATGTGTTTTATGGGTTAGGCCCATGTGCAAGAGTAAAATCTAATTAATAATACTAATAATAATAATAGTAATAATAATAATAATAATAATAATAATAAAAAGGGAAAAAGAAAAAAGAATCAGAACAGAACTTAGAGAACACGTTTCCTTCTTCTTCTTCCTATATGCGCCGCCACAACCGTTTCTCCTCCTTCTTTTTTCTTCGACCACAATCATTATATTGGATGTCTTACAAAATTGAGACCACATTCGTGATCGTTGTGATCTCCTCTTTCATTCCCAACTTGAATCGCAAATTGAAACGTCTTATTCCTCTCTATCAAAAATCACACATCCACCTTTTGATCAAGATTCTGGGCACCACGACTACTCCCAACGAAAACCGAGACCATATTTGGACTCCACAAAACACCCTCTTCCATTACCTATGCTTGGAATCACCAATCGTTAAACTTCAAAACAAGGGTTTTCACCCTCGTCGCGGCTGTGTTGTCGAATTCCGGCTAGCACGTCTGTGTCCTGAAAAACTGATAGCATTTTGGGATTCCTCTCGTTGAAACCTTCCAGAAGCACTACTTATTTGCGTGTTTCGGTTAAGTTGACGTCGGAGCCTGTCGGTGCTCCAGCACGTCGCTGAGACCTTTTCTAATAACCTGTTTCACGACATTTTGAATATGTTTTTTCGCCTAATATTTTTATTAATTATGTAAAGCTGACTTTTTTGCCCCGTGTAAATTATCAATCATGTTTCATTGATTCTGCAAATTCGTCGATCCTTTTGGACTTGTTCGTTGCGCGTTGTCGACATCTCATGGTAGCTGAAAATCATTCTGGTCCTTATATCTTATAAAAGCGCCAAATTGAGGTATAGGGTGAGAGTGAATTCGAATTCATGAGTGTAAATTAAGTGAGATGAATGGGAAACCCGTATTTCCCATCATTCATTCGAGGCTCGCTACGTACGGCTGAAGCCTTTTAAGTAATAATTGACTAATGAGAAAACTTGAATTTGGTGAGGTTAAAACATGAGTTAAAAACTTTTATAGTGTGCTGTTTGATTTGATTTCGAATATTGTACCGTAGCTGAATTATCGTAGAATTGTGTATTTGGCGTATTTTGTGTTTTGTATATAAATACCCTCGATATTGTTATACGATATATAATGTGATGAACTGTGATTATTTGCATTGCAAGTGACGTGGGGTGTGTGAATGATCTAGTATTATTATCTGTGAGTGAAAATCCCTGTGTTCTCACCATGAAAGCTATTATTATCATCTTCTCATACATACTAAAAATCATATTGTCATCGAGAGTTGTCCTCCTCTTTCTGTGATCTTTTCTGGCCTCTTTTTAGCGGAACCAAAATTGAGTGTCTATCTCCTTTTTCCTTTTTGAGTTGTTTCTAGAAAAGCCACCACGGAGCACAAAATCTTGGCTACGATTATGGCCTCAACTCAATCAATTGCAGTGCCGTTTTTTTTGAAAACAACCATTTTTCTCCCTTGGAGCAGACTGTTTTGATATTTTCCAGCCACCGTAGTTATCGTTTGGGGAAAACACACATCATTTTGAATTCTTCTTGTTGCTATCTTCGGAAAACACTACTCATACGCGTATTTTGACAAAGTTGACGTTGAACCCTATCAATGCTCCAGCACATCGGTGAGTCATTTCGATTATGAATTTTACCTCTTTTAACTCCGTTGAATTTAATAAATTAAATTATATATATATATATATATATACACCGAATTACAAGTTGTGTCTCTTAAATTTTATGTTTAATATTTCTTTTTGATTTGGCAAATTTTGTTTTATCTCAAAAGTTTTAGTCCGTTTAATAAAAGAGATTCATCTTATTTAATTAATACAATACTATTTATTAAAAATCAAATTCTGTTGAAAATAAAAGTAAAAATGTTTTCCAATTAAATTCAAAATTTAGTTTTATATTTATAAATAAACTGTGCTTCAGTTTAATAACCAAAGGTTTTATTTGTTTGATAAGGTTAATTCAATTTTAATCATAATACACTTTTTTATGTTTAATTTATATTGTCCTAATTATTTAATATTTTAGTACTCTAATTTTAAATATTAAAACATAAAATTGTGTTTTAAAGTTCTAACTCTGTTTAGGCTATATGGTTATTAATTTTTTTTAAACTAAAATTTTACAACTATTATTGATTTTAATCATATAATTTGATTTATATAGGTGTATAATATATATATATATATATATATATATATATTATATATAGTTAATAATTGATTTATATGGTTTTGTCATTGTAAATTTATTTAGCTTTTATTGGTTATTGTAACACCCCAAATTTCTAATTAATATATAATGGTAATATTATAATAAATCATAGCATATGTGTATTTGTTGTGGTGTTGTAACACCCTAATTTCTCAATATTTTATTTTAATAGTATAATGATACACTATTATTATTATACGAGTGCTAATATGTGTCCTAATTTCTTTATGTGTGTCTTGTGTGTTTGCCTTTGTAATTGATTTAAATCATTAATATTAACTATAGTTAACTTATAAAAATTTAAACAAAATAAAATATGTATATATATATATATATATATATATATATATATATATATATTTAAAATAAATTAATACAAGAAGTGAATTTGTGAATTTATGTTGCTACACTAATTATTACCTTTAGCACTAGTGGAATGAGATAATAATAATAATAATAATAATAATAATAATAATAATAATAATAATTATAATAATAACATTTATAATAACAATAATAATGTGAATGGAGTATTGCTTTATGATCAGCCGAATAAGGCCTGGTAACAAACCTATGTTACCAATATATATATATATATATATATATATATATACAAATGGTAGGCTAAGGGTTAACGTGTTGCTGCGCTAAGTTTGTGTCTTCCGTTCATGAAAAAAATTGGTGTGCTGCCTTGTTGCCTAGAAGGATCAAATTGACGTGCTGCCTTGTTGCCCCAGTCGTGTCTCTTAATACTAAAACCATATATTGATTTCAAACACCAGGTACACCTTCTTAATTCCATCAATTCGATGCACTGTGGGCTGGATAAAAAGAAGGCATATATTTCTAATATCATCAATTTGATATACTTTTCCCAATTTCATCAATTAAATCAAAATAGGGCTGTTGATCAAAGTATATTAATGCTGGACAATATATGTGTAATCATAGTTACTTGATCGAATTATATGAGTACATGACATATATGATTTTATTTCAATTTTTAGTAATAGTAGACTTGGACATATGATTGAATTATATTACTGGACACATATTTTGAAATTAATCTGCATCTAAAGAATTCATTTTATTTTATTTATAATTAAAAGTGATTTGTCGTACGCATCAATTTAAATAGATACTATCAATTTCATTATATATATATATATATGCTATGCGATTATGCCTTATCTTAATTAAAATTATACATTATTTTATGCTATTATATTTATAAGTATGTTTTTATCAAGTATTGTTCTCTGCATTTTTTTTAAAGTAGCATACTTGCTACATTAGGCTGAAATTAATATGAATTACTCTCAATTTGCTGTCGACTTCCTTGTGATGGTGTTTGCCTAATGCATCGTTTTACATATGTTTTTATTTTTTATTTTTATATATATTTGAAACACACTAGAAGGACTGGAAATTTTTAGATGGTTTTTATTGGTTGTTTGAAGGGTTCTTAAAAACTAAAACTATGACTTCGATAACTGATATGTGAAATAAAATCTGATTATATTAATATGTATGTTTTGACGATAATAAATATATTTTTGGGTTATATTACAAATAGCAGATAATTTATTTATTTATTCTTAGTAAGTAATTTATTTGTATTTGGTTGTTGTGTTGTTATAATTCTCTCACGGGTTATTAGAGACGACGATCGACGAAGGCACGACATAATAGCGAATCAGATTTGTTTTGCGAAATCTTCAATATAGGTAAGGGGTGAGATGAGGTTCGATTTATGAGTATAAAATAACGTGAGATGAACGGGAATACCGTAATTCCCAGATATTCATCCGGGGCTTACTACGTACGGTTGAGCCCTGTTGAGTAATAATAATTAATTAATAAAACTAGAATATAACCTGCGCGTTGTGCGGGATATATAGACTTTAACATATTAGTAGTATTGTGAATAAGATTTTAAAATTTCAAAAATAATATAATTTATTCATTTTGTTTGTAGAGTATTTTTTAAAGTAAGTTTATTTGAGTAATTATTATATATGAGTTGACAAACACACATTTGAGAATATGTAAAATGTTTTGCAGAACGTAATTGCAACTAATTCATATATTTAGTATTAAAAATCCATGGTGAAGATCATCCTACAAACAAAATTCATAAATTATATTTAGTGTTAAAAATCTAAAAAGTATTTTAATAAATATTAATATATGTAATTATCTACCGCAAAATCAGATTAGTCATGCTCTTTTTTTGTGTTGTCAAATCTAAATTTATAGTCAAAATATTGTTAGAAAAATTTAAAAATGATTTTGTCATTTGGTATTCATTTCATTCTAATCCTGTCAAAGAAATGACACATCTAAATTCCAATATTTTGAGTATGAGACTTCTATACAACATGACTTGAGAATTTTCACAAACAACTCGTATGTACGATTGAGTAGAAGTAAAACAGATGTAAAAACTTCAAATTTATAGTATTTTAAAAAAAATTGACAACAAAAAACATCTCTGTAAAAAACAACAAATAAATTTTTAATCTAAATATTAAACACTATTCTTTTATCTATAAATGGTAAATAGTTTTCTCCCGAAGACACAATAATAACACTCATATAAAGCTGAATATGGACAATCTTCTTTGTCTTTTGAGGAGCCAATATATTTTCATGTCGTAGATAAGATCAAATATGTCTGCAAAAACAATACTCTAACTAACAACAATCAAGGTTTTGAGAAAACTGAGCAAATAGGTATAATATGTTACAAAATACCACTTACTCAAAAGCTATTTGTGCAAAAAAAAAAAAAAGAATTTTCCAACTATATCTACTTCTTTGAAAATAATTGAGTTGCAAGCCAGTAATTGTAGAAATTGTTTAAAGAAGTAGAATAATATATTTGTAACTCATGACACATTAATAGTTATACATAATATTAGATGCTAAATAATAATAATAATAATAATAATAATAATAATAATAATAATAATAATAATAATAATAATAATAATAATAATAATAATAATAATAATAATAATAATAATAATAATAATAATAATAGTGAAATGTGTGTTAAAGCAAATTGGAAGTTGAATAATAAGGAGAATTGAAGAGGAAAAAGCTTTTAGATGTGCCACATGGGATTTTTTGTTGAGGTTAAAATATTTGAATGAAATGGCACAATATTAGATGATATTTATGTAGGAGTCTATTTAAAAAAAAAAAAAACGAATTTTCCAACTATATCTACTTCTTTGAAAATAATTGGGTTGCAAGGCACTAATCATAGATTGTATGAAGAAGTAGAATAGTATATGTAAAAAAAATAATTATATATTGATTGTACTTTAATTTGTAACTCATAACACATTAATAGTTATACATAATATTAGTTGCTTAATAATAATAATAGTAATAATAATAATAATAAAAATGTGTTAAAGCAAAATGGAAGTTGAACAATAAGGAGAATTGAAGAGGAAAAACCTTTTAGATGTGCCACATAGGATTTTTTGTTGAGGTGGCAATATTTGAATGAAATGTCACAATATTAGATGATGTTTATGTGGGAGTCTATTTTAATATATATAATAGATAATAGATATTGATTGATATTGATCTTGATATTGATATTGATATTGATATTGATATTGATATTGATATTGATATTGATATTGATATTGATATTGATATTGATATTGATGTTGATGTTGATGTTGATGTTGATGTTGATGTTGATGTTGATGTTGATGTTGATGTTGATGTTGATGTTGATGTTGATGTTGATGTTGATGTTGATGTTGATGTTGATGTTGATGTTGATGTTGATGTTGATGTTGATATTGATATTGATATTGATATTGATTGAGAAACATTCCCTAATATATATAGATAAATACTTTCTTTGTATTAAAGGAATAAAATATGTATCCGCACATAAAAAGAAAAATGAACACAAATTTTATATTATTTTGAAAATACTTAATGTATTATGGTTGCTACATAATACTTTCTTTGTATTAAAGGAATAAAATATGTAATTGATTTTTCATGTGATTTTTGTGTTTTTATATATTTTGTGGTAATTTATGGTTGCTACATTTTAATTAATAAAATGTAATTTAAATATTGTGATGTATTTATATACAATGAATTAAAAAAGTAATTAACAATGAAACCAAGTTTGTAATGGGAGTTATATTTTTATTGTTGTTTTTTTAGTTATAGAGATATAAACAAAGAATTAGTAGAATGTGAAATAAAAAATTAATGAATTCTAGAGGTGCCACATCATACTATTGAATGATGTGTCAAAATGAGTGTCACATGTCAACATATTATTTTGGGGTTTTGTTTTAATATGTCATATTGATTGATATGTAATTTAAAAGTAATGTTAATTTTGTTTTACAATAGAATATACTCAAGTGTTTATGTACTTAAAGGTAAATATAGTAATTATATATAAGCAAGGTTTGCTTTAGTAAAAGAAAAAGTAAAACATTGTTGACTAATACAACTCATGCAAAATATATTTAAATGTGGGATTGGTTTATTCAAGCTTTTTTGACATTGAAGTGGTTCTTCTAATAATATATTTGTTAAATAGTTATGTATTTCTTTATTGTTAAAGTTATACATTTAGCTATAATATTTCTTCATTTTATATAATTTATATTAGTTTTAAAACATTAGATTTAGAAATTTATGTATTTTTTCACGTTTTCAATTTTATATGTTCATCGTAATTCTGTCAATCTCACTATCGATCTAAGCATGACCTAAATAAAATTATGTGCTTTGTGATATATTATAACATTCATTCTTGAGTGATAGTTTGTTAAATCCAAAATATTGAAACAATTCATTCGTGTGTGCCTTAAAATTTTCAAATAATTATTTGACACGGTCTAGAAACTTCAAGAGTGGTTGAAAAAAATTATAGGCAAGAAAAGTTTGTGAATGTTTAAGACATAGAAAGCTTCGAGTCGATAATGAAATAGTTAGAAGTTATTTATTTCCAAATATTTAACATTATTCTTTTTTTTTTTGTTTCAATTATGATTTGTGTTTTTTTAATTATAAAAAGAAAAAATGTTATGGGAGACACATTCAACATAGGGAAAAAAACTTATTTGCTATGCAATAATATTGATATATGAATTTGAACATCCATTATAATAATTAAATAGAACCCCAAAATTCTTCATTGTGATGATTTGAAGATATTGGATGGTTTGTATTTTTTTGTATGAGTTATTGAAATGAAAGTTTTGATGAGTAATTAGAGCTTTTTAAGTGTATTGATGAGTCATTGAGTGATAAATTAAAGCTGAAATTATATAGTATATGAAATAATTGTATTTGGGCAAGTTAAAAAGGTTTGCATTATATATTGAAGAAACAAAACATAATGGAATAGAAGATGAATTTGGAATGTGCCACATCAGAATTTTGGTGAGTTGGCAAATATTGGATGATATGGCATAAATGAAGAATTTTGAGGGTTCTGTTTTAATTATTATAATAGATAATAGATATGAACGGTAATAGTGAAGACTAAAATATAATTTAGCAACCTATAGAATTGCCGTGAATCTAATTATATCAATATTGCATGCTGCCTGATTTTATGAAATGTGATGTTGATTGTTACTGTATGAATGATATATATCGGATTATTCTTGCTACTTGATTGAAATCGTGAAATTATTTGAATGTGCTACCTATTTCATTATTCTATTGCGATTGATACGATTGGATTGTGCATTCTGAGTAGTGTAAACCAAATATTGGGATTGTGTTGTGATTGACTGATATACATATATAATGATGAATATTGTGAAGCAAAACTGAAACTTATAGAGTTGTGATGATTGAGTAAGTCTGAGATATGTGTTGTAGATTTTGGAGTTAGGATTATTTTATCATCATATAGGGAGGGTCTGACAAACCTAGTGATTCGGGGATGTACAACTGAATGAGCCTGATCGTGGAGGGCTACAGTCGAACTGTAAGGTAAGACTGATAGACCTTGGGGGTACATCTAGTGGGGAATTCCTAAGTGGATTAGTGGGTAATTCCCTAAGGTCGGGAGCTACCATGCAACAGAAGAGTAACCCGACCGTTGCGTATATGTGTCTCGGGTTGAGTTGAGGTGATCTATGAGGACTTGGTCATTCATGAATTGTCCGTCCACTCTTGTAGTGGCATAGTATCAGACCTCCTAACCAAGTACTTCAGAGTAGAATGGTACCAAATGATGAAGTATTGAGTATAGGACATGCATAGCCTTTCATCCTTGTAACTGTTTTATTGTGCTGTTTTGATTAATTGCGTGTTCTCCACGTGTATTTTATACTGTTTTATAATTTCGAAACTCACTCCTCGTTGCTTGTGTTTGGCGCTTGCGAGAGCGTAATTATTTCAGGTTATTGATTGATGATCCATGCTCCGATAGGTGATACTGGGTGGGGGTAATTCGTTGTGTTTTATCGAGTTACGAACTAATTTTTGTTTTGTAAACTATATTGATCAATTGTGTTATATTCGATCTTTTATTCAGAGATACAAATTAATTGTACCTAGGTTTTGAACATGTTTTTATGTCAGCAATATTTGTTTAATAAAACTCAGCTATATTTGATGTTAAATGATTTTTTACTAAGGAATTTTATGCAAAGGTCTTTGTAAGTGTGAGTGTGACGTCCTAATCCTTATATTTTAAAAGAATGTTTTTTTTATACTCTACTTTTGGACCGCTGCGAATCTCTTTCAAAACTAGTGCATTTTACTTTTTATATCAATTTGGGTTTAGGGTGTCACATTAGTGGTATCAAAGCTGGTCTGTCCAATCAGACCGTGTGGGCGATGTGTCTATTGAGATGGTTTGTGTCCTTGTTAATTGTGTGATTTTTTTATTTTTTTTATTTTTACTATTATTGATTAGATGTCAATGGAGCTTTTGTTGTGTGCTATGTGAAAATGTTGTGAAATTAACATGAAGATACATTGAGTGTTGTGACTTTCATTGCATTGTACATTATATAATATTTGATGTTTTATAAAATTTTGTGTTGGTGGGATTTAATCAAACTTGAAATGGTTAAGATAATTATACAAACTCAATTACAGATAATTCTAACTTGTTTAAAACAATTGAATAAAAATGGTTGTTGATTTATATGCCTAATGTTGTTTAATTTTTTTTTTATCTACTTTAGAATCTTCTCAGACACTTAATTTCTATGTTTTGGTTGTTGGACTTTCTAGTTGACATTTTGTAAGAACTTCTTAGGAAGTAAAACATAGTCATGAGTTTAAGGAGGTAATTGAAGTTAAGGTATAAATTCTAGGTTTAAGTCTAGTTGTTATAAAAGAGAACATAACCAAGAATTCATAGGCTAGTAATTTAACGAATGTTGTGTAGATAATTGTTTTGGTTGATTGTTGCTCAGAGACTTTAGTGATTGTTAAGTTAAAAAGAAAGTGTGTTGCAGATTTTTTTTAGTCTTGATGATTTATTGTGGTTTAGAGTGTCATGAGAATACTACTACTACCATTAGAGTAGGTCTTGAGAACAAAGAGTATAACTATTTTTAAGACAGATTTCACAGCGAGTCTTCAAATGATGAATTTTGAATTGGAGGGATGCATTGGCTTAAGTCAAAGCAACATTTCAAGGCATTTTGGGTTTTCAATTAGGTGAAAAATAAAAAAAATAAAAAAAAATTTGGGGACTATTTCCAACATGCCAAGTTCTTTAAGTAGCATTTTTGTTTTGAAAAGTTAGAAATAGGGGTTTATTGCTTTTGATCTTTAAATTTGTTATTGTGTTTTTATTTCATTATATGGATACATCTTTTGTTTCGCTGGGCATTTTTTTACAATTACCCATGTATGTAATTGTGCAAATATATATATATATATTATAATATAATAACACTTTGTATATGGTGGCTTGAATGAGAAAATATATTTGTTTATTTGTATGAGAGTAATCAAAAGTAATAATTTCTATTTGATAAAGGTGTGTTATGTGTATTTAATGGTCATTCCTTTTATTTTATAGGTTTCTATTATTGCTATTCTCAATTAATTATTATACGTGAGTAATAACTAAAAGAATTCTAACGTGTGATGGAGTGGAAGACGTGACGACGCCTTCACACTTTTTGATTGCGTTAAAAGTCTTTTAATAATTGCTATAGAATTTAATGATTACAATTGTTATTTTTCTGAGTAACCGACTACATAAGTAAGAGGGATTGATCATCCTAGTGACTTATCGTCGATGAAAGAACAATAACAACTCGTTGTTATGAATGGATTCTAATTTTAGTTTGATTAGTCTAAAGCATGTTTGTCACTCAAAGATACATTTAAGTGATCTAATTGTTTGATAAAAAAAAATAGTTTTTACTATTTTTGAAAATAGCAAATTTTTGTTCCATGTGTAAGACGTACATCATGATACGCACACCTTTAATGGCATAAGTATTTTATTAATAGTGGTAAATTCCTAAGTTATTTGATTAAACTAAATAAATGTATTATATAGATGTATTTCACAAACCAACATGTTTGTTAATTGCTTTCATTTTAATATAAGAATTCGATATGATGCTTATGTGTTAGCGTGCTGTTTATCACATTGCATTAGTTATCATGCATAGGTCATTGGGTTGTGTATGCTAGGTTTTGCTAAGAATGAACTATTTATTTATTTTGACGTAGATGTGTTAAAATACTTCTTCTTTTACAAGAATAACAAACGTTGAATTTTAATTTTAAATGATTAACCGTAATTTGAATTCTTGTATTTGTTTTCTATGAGTCGTTCTTAGAATATGAACAATTTATGTGATTTCTTTTATTTTTGGGAAACATGGTAAATTCTTTTAAAATGAATTGATTAAAGATGACGTGCCAATGCTTATTTATATATCTATTTACTTTATTAGACAACATTAGCTAGTATTTTGGGTCATTAAGTTTCATACACTATTTTTAAGTAATTTTAAATACTAATTTAATTATGAGATGCTATGTAAAGATATTTTCTTATTGTACTATGGTTATGCATGTTCGTTATTTGTTTCTATTACGTGCCATATAAATTCTTGTGTGTGATTCTGATCTTTTTATTTTATTTTTATTTTTTTCATAATAAAAAGCAATCTTAAGTCTCTTTTAGTTCTAGTGAAACTTGTGAGGTGTCTTGTGTTGAGATTGGAATTGAATGGTTGTGAAATGTGGGAGAGGATAAATTATATAATAAGTTAAGACTTGTGAGAAATAGTGAGCTCATAAATTTCGTTGAAAATTTTAGAAATATGGGTTTTATATATAACCCAACTTGATATATAATGATCAGTAACCATGAAATTTCATAATTTTTGTAATAATCAGAAAAGTTTAGATGGTTTTAATTTAAGTCAACTAATTCTTCCTTGTTACAAATAGACAGTATGAGTTGAAGTAAGTTGTAAAGGAGTTAGCTAAATTTAGATATCTAGGTGAGAGTTTTGTTTGTACTTGATGTGAGGAATAGGTCAAAATTTTCTAGTTTAATTATATGACTTAGATATTTGAACTTAAGAAGTGACACTGCAGGTGTTTTAATTTTTAATGTGTAGAAAAAAAAAAACTTAGCGTTTATGACAAATTAAGGACATTGGAGTAGAATAATGTTATAGAATCTGACAACTTAGAAAATAAAAAACGGAATAAAAAGATCATAGTAAGAGTTCTTAAGCAATTGTACTAGTAGTTCAATGAATTTCAAATCTTATGAACCTTTAAGAAGATTAATTGTAAATAAATCTACACTCTTTCGTGTCATGAATTTCGGGGACGAAATTCTTTTTAGGGGGGTGGAATTGTAACACCCCAAATTTCTAATGAATATATAATGGTAATATTATAATAAATCATAGCATATGTGTATTTGTTGTGGTGTTGTAACACCCTAATTTCTCATTATTTCATTTTAATAGTATAATGATACACTATTATTACTATATGAGTGTTAATATGTGTTCTAATTTCTTTATGTGTGTCTTGTGTGTTTGCCTTAGTAATTGATTTAAATCATTAATATTAACTATAATTAATTTACAAAAATTTAAACAAAATAAAATATGTATATATATATTTAAATAAATTAATACAAGAAGTGAATTTTTGAATTTAGGTTGCTACACTAATTGTTACCTTTAGCACTACTGGAATGAGATAATAATAATAATAATAATAATAATAATAATAATAATAATAATAATGATAATAATAATAATAATAATAATAATAATAATAATAATAATAATAACAACAACATTTATAATAACAATAATAATGTGAATGGAGTATTGCTTTATGATCAGCCGAATAAGGCCTGGTAACAAACCTAGGTTACCAATATAAATATATACAAATGGTAGGCTAAGGGTTAACGTGTTGCTGCCCTAAGTTTGTGTCTTCCGTTCGCGAAAAAAATTGGCGTGCTGCCTTGTTTCCTAGAAGGATCAAATTGACGTGCTGCCTTGTTGCCCCAGTCGTGGCTCTTAATACTAAAACCATATATTGATTTCAAACACCAGGTACACCTTCTTAATCCATCAATTCGATGCACTGTGGGCTGAATAAAAAGAAGAAGGCATATATTTCTAATAACATCAATTTGATATACTTTTCCCAATTTCATCAATTAACTCAAAATAGGGCTGTTGATCAAAGTATATTAATGTCGGACAATATATGTGTAGTCATAGTTACTTGATCGAATTATATGAGTACATGGCATATATTATTTTATTTCAATTTTTAGTAATAGTAGACTTGGGCATATGATTGAATTATATTATTGGACACATATTTTGAAATTAATCTGCATCTAAAGAATTCATTTTATTTTATTTATAATTAAAAGTGATTTGTCGTACGCATCAATTTAAATAAATACTATCAATTTCATTATATATATATATATATATATGTTATGCGATTATGCCTTATCTTAATTAAAATTATACATTATTTTATGCTATTATATTTATAAGTATGATTTTTATCAAGTATTGTTCTCTGCATTTTTTTTAAAGTAGCATACTTGCTACATTAGGCTGATATTAATATGAATTACTCTCAATTTGCTGTCGACTTCCTTGTGATGGTGTTTGCCTAATGCATTGTTTTACATATGTTTTTATTTTTTATTTTTATATATATTTGAAACACACTAGAAGGACTGGAAATTTTTAGATGGTTTTTATTGGTTGTTTGAAGGGATCTTAAAAACAAAAACTGTGACTTCATTAACTGATATGTGAAATAAAATCTGATTATATTAATATGTATGTTTTGACGATATTAAATATATTTTTGGGTTATATTACAAATAACAGATAATTTATATATTTATTCTTAGTAAGTAATTTATTTGTATTTGGTTGTTGTGTTGTTATAATTCTCTCACGGGTTATTAGACACGACGATCGACGAAGGCGCAACATATTAGCGGATCAGATTCGTTTGGCAAAATCTTCAATATAAGTAAGGGGTGAGATGAGGTTCGATTTTATGAGTATAAAATAACGTGACATGAACGGGAATACCGTAATTCCCAGATATTCATCTGGGGCTTACTACGTACGGTTGAGCCCTGTTGAGTAATAATAATTAATTAATAAAATATGAACGGTAATAGTGAAGACTAAAATATAATTTGGCAACCTATAGAATTGCCGTGAATCTAATTATATCAATATTGCATGCTGCCTGATTTTATGAAATGTGATGCTGATTATTACTGTATGAATGATATATATCTGATTATTCTTGCTACTTGATTGAAATCGTGAAGTTATTTGAATGTGCTACCTATTTCATTTTTCTATTGCGATTGATACGATTTGATTGTGCATTGTGAGTAGTGTAAACCAAATATTGGAATTGTATTGTGATTGACTGATATGCATATATAATGATGAATATTGTGAAGCCAAACTGAAACTTATTGATTTGTGCTGTTTTGACTAATTGCGTGTTCTCCTCGTGTATTTTATACTGTTACATAATTTCGAAACTCACTCCTCGTTGCTTGTGTTTGGCGCTTGCAAGAGCGCAGTTATTTCAGGTTATCGATTGATGATCCATGCTCTGATAGGTGATACTGGATGGGGGTAATTCGTTGTGTTGTATCGAGTTACAAACTAATTTTTGTTTCGTAAACTATATTGATCAATTGTCTTATATTCGATCTTTTATTCGGAGATACAAATTAATTGTACCTAAGTTTTGAAGATGTTTTTATGTCAGCAATATTTGTTTAATAAAATTAATTGTACCTATAGAAATGCTTTAAATTTTTTTTATATCAACATTGCATGTTGTTTGATTATATGAAACCGTATGCTGATTGTTATTGTATGAATGATATGTACTTGAGTACTCTTGTTTGCTTGATTGAAATTGTGATACTACTTGAACTCCCCACGTGTTTGATTTCTTATTATGTGATTGATAAGATTGGATTGTGCATTGTGAATAGTGTAAATCCAATATTTGGATGTTATTGTGATTGATTGATATACATATATAATGATGTAAATTCTGATTAATATTGTGAATTCAAACTGAAACTTATTGCGTTGTGATGGTCGAGTAAGTATGAGATAGGTGTTGTAGATTTGGAGTGAGGATTATTTTGTCATCATATAGGAAGGGTCTGACAAACCTAATGATTCGGGGAAGTGTAACACCCCAAATTTTATAATAAACAATTTTATTAATGAAATACGATTTTAAATAATTAATTTGGTGTTAAACTTATTTTAGAATACATGTTGATAAATTTCGTGATAAGTTTTTGTTATATGGGTGCTTTAGATGATGTGCTACTTTTATACATATTGGACTAAATGAGTAATATAAATAACAAAAATTATATTTTATATATTTTTCTAAATATTATTTTAGTGTAATATTTATATAAAAAAAAAAGATTTTAGGTGATTTTGCGTGTATATGCTCATACACAATTAATGTGATATTTTACAATACGTTTAACTAATATTAAGTGTGGACGTAGTTATATTCTAATTATTTATAACTATTTTCTATTTTTAGTTATTTATTTTATAAATAATTATCTTGGGATAGTAGTAATATTGTGTTTGATTTTCTTTATTATTATATACTTGTTATGGCATTGTGATTTTATATAATTTTATTTTGATATATTAATTAATATAAAGTGTTGATATTATATTTATTTTGTGATTTTAACTATTCTCTAATGATGATAGTATCTTAATGCGAGGGTTTTTAAAAATAAGTATATTATAGTGATTATTTTGAATATGAGAGTTTCAGTTGTTAGTAATATGTATTTTTGTTTAAAAGTTTAATTATTTTAATCACTCTAATTTATCGTATATTAGTTCTAAAATATAAGTAATGTTTTGAAAATTAAAGGATGTTTGGAAGAGTATTAAAAATGCGATTAAGCAACTAAATAAGGGGACCAATGGGCTTGGCGTGTGAACCCTACTTGTTTTATTAAAAAAAATAAAAATTAAAAAAGAAATAGAGGTGAAGAGACATGGAGAGACACGGCAGAGGAGGAGGAATTCAAGAAACACAACAAACTAGGCTATTGTTTGGCCCCGGTGATCGACAACTGTTCCAGAAAATTTTCTCCGTTCTCGTCCAAATTTCAGTATGTTGTTTTATTCATTTAGGTAGTCAAATAAATATTCTTCCTCAAATTTTTAACCATCCCAATTTCTCTCTAAAATACCCGACTTCTCTGTTTATAAAATTCCTTATTTTGCATCGTTCTTCTTCACCGTAACTCCGATTTGAATGAAACCAACGCCAAAACGATCGTGTGAAAAGTGTCTACATTACCCAATAATTGGTTTTTGATTTATTGTAAGTTTCCTTGACCGAATTTCGAAATTTAGTTTTTAGAGTGTCTTCTCATAATTTATTTTTAATGTTTACCCATAAACTGTCGAGTTAGATTGATTGAATGACAAAGAGTCGAAGAATAAAGGTTGTTTGCTCCTGGAATCGTATTCGTGTGTGAAAGCGTCGAAATAAGGTAAGAGGTGAGAGAGCGTTTGAATTCATCGGCTTGCTACGTATTGTGAGATGAACGGGAAAACCGTATTTCCCAACGATTCATTCGGGGCTTGCTACGTACGGCAGTAGCCCTTAGAGGGATAAATATTTTCACAATTTTTATATTTTCACATTAATTTTAAGAATTCCCCACCCGAATACCTCCAAGGTCTAACAATCTTGCCTTAAGGCTCAATAGCAGACCGCAACGATCAGGCTCATTTAGTTGTACTTCCCCGGAATCACTAGGCTTGTTAGGCCCTACCAATATAATGACAAAATGATCTCCACTTCACAAATTCTCAATATTTATTTTCTCCCCTCCTTGCCCTATAATAATCCATTAAGACCGTAATCTCAAACACAAATTTTATAACATCACTGCCAATTTATTATGATAAGACACTCTAAAAAATAAATTTCGAAATTCGGTCAAGGAATGTTACCATAATTAAGAAAACTAATTAGTTGATAATATAGCCACTTTTCACACGATCGTTTTGGCGTTGGTTGCACTCAAATCGGACTTACGGTGAAGAAGAACGGTGCAAAATGATGAACGGACAATCTGGAAATTAAGATGATTAAAATGTACGGACAATCGGGTCTTAAAAAGAGAAATTAAAATGATTAAAAATCTGGAAATGTAATACCCTTAATTTTAAAATGTAGTTTTTGTATTTTCGGGTGCTTTCATGTTGAATTATGAGGCTTTTTAGCCAGTTTTATTGGTATTTTGGATGTTAAAATGCCATAAATATTTTGTGGGTCCCGTTTAAAATTATTTGGCGAGAAATAATTTAATTACGTTGCGGAAAATTTATTACCGGACAATCTTGTTAAAAATATCTATAGTTGCAGATAATTTTACCTGTCAATTGAGTTGCAATGGGGTGTGTGTCAGAGTGTTTGTTTCGGTTGGTTTGGTAAATTTATATATTTATATATATATATTAGTATATATATATATATGAAAGAAAAGGAAGGAAAGGAAAAAGTAAGCAACATTTTCCCTCTGTTCTTGTGCCTACCTCCATCTTCCTCTTTTCTTCTTTTTTTTCAAAAACCCACATACAAAACCTCACATATCACCTAGATCCAAGCTTTATCTCTTGACGCGACTGAAGAAAGTTGATCGTGATCACGTTGCGGTGCTTGGGATCTAATTTTCGCAGCTCTGTGCAAAGCGGGAATTTTACCGGAATTTTATCGCGGTGCCGTAATCGGCCGTTCGAGCTACCGTCGAGGTAAGGGCTCCTTCAAATTTTTAGGTTGCATATAGGAATCTATATGTGTATTTGTGGGGTTTGTTTTGATGGAGGTTATGTGAGAATTTGGGGAAAAGGAATTTAATGGGATTTATGTAAGTGGTGGAAAAGAAATTTGGTGGTTTATGTTTAACAATTTTGAGTTTTGATTTGGAGTGTTATGATTGAAAATTTTGGAAAATAAATTTGATGGGTGAAGGTGCATTTTTGTGAGAAATGAAGTTAATGCATTTTGTGGGTAAATGGTTAAATTGAATTTAATGAGTTTGTGGGTAAATGGATATTTGCTTTATGTTTCAAGATTTGGGAATTTAAATAAATGCAAATTATGTGTGTATGTTGATTTGGTATGAATTGATGAGATTGTGTATGTGGTGATTTGAATTCAATATGATTTGTGAATTCAATTTCATGTAATTTGAGGATTGTATGCATTGAGTATGCTCTGTGTTAAATTTGAGAATCATTAGTGTTAAATGAGCATTAAAAATAAGGAATATTTTAATAGCTGCATTTACTTAATGATTGTGGTGTCGAGAGTCAGAGTATGCTCATGCATTTCATAGTAGTGATAGTGGTGACCGGATGGGCCACAAGATAATTCCACGTGATTGGATGGTTCATCTTATCCTTACGGGGATTATCGCGTCGGTGATAGTGGTGACCGGATGGGCCACGGGATCATTCCACGTGATTGGATGGTTCATCTTATCAGTATGGGCGATGATTCCACGTGATTGGATGGTTCATCTCACCATTACATGGATTATCGCGTCGTGCTAACCTGTGAGAGGTTGCACCTTAGTAAATCGTGCTAGCATGTGAGAGACTGCACCTTGGTAATTAGTACTAGTATGTGAGAGGCTGTACAATTATGATTTACGCCCTTCGAGGAGGATTTGATGATATTCCAGAATCATGTGCATTGGCATATACACATTGCATTAGGGTGCTTGGCACGCGAGTCGTGTTTGTATATGCGTACTTGATTGTGATGAGTGATTTGTGTTGTGTTGGTGTTTGTGATTGATAGAATTGGTGTTGAAAATGTTGGTATGAATTTGGAGGTGTTGGAATGTTTTTGAAAGGGTTAATTATTGATTTTCTGCTGTTTGGACAGGTGTATTCGACTTCACCTGTGTTGTAGTCGAATACAGATGATTAAATTAGCTAATGACTTGATTTTTTGAAGAGTATTCGACTACACAAGGTGCTGTATTCAAATACAGTTGAATGGAATGTTGTATTCGAATATAGACAGGCTGTATTCGAATACAGACAGGCTGTATTCGAATACAGACAAGCTGTATTCCAATACAGTAGTGCTGTGAGTGCTGTTTTTGCAGTTTTTCTGCTGTTTTCGCAAGTGTATTCAACTACACAGTGGTTGTATTCGAATACAACAGTGAAATGTTGTCCAAAACTTCATTTTTCAACTCTGTTTATGCATGTTTAGCATATGTAAACCCTTTTTAGATGTATCCTAAGTTGGAGGGTGATTTTTATGCATTTAAAAACATAAATGCTACGTGATGTTTGTTAATTTCGGATTAGTGATCCTTTACAACTTTTGTGGAAATCTGGGCTTTGCCCTCAGATGAGATTCAGGATCGTCCTACAGGTTAGTACCCTAGAGAGGGGAAGGTAGTTAGTGATGCCTGATCGGAGCTGTGTTAGGAGTTTTGTGTTGGGCGCGTGGAGATCACACGGGCTGTACAGTTTTTTTGGTAGCATGATCAGACTAGGAGACGGTATAGGATCTAGAAGTCTTTCTTTTGTGGTTGTAATTATTTTAATTTGGAAGACTGTACCTATATTGTCAGCCTGACTTATTTTTTGATGGGTCCCTGTAAACTTCTGGTGTGATTTGGAAGAATTTAAATACTTTGGATTTGTAATTTCTAAAATTATTTCCGCTGCTGTAAATTATATTGATTTTGTCGTTGTGTTACGATATTAAATAGTTTATCCAAAAGTATTTACTTATTCATTTATTTAAAAAAAAATACACACGTGTTTTTGGTGTTAAAAATCGGGTTGCTACAATTGTGGTATCAGAGCTTTGGTTTAAATTTCTTTGGGGCTGGGAGTTGGGTGTCCTAAGCTGATCAAGAGTCAAGGTTAGGGGTATCAAGTGACTCGAGTCCACACGTACATTGTGTTTTGGTTTCGTGGGTCAAGCATGATGTGCTTAATTAGTTTATTGTTTCTAATACGAAACAGGGTGCCTTGTGGCCCTTTAGTTGGAAGAGTAGTTAAACCATAGAACATTAGTCGACTTTGGTCGATGAGTGTCTCTGAATTCCTGAAACGTATCGGTTGGGAAAGACAGGGTTGATGCGGATCATGACGGCATGGGATTTATGAAGTGATTCCAAGGATATAGAGGCTATGTTATTGGTGTTAACTCGAAGATGTTATTGGTGTGAGACGGATAGGGGATTTCAAGTAAAGATCTAAGTGGAGAATTCATTTTTAAGAAAAGTATTAGATGTTTTCTCGGTAGATTTCATGACGAGACTGGATGAAGTTTGATAACTGTCAAATAGATGTGAACACCATGGAATTGTTGAGAAGACGAGGCTTCCATTCGGAATAACATCTAGTGCTCAGGTGTCAACTAAAGAGGCTTGTATTGAAGTTAAGGTGCGCTACACATGAGGGGTGAATATTACCTTGGTTAGGCAAAGGACGCTTTGACGAATAGTCGATACCTTGAGGGGTAAGGTTGAGCATTCGAGTTAAACTAAATTCGTGACTTCGATTGTTAGGTATGAACCTCATGACGATTATAGGAGCGAGACTATGTATTTTGTTGGTAAGGGAAAAAAACATCTGTGTGGTTTAGGAGAAAATAAGTGTGGATAGTGATCTTAGAGGAAACTATTGACGCGTAAGTGTGAACTTTGAGTGATGTTTGGATAAACAGAATGAGTTAAGCCTTAAGGTATTGAACCACATGTTGCTATTAAGTGGAATTGGAAGTATAGAGTACAAGAGTACTTAGAGATTGTTGCAATGTAAACATTGAGAGTCTATTAAAGGATGGTAAACAGTAGGAGAATGTGAATATTTCGATAGGTTAGAGGGATTAATCCAGATTTGATTTGAGACCCTGTGATGGTTAATCCTTAAGTCAACGATTCAAAGTCCACAAGGTGGGATGGAGGACCAAGTCACACCTTAAACTTGTATGATCGAGGGAGTTGAGGTAGGCAGGTGATAAATAATTCATGTTATGGATAGAAGTGTTTGAAGATTTACTAATAATGTTGTGTTATGATGAGAAGAGTTTTCATTAGTGATATTACTAAGGTGGTTAGAGTCATTGATGAATAAGACCTTGTGTTGTATCTTAAGATGGATTGGATAAATTGAGACAGTGAAATGAGTATTTGAAGATTTCAGGATCAGATTTTCTATTTTTATTCAATGACATAGCGTGAATAGGAAGAAATGTAACGAATGATTTATGGTTTAGTTGTTGTTCTTGGGAAGCCAAGCGTTAACATTTGAAATGAGTGTTTTAGTTACTAGATGGACGAGGAAGATATGTGGGTCTTGGAGATATTTTACTGCTAAGTTATGAGGGCGATGATTAAAGATGATTATTCTTTAGGAGATGCTTATTGGGAATGCTTGAGAAATACCTCTTTAGGATGTTCGATTGCTAAGATTCTTTTAGTTAGTACCTCGGCGAAGGTTGAGAATGAATAAGAAGAATCCAACGAGTGAACCAAATTTTTGGAAAACGTGCCATGAAAACTTGTTAGAGCAGCACATGTGTATGTAGCTTATGTCAATTAAGGATTCATGAAATGAATTATCCTATCCGAAAATTTGACATTGTTATTAGAAGAGTACGCCAAGGAATTCAAACGCACTACTTGAATGCATGTGATAGGGGTACGTTATTGTGTTCGTCAATCACAAGAGTGAAATGTTTGTTTGGTAGGGAAGAATTGAGCCTGGAATGATAAATTATGGTGGGAGCTACTGAGGCTTGATTTATGAAAATCATTATAATGAAGCTAGACGAAGTATGATGGCAGACGAGCTAAGAAAAATAAAGGACTCTAGGTGTTGACCACATGGATGGTTGAATGACGGTAGAGATGAAAAGTGTTTTGAGATATATTTCAGATGTAGAATATTTCATAGGAAATGTGAAACTTTAGAGGATTTAAGATTTTGTTGAGGAATTCTTAATGACCAGGATGACATGCTTATCTGAAGGAAGAAAAGTTTAATAGTAAGAGGAAAGACAAAAAGGGAATCAAGTTAAGTTGGATGATATTTTGGGATATGACGCACTATGGGGTGTACCGATTGTGGCTATCAAAGAAGAGAGCAATTTTTGGAAAAAGACATACAAGAGTAAGCTAAATAATGATTTCGAAATAATGAAGATGTATTAAGGTTCGAAGTAGATATTTAAGGTTTGTATAAATGGAAAAGCGATGGAGTGAATACAATGTGTTTGACCTGTCATAATGAAAAGATAATCATCAAGCTGCAAATAAAGGACACAGCGAAATTGAGAAGTATCAGAATGAATGTTGGCAGTAGATAGAGGAAAATTATTTTCGGGTTTGTCCAGAGTTGCAAGGTATGTAAAAAAAAATCGACTAGTGAAATGTGAATTTGAGGTGTTAGGAATGAGATAAATGTAGGTCTTAACCAGCGAATGAAATTCAAATTGGATTTTATTGGAGACGTGACTCTTGAAATGAAGTACTAAGCTGGAAGGAAGTTTGCGTGTTGGAGGTGGTATAGTTCGGACATGTCGTCGAAAATATTTGAGGAAAACTTTGATCACCAATCGAATGTTGGGATGTGCTTATTAAAGTTATAATCATACCAACATTCTGTTAAGAACACTATGGCTTCGTGTAGTTGTGCGACTAAAGAAAATCGAGGATTTACGGGCAATGGAGAAATTAGGGAGTTTTCAGCGGTAATGAATGTTTTGTGCTCAACGTGTGAGTGTCAAACTTAGAGTTTCAGTTTGGGACCTAATGGATGTTTCGTACCAAGTGGATATATATGAGGCTATGTGGCATAGTTTTGGGCGATTGTACTTCATCGATAGGAAAATAAGGGAAACTCAGTGGACCTTGAGAAGATTGTTAGACCGCTTGTACCTCGAGATAGCTTTAAGTCCAAGTTGAGGGGAACATTATTACAGTTCGGTTAAGATGGTCTAATCCATCATCATGGTCGTTGGCTACCTATTGACAAATTGAGGAACTGATCATCCTTAATCTCTTGTTGATAGTAGACAAAATCGTGTTGAATGGAACGGGCGAGTCTTACCGGCTATGATAGTGCGCAAAGTTGTTAAGTACCCTATGAGGAGGGTTAGATGGCGCTTTCTTCGAGTAGGCCGGACGAAACAAGTTCTAGTATGAATGTTGAATTGGAGAGCAAGATGAGAGAACAACACCCTGAGTTGTTTATCGACGCGTAGTTTCGAAGACGAAACTAATTTGGAGGTATTTGTATATATATATATATTTTAAAATGTGTTTTTTGTATTTTCGGGTGCTTTCATGTTGAATTATGAGGCTTTTTAGCCAGTTTTATTGGTATTTTTGATGTTAAAATGCCATAAATATTTTGTGGGTCCCGTTTTAAATTATTTGGCGAGAAGTAATTTAATTACGTTGCGAAAAATTTATTACCGGACAATCTTGTTAAAAATATCTATAGTTGCAGAAAATATTACCTATCAATTGAGGTGCAATGAGAATGGATATTTTTATCAAAATTGTTGGGGTGTGTGTGAGAGTGTTTGTTTTGGTAGGTTTGGGATATTTTTATATTTATATATTTATATATTTATATATATATATATATATATATATATATTTGTATATATATATATATATATGAAAGAAAAGGAAGGAAAGGAAAAAGTAAGCAACATTTTCCCTCTGTTCGCGTGCCTACCTCCCTCCATCTTCCTCTTTTCTTCTTTTTTTTCAAAAACCCACATACAAAATCTCACATATCACCCAGATCCAAGCTTTATCTCGCGACGCGACTGAAGAGAAAGTTGATCGTGATCGCGTTGCGGTGCTTGGGAACTAATTTTCGCAGCTCTGTGGGAAATAGGAAATTTACCGGAATTTTATCGCGGTGCCGTAATCGGCCGTTCGAGCTACCGTCGAGGTAAGGGCTTCTTCCAATTTTTAGCTTGCATATAGGACTCTATATGTGTATTTGTGGGGTTTGTTTTGATGGAGGTTATGTGTGAATTTGAGGAAAAGGAATTTAATGGGATTTATGTGAGTGGTGGAAAAGAAATTTGGTGGTTTATGTTTAACAATTTTGAGTTTTGATTTGGAGTGTTATGATTGAAAATTTTGGAAAATAAATTTGATGGGTTAAGGTGTATTGTTGGGAGAAATGAAGTTAATGCATTTTGTGGGTAAATGGTGAAATTGAATTTAATGAGTTTTGAGGTGTGGGTGATGGTGATTTTTACTTGGTATGGTTGATGTGTTTATGGGTAACTTTATGAATGTGGATATTTGCTTTATGTTTCAAGATGTGGGAATTTGAATAAATGCAAATTATGTGTGTGATTTGGTATGAATTGATGAGATTATGTATGTGGTGATTTGAATTCAATATGATTTGTGAATTCAATTTCATGTGATTTGAGGATTGTATGCATTGAGTATGCTCTGTATTAAATTTCAGAATCAGTAGTGTTAAATGAGCACTAAAAATGGGGAATCTTTTAATAGTTGCATTTACTTAATGATTGTGGTGTCGAGAGTCAGAGTATGCTCATGCATTTCATAGTAGTGATAGTGGTGACCGGATGGGCCACAAGATAATTCCACGTGATTGGATGGTTCATCTTATCCTTACGGGGATTATCGCGTCGATGATAGTGATGACCGGATGGGCCACGGGATGATTCGACGTGATTGGATGGTTCATCTTATTCGTATGGGGGAAGATTCCACGTGATTAGATTGTTCATCTCACCTTTACATAGATTATCGCGTCTTGCTAACCTGTGAGAGGTTGCACATTAGTAAATCGTGCTAGCCTGTGACAGACTGCACCTTGGTAATTAGTACTAGTCTGTGAGAGACTGTACAATTATGATTTACGCCCTTCGAGGAGGATTTGATGATATTCCTGAATCATGTGCATTGGCATATACGCATTGCATTAGGGTGCTTGGCACGCGAGTCATGTTTGACATGTTATGATGTTTGTATATGCATACTTGATTGTGATGAGTGATTTGTGTTGTGTTGGAGTTTGTGATTGATTGAATTGGTGTTGAAAGTGTTGGAATGAATTTGGAGGTGTTGGAATGTTTTTGAAAGGGTTAAAAATTGATTTTCTGCTGTTTTGACAGGTGTATTCGACTACACCTGTGTTGTAGTCGAATACAAATGATTAAATTAGCTACTGACTTGATTTTTTGAAGTGTATTCGACTACACAAGGTGCTGTATTCGAATACACTTGAATGGAATGCTGTATTCGAATACAGACAGGCTGTATTCGAAAACAGTAGTGCTGTCAGTGCTGTTTTTGCTGTTTTTCTGCTGTATTCGCAAGTGTATTCGACTACACAGTGGTTGTATTCGAATACAACAGTGAAATTTTGTCCAAAACTTCATTTTTCAACTTTGTTTATGCATGTTTAGCATATGTAAACCCTTCTTAGATGTATGCTAAGTTGGAGGGTGATTTTTATGCATTTAAAAACATAAATGTTACGTGATGTTTGTTAATTTCGGATTGGTGACCCTTTACAACTTTTGTGGAAATCTGGGCTTTGCCCTCATATGAGATTGAGGATCGTCCTACCAGTTAGTACCCTAGAGAGGGGAAGGTAGTTAGTGATGCCTGATCGGAGCTTTGTCAAGAGTTTTGTGCTGGGCGCGTGGAGATCACCCGGGTTGTACAGTTTTTTTGGTAGCATGATCAGACTAGGCGACGGTATAGGATCTATAAGTCTTTCTTTTGTGGTTGTAATTATTTTAATTGCGAAGACTGTACCTTCTTTTGATGGGTCCCTGTAAACTTCTGATGTGATTTGGAAGAATTTAGATACATTGGATTTGTAATTTCCAAAATTATTTCCGCTGCGGTAAATTATATTGATTTTGTCGTTGTGTTACGACATTAAATAGTTTGTCCAAAAGTATTTACTTATTCATTTATTTAAAAAAAAAATTACACACGTGTTTTTGGTGTTAAAAATCGGGCTGTTACAGGAAAAATCTGTTTATTTGACTACCTAAATGAATAAAGGGACATACTGAAATTTTGACGAAAACAGAGAAAGTTTTTTGGAACAGTTGTCGATCGTCGGTGCTATTTTCTTCCTTTTTCTCAATTTGAGTATTGTGCTTCTGTTCTATCCGGCCGCCCCTCTTTCTCGTACTTCCTTTCCTTTTCTTTTGCATTATTATTATTATTTTGTTTATTAATACATAATTAGGTTTTACACTTAGATATGGACCTAACTTATGAAGTATATTTATAATTTTTTTTTTAAAATAAACCAATAATTATCAAAACTAATTTTTTTTAATATTTCATTTTTATAAAGACAATCTCATTAATAAAACATTACTAATATTTTATATAATAAAATAATTAAAGAAATTAATATTTTAAAATAATTTAATAATCAAAACTTTCATATTCGAAATAATAACTATAATTATTATTATAATATTTTTCAAATAATCACGTAAAAATATTATCATCTTTACATAATAGTCAAAATGATAAAATAAATAAATATAACGTCAACAATTTTTATTAATTACTATATCACAATAAATACGTATAAAATAATCATACCATAACAACTATATAAAAAATTAAGAAAATAAAACACAATATTACTACTCTCCCAAGATAACTATTTACAAAATAAATAACTAAAAGTAGGAAATAGTTATCAAAAATTAAAACATAACTATGTGCACCCTTGACATCAGTAAAACGCACATGAAAACATCACATTAGTTACTTACATGCATATACACGTAAAATCGTATAAAGTTTTATTCTTTAAAATATTTCGCTAAAGTACTATTATTTTTAGAATACTAAAATAAAATATTATTCAAATATGTACAAGATTAACACATCATAGAAAATACACAAATAAGAAAAGTAATCATAAAAATAATCAACATATACTCTAAAATAATTTTAGCACCAAATTAATTATCTAAAAATCTTATTTAATTAATAAAATAGTTTATTATAAATTTTGGGGTGTTACACCACATAAGACTCATAATCACAACAAGTTGTATAAGAGGTGAACGTGGTTTCTAACTATTTCCAAAATAAAATTAACAAGTATTTATAACAATAATAACAATGGTTTATTGTTGCCTCTTTCATCAACGATGAGTCATCGTGGTAGCTAGTCCCTCATACTCATGTATAATTAAAAGTATATTTAATGTGGTTCAGGAGTGCGAAGGCTGCGCCACAACTTCTACTCCTTACTTCAAGTTAAAAACTCACTTAATTACAAATTCACAATAATTTATTTGTAATTTACAAATAGTTACTACAACAAAAGAAATGACACTAACATCTATATATAATCAATAATCCAATTGAAGAAATATAGAATTATTTCACTTTTAGATGCTCTCAACTACTCTAAACTCTATACACTAATTCCCAACAATTAGAACACTTGAAACACAAACAATTCCATATTTACATGATCATATACACATTCACATAACTAATCCAAAAATTAGCACCAAGATTTTATGTTCATCTCATAACTCAAATGATTATTCTAAACATGAAAGATATTCTCATAGAAGTCTAATTGCTTTAAATTGATCACTATTAAAGTTTATTTTGAATTAATACTCATCACTTAAGAGTTACAACAAATGAAAGCATAGATTTTCCAAGTAGCAAATAAGATAAATAATTATTTACTAGAAGATACAACATGTTACCAAACCAAACTGAATCAGGTAGTACATAAACCACTCTAAAGATTACACATAATTCTAAAAATTGATTTCTAGACTTGAATTATTATAAAATGTATCACTAATCATTTAGTACAAAAAAAAAATTATTGAGAATTCAAAACTTTTCCTTAAATTACTTTTCAATAAATTATGTCTAAATAAAAACAACTAAAATAAATCACGTTTCTAAATACAATAAAACTAAAATAAATCACGGGTATTTTTAAAATCTATAAGATTTCAAAAATTTTACTCGTACTTTTATAATCAAAAACACATTTCTAAATAATTAATCACTATAAAAATTATTATTTTCAACTTATATTTTGAAAGAAAACTTAAACTATATATCTAGATAGATAGGTAATTTTCCAATTAATTACCATTTCCAAAATAGTTTCAATTTATTTTCTTATTTTCTCAAAACTTACAAAAAAAAATAAAATTATATATTTATATACATTAGAGTATTGCACATGACACAAAACATAACGCATACTGGTTACGATAAGGAAGTACACTAATTCATAAATCTACAAAATATTAGCCTCCTTTCACACTAGCTATTCAACATGCTTATAGATACATCCTAGTTTCTATCGAGCCGCAAAATTGGTCCAAAGCATAACACACCATCAATTTTAAAGATTTTGGAGGCAATTTTAAAAATTGATAGAATAAATTTTAGTCTCTGTACGCATACCAATCTACATGATGCAGTATACAAATATCAATCTACATGATGCACTCTACACCTACCAATCTAATGCATAGCATTTTGTTAGGTTAATTCATGTAACAAAAAAAGATGTACAAATAGCATGTTACCTTCCTATATTAAAATCAAATATACATTTCAACTCTAAAAAACATTATACTCGTAAAATACATCAATTATAGAATCCAAAATTTGGATAACTTTTCAAAAACAATTTCACTATTGAGATGATTTTTAAAAACTTTTGTGTTTCTTTATACTTCTTTTTTTCAAATTAGTAGACATTTTATCATTTGATCTTTTTTTTTTTATTAGAACCATTATAAATCACTGAGGAGTTCTTAAAATCTAAAACTATAACACCAGGTTAAACTCTAATGAGTTCATAATATTATATCATTAAATCAATTATTTCAAACAAATAACTCAACACTAACACGATTCAATATTCACACCAGTCACCAATAAACCAACGTAACAACAATTCTTCTTGATTTTCTTAAAAACAATACATAGTAAAATATGGTGTAAATTTTTATCTCTTTTAAACATTAAATATAAATCAGTATTATAGAATTATTGGTATTTTATAAATCAACAAAAATGCAACTTATTTTAATATCTTTAAAATAATCGAGATTAATTCAAACGAAAGTTATTTTCATTTTACAAAATAAATAAACTTTAACTCCTTTAAAATTTCATTTTTTTTAAACTCTAAGTTCCACCTGTAACACTCCAAATTTTATAATAAACTATTTTATTAATTAAATAGGATTTTAGATAATTTATTTGGTGTTAAAATTATTTTAGAATATATGTTGATTAGTTTTATGATTAATTTTCTTTATAGGTGTGTTTTCTATGATGTGCTAATCTTGTGCTAATCTTGATTAATTATTGTTTTATTATTATTTTATATATATTTTTCTAAAAGTAATAGTATATTAGTGTAAATATTTTAAAGAATAAGATTTTAGGTGATTTTACGTGTATATGTGAGTTGATAAATAATGTCATATTTTCTTGTATGTTTAATTAATGTTAAATGTGCACATATTTATATTTTAATTATTTTAATTATTTATGTTATAAATAATTATTTGAGATATTAGTAATGTTGTGTTTGATTTCCTTATTTTTATATATGTGTTATGCCATTTTGATTTTATATATATTTATTATGATATAATAACAAATATAAAGTGTGATTTGTTTTATAGTTTTGATTATTCTCTAATGATGGTAATATTTTAATTAGAGTGTTTTGAAACATAAGTATTATTATTGTGATAGTTTTGAATATAAGAGTTTTGGTTATTAATGTGTTTTAAAATATTAATTACTTTATTTTTTGTGTTTAAAAAAAATAGCTTTGGTAATTGTTGGTAAAAAAAATAAGTAAAATGTGATTCATGGGTTAGGCCCATATGGAAGTAAAACCGAATTAAATAATAATAATAATAATAATAATAATAATAAAATATAAGAAAGGAGGAGTAGCCGGAGCCGCCTAAGGAATAGAAAACATAAATTAGGATTATCGTTTGGCACCGATGACCGATAACTGTTTCAGAAAAGTTTCTCCATTTTCCCCCAAATTTCAGTATGTTGTTTTATTCATTTAGCTAGTCAAATAAACATACTTCCTTAGATTTTTAACCATCCCAATTTCTCTCTAAAATATCCGACTTCTCCGTTTATAAAATTCCTTATTTTGTATTGTTCTTCTTCACCGATTTGAGTGAAACCAATGCCAAAACGACCGTGCGAAAAGTGGCTATATTATCCACTGATCAGTTTTTGATTTATGGTAATTTTTCTTGACCGAATTTCGAATTTAGTTTTTACAGTAGTTTCTCATAATTTATTTTTGACGTTTACCCATAAACTGTGGAGTTAGATCGATTCAAGGACAAAGAGTCAAAGAACAAAGACTGTTTGCTCGTGGAATCTTATTCTTGTGAAAAAGCGCCGAAATAAGGTAAGGGGTGAGAGAGCGTTTGAATTCATGGGTGTAACATATTGTGAGATGAACGGGAAAACAGTATTTCCCAACGATTCATCCGGGGCTTGCTACGTACGGCAGTAGCGCTTTGAGGGATAAATTAATTAATGTGCAAATATGGAAATTGTGAGATTAAAATATAGAATAGAAATATTGGTAAGGTGTTGATTGATTTGGAGGTAGCACTCCAAATGTCGGGAGCTACCATGCAACACACGTTTACCTCGACTGTCCCGTATATGTGTCTCGGGTTGAGTTGAGGGGATCTATGAGGACAGGGCCAATTTGAATTGTCCGTCCACCGGGATGGTGGCATAGTATCATGGCCTCCTAACCAAGTACTTCAGAGTTAGAATGGTACCACATTGTGAAGTAGAGTCTAAGCTCATGCATAGCATTGCAATTTTGTGTGATTGTTTGTTGTCATTAATATGTATTGTGTGGAATGATAATTTCTTAGATGATTTGACGTTATTGTGAAATGTATTGATTTTCCTTGGTTTTGACTTTATAATGTTATGTCTTTCCTTGAAGAATGTTTGTCTAATGATACGGTTTATTTATGATTAATTGTGCGTTCTTCTTACTTATATTATATTATTAACATGATTTCAAAACTCACCTCCTTCGTTGTTTGTGATTGACTGGCTTGGCCCTGCGTTTGCGAAATCGAAGTTGTTACAGGTTAATGAATCTTGAAGTCCAAGTTGGGAAGAACCCCGCTCTGATAGGTGATACCGGGAATAAGGGTTGTAATTTGTATTTTACTTATTTAATTTGAAATGACTTTTTGTATGAAAACCATATAAGTACTAGTAAGTTTTTAGAATTAAATCAAGTAATTATACTTCAATCAAATTTTATGGAGATTGTACTATTTTATAGGAGGAAAAAGTTTAAAGTGTTCCTTTTGATTTTTGAGAAACGTGATACTTTAAATTAGTTATCAAAGTTTTAATTCCCTTGAAAGTGTATTTGCTTTACCCGCTACGAATTAAAGTTAAAAATTCTATTATAAATTATTATATATTATTTTGGGGTTTAGGGTGTCACACACATGATTCCGTAATATCATCAAATCCTCCTCGAAGGGCGTAATTCATAATTGTACAGCCTCTCACAGACTAGTACTAATTACCAAGGTGCAGTCTCTCACAGGCTAGCACGATTTACTAATGTGCAACCTCTCACAGTTAGCACGACGCGATAATCCATGTAAGGGTGAGATGAACCATCCAATCTCGTGGAATCATCCCCCATACGGATAAGATGAACCATCCAATCACGTGGAATCATCCCGTGGCCAACCCGGTTACCACTATCACCGACGCGATAATCCCCGTAAGGATAAGATGAACCATCCAATCACGTGGAATCATCTCGTGGCCCATCTGGTCACCACTATCACTACTATGAAATGCATGAGCATACTCTGACTCTCGACACCACAATCATTAAGTAAATGCAGCTATTAAAAGATTCCCCATTTTTAATGCTCATTTAACACTAATGATTCACAAATTTAACACAGAGTATACTCAATGCATACAACCCTCAAATCACATGAAATTGAATTCACAAATCATATTGAATTCAAATCACCACATACACAATCTCATCAATTCATACCAAATCAAAATACACACATAATTTGCATTTATTCAAATTCCCACATCTTGAAACATAAAGCAAATATCCCCATTCATAAAGTTACCCATAAACACATCAACCATACCAAGTAAAAATCACCATCACCCACACCTCAAAACTCATTAAAATCAATTTCACCATTTTCCCCACAAAATGCATTTAAATTAATTTCTCACAACATCTCACCTCAAACTCACCAAATTTATTTTCCAAACATTTTCAACCATAATACACCAAATCAAAACTCAAAATCTTTAAACACAAACCACCAAATTTCTTTTCCACAACTCACATAAAACCCATTAAATTCCTTTTCCCCAAATTTACACATAACCCCATCAAAATCAAACCCCACAAATACACATATAGAGTCATATATGCAAGTTAAATATTTGGAAGGAGCCCTTACCTCGACGGTAGCTCGAACGGCCGATTACGGCACCGCGATAAAATTCCGGTAAAATTCCCGTTTCGCACAGAGCTGCGAAAATTAGTTCACAAGCACCGCAACGTGATCACGATCAACTTTCTCTTCAGTTGCGTCGCGAGATAAAGCTTGGATCTAGGTGATATGTGAGGTTTTGTGTTTGGGGTTTTTGAAATAAAAACAAAGAAAGAGAGGAAGAATGAGAGGCAGACGCGAACAGGGAAACGTTTTTCCTTTTTTTCTTCCTTTTCTTTTCTTTCCTTTCATATATATATATATATATACTACTCATCCACAATAATATATATATATATAACCCAAACCAACAAATATCTAAATATTCTTACCCACATCACTTTTCTCACATCTCAAACTATTTTGATAAAAAGATCTATTCCCGTTGCAGCTTAATTAACACGTAAAATTTTCTGCAACTATAGATATTTTTAACAAGATTGTCCGGTAATAAATTTTCCGCAACGTAATTAAATTATTTATCGCCAAATAATTTAAAACGGGACCCACAAAATATTTATGGCATTTTAACATCCCAAATACCAATAAAACTGGCTAAAAAGCCTCATAATTCAACATGAAAGCACCCAAAAATAGAAAAAGTACATTTTAAAATTAAGGGTATTACATTCTACCCCCCTTAAATTAGTTTCGTCCTCGAAACTACTCGTCGATAAACAACTCAGGGTGTTGTTCTCTCATCTTGCTCTCCAATTCAACATTCATCATAGAACTTGTTTCGTCCGGCCTACTCGAAGAAAGCGCCATCTAACCCTCCTCATAGGGTACTTAACAACTTTGCGCACTATCATAGCCGGTAAGACTCGCCCGTTCCATTCAACACGATTTTGTCTACTATCAACAAGAGATTAAGGATGATCAGTTCCTCAATTTGTCAATAGGTAGCGAACGACCATGATGATGGATTAGACCATCTTAACCTAACTGTAATAATTCTCTCTTTGACTTGGACTTATAGCTATCCCGAGGCACAAGCTGTCAAACGATCTCCTCAAGGTCCATTGAGTTTCCCTTAATTTCCCATCGAAGAAATACAATCGCCCAAAACTATGTCACATAGCCTCATATACGTCCACTTGGTACGAAACATCAATTAGGTTCCAAACTGAAACTCTAAGTATGACACCAACACCCTGAGCAAAAAACAATCATTAACGCTGAGAACTCCCTAATCTCTCCATTGTCCACAAATCCTCGATTTTCCTTAGTCGCACAACTATGCCAAACCACAGTATTCTCATCAGAATGTTGGTCTAATTATAACCTTAATAATCACATCCCAACATCCGATTGGTAATCAAAGTTTTCCTCAAATATTTATGACGACATGTTTGAACTATACCACCTCCAACACGCAAACTTCCTTCCATCTTAGTACTTCATTTCAAGAGTCACGTCTACAACAAAATCCAACTTGAATTTTATTCACTGGTTAAGACCTACATCTGTCTCATTCCTAACACCTCAAATCCACGTTTCATTAGTCAAGTTTTTTTTTACATACCTTGCAACTCTGGACAAACCCGAAAATAATTTTCCTCTATCTGCTGCTAACATTCATTCTAATACTTCTCAATTTCGGTGTGTCCTTTATTTGCAGCTTGATGATTATCTTTTCATTATGACAGGTCAAACACATTGTATTCACTCCATCGCTTTTCCATTTATACAAACCTTAAATGTCTACCAAGAACCTTAATACATCTTCATTATTTCGAAATCATTACTTAGCTTACTCTTGTATGTCTTTTTCCAAAAATTTCTCTCTTCTTTGATAGCCACAATCGGTACACCCCATAGTGCGTCATATCCCAAAATATCATCCAACTTAACTTGATTCCCTTTTTGTCTTTCCTCTTACTATTAAACTTTTCTTCCTTCAGATAAGCTTGTCATCCTGGTCATTAAGAATTCCTCAACAAAATCTTAATTCCTCTAAAGTTTCACATTTCCTATGAAATATTCTTCATCTGAAAATATATCTCAAAACACTTTTCATCTCTACCGTCATTCAACCATCCATGTGGTCAACACCTAGAGTCCTTTATTTTTCTTAGCTCGTCTGCCATCATACTTCATCTAGCTTCATTATAATGATTTTAATAAATCAAGCCTCACTAGTTCCCACCAAACTTTTTCATTCCATACTCAATTCTTCCCTATCAAACAAACATTTAACTCTTTTGATTGACGAACACAATAACGTACCCCTATGACATGCATTCAAGTAGTGCCTTTGAATTCTTTGGCGTACTCTTCTAAGAACAATGTCCAATTTTCGGATAGGATAATTCATTTCATGAATCCTTAATTGTCATAAGCTACAAACCCATGTGTTGCTCCAACAAGTTTTCATGGCACGTTTTCCAACATTTGGTTCACTCGCTGGATTTTCTTATTCATTTTAAACCTTCACCGAGGTACAAATTGAAAGAGTCCCATCATTCAAATGTCCTAAAGAACTCATTTCCATACATTCCCAATAAGCATCTCCTAAAGAATAATTCTCTTTAGACCTCATCCTCATAACTTAGCAGTACAATATCTCCAAGACCCACATATCTTCTTCGTCCATCTAGTAACTAAAACACTCATTTCAAATCTTAACACTTGGCTTCCCAAGAACAACAACTAAACCATAAATCATTTGTTACATTTCTTCCAATTCACGTTATGTCATTTGAATAAAATTATCAAATCTGATCCTTGAAATCTTAAAATACTTATTACACCTTAAGATACAATACAAGGTCTTATTCATCAATGACTCTAACCATCTTAGTAATCTCACTGATGAAAACTCTTCTAATCATAACCCAAGATTATTAGAAAATCTTCAAACACTTCCATCCATAACATGAATTATTTATCACTTGTGTACCTCAACTCCCTCGATCATACAAGTTTAAGGTGTCACTTGGTCCTCTATCCCACCTTGTAGACTTTGAATCGTTGACTTAAGGATTAACTATCACAGGGTCTCAAATCAAATCTGGATTAATCCCTCTGACTTATCAAAATATTCTCACTCTCCTAGTGTGTACCATCCTTTAATAGACACTCCAAGCTTACATTGTAACAATCTTTAAGTATTCATGTACTCTGTACTTCGAATTCCACTTAATAGAAATATGCGGTTTAGTACATCAAGGCTCAACTCCTGATGCTTACCCAAACACCACTCAAAATTCACACTTACGCGTCAATAGTTTCATCTACAATCACTATTCATACTTATTATCTCCTAAACCACACAGAGATTGGTTACTTACCAACAAAATATATGGTCTCACTCCTTTAAACGTCATGAGGTTCATACTTAACAATCTAAGTCACGAATCTAGTTTAACTCGTATGCTCGACCTTAGCCCTCAAGGTATCGACTATTCCTCACAGCGTCCTTTGCCTAACCAAGGTAATATTCACCCCTCATGTGTAGTGCACCTTAACTTCAACACAAGCCTCTTTAGTTGACACCTTAGCACCAGATGTTATTCCGAATGGAAGCCTCGTCTTTTCAATAGTTCCATGGTGTTCACATCTCTTTGACAGTTATAAAACTTCATCTAGTCCCGTCCTGAAATCTACAGGGAAAACATCCAATACTTCTCTAAAAGAAAATTTGTGACACCCTAAACCCCAAAATAATATATAATAATTTATAATAGAATTTTTAACTTTAATTCGTAGCGGGTAAAGCAAATACACTTTCAAGGGAATAAAAACTTTGATAACTAATTTAAAGTATCACGTTTCTCAAAAATCAAAAGGAACACTTTAAACTTTTTCCTCCTATAAAATAGTACAATCTCCATAAAATTTGATTTAAGTATAATTACTTGATTTAATTCTAAAAACTTACTAGTACTTATATGGTTTTCATACAAAAAGTCATTTCAAATTAAATAAGTAAAATACAAATTACAACCCTTATTCCCGGTATCACCTATCAGAGCGGGGTTCTTCCCAACTTGGACTTCAAGATTCATTAACCTGTAACAACTTCGATTTCGCAAACGCAGGGCCAAGCCAGTCAATCACAAACAACGAAGGAGGTGAGTTTTGAAATCATGTTAATAATATAATATAAGTAAGAAGAACGCACAATTAATCATAAATAAATCGTATCATTACACAAACATTCTTCAAGGAAAAACACCACATTATATAGTCAAAATCAAAGAAAATCAATACATTTCACAATAACATCGAATCATCTAAGAAATTATCATCGCACACAATACATATTACTCACAACAAACAATCACACAAAAATGCAATGCTATGCATGAGCTTAGACCCTACTTCACAATGTGGTACCATTCTAACTTTGAAGTACTTGGTTAGGAGGCCATGATACTATGCCACCATCCCGGTGGACGGACAATTCAAATTGGCCCTGTCCTCATAGATCCCCTCAACTCAACCCGAGACACATATACGCGACAGTCGAGGTAAACGTGTGTTGCATGGTAGCTCCCGACATTTGGAGTGCTACCTCCAAGTCACCTAGGAATTCCCCACCCGAATACCTCCAAGGTCTAACAATCTTGCCTTAAGGCTCAACAGCAGACCGCCACGATCAGGCTCAATTCAGTTGTACTTCCCCGGAATCGCTAAGCTTGTCAGGCCCTACCTATATGATGACAAAATAATCTCCACTTCAAAAATTCACAATATTTATTTTCTCCCCTCGTTGGCCTATGATACTCCATTAAGACTGTCATCTCAAACACAAATTGGAATCACAATTATTTCATCATGGGTTACTTCAATATTTTCATCACAAATTCATAACATCACTATTATAAATCACACATCATCATCATTACATAACTCATCACAAATTTATAAAATCACAATTGTTATTCATACATCATGATCATCACATAAAATTATCACAACACATTCATCTTTTATTATCAGATCACATAAACTCATCTAATCAAACATATATATAAAATTAATTCGACATCCAATATCACAATAATATCAAATACCACACATTTATAGAAATTATATCAATCAACACCTTACAAATATTTCTATTCTATATTTTAATCTCACAAGTTCCATATTTTTGCATTAATTGATTTATCACTCAAAGGGCTACTGCCGTACGTAGCAAGCCCCGGATAAATCGTTGGGAAATACGATTTTCCCGTTCATCTCACAATATATTATACTCGTGAATTCAAACGCTCTCTCACCCCTTACCTTATTTTGATGCTTTCACACATGAATATTATTCCATAAGCAAACAGCCTTTGTTCTTTGAGTCTTTGTCCTTCAATTGATCTACTCAACAGTTTTATGGGTAAACGTCAAAAATAATTTATGCGAAGAGACTCTAAAAACCAATTTCTAAATTCGGTTAAGGAAACTTACCATAAATCAGAAAACCAATTAGTGGATAATATAGCCAATTTTCACACGATCGTTTTGGCGTTGGTTTCACTCAAATCGGACTTACGGTGAAGAAGAACAGTGCAAAATAAGGAATGCCATAGACGGAGAAGTCGGATATTTTAGAGAGAAATTGGAATGGTTAAAAATCTGGGAAAATGTGTTTAATTGACTAACTAAATGTATGAAACAACATAATGAAATTTGAACGAAAACGGAGAAACTTTTCTGGACAGTGATCGATTACCGGTATCAATTTTTTTCCCTTTTTCTCTCCATGTGCGGTTCCTTTTTCTCTCCAAATGGGACACCTCTTCCTGCTTTCTCGTGTGGCGCTACTTTGTTTTAGGTTATATTTGACTCCTTTTTATTTTATTAATCTAACTCATTTAACCCAATTTTATTATTATTATTATTATTATTATTATTAGATTTTACTCTTACATATGGGTTTAACTCATAAAACACATTTTACTCCTTTCTTTTAGTTATTTATTTTTAAACACAATTTAATTACTAAAATATTACTAATATTTTATAAAGTGGAGTAATTAAAGTAATTAATCTTTTAAAATACGTCAACAATCAAGACCCTCATACTCAAAATAATCACTATAATTATACTTTTTTTTTTTTTGAGTACTCACATTAAAATACTACCACCAAAGAATATTAAAAATTAAAAAAATAATTATAATATCAACATTTTATATTAATTACTAATTCATAATAAATATATATAAAATCGCAATGTCATAACAGGTATATATAAAAATAAAGGAAATCAAACACAATATCACTACTATTCCGAGATAATTATTTATAAAATAAATAACTAAAAATAGAAAATAGTTATAAATAATGGAAATATAACTACGTGCATACTTAACATTAGTCAAACACGCAGAAAGTATTACATTAATTGGGTACGCATATATACACGTAAAATCGCATAAAATCTTTTTCTTTAAAATATTACACTAAAATACTATTATTTTTAAAAAATATATATATAATAATGTAATAAAATATTTATTATTTATATTACTCATTTAATATAATATGTATCAAACTAGCATATCATAGAAATTATCCATATAATGAAAATTAGTAATAAAATTTATCAACATTTACTTTAAAATATTTTTAATATCAAATTAATTGTTTAGAATCTTATTTAGTTAATAAAATAATTTATTTTAAAATTTAGGGTGTTACAAAATTCCTCCACTTAGATCTTTAGTTGAAATCCCCTATCAGTCTCACACTAATAAAATCTTCGAGTTATCACCGATAACATAGCCTTTGTATCCTTGGAACCACTTCATACATCCCATGCCGTCATGATCCGCTTCAACCCTGTCTTTCCCAACCGATACGTTTCAGGAATTCAGGGACACTCATCGACCAAAGTCGACTAATGTTCTATGGTTTAACTACTCTTCCACTAAAGGGCCACAAGGCACCCTGTTTCGTATAAGAAACAATAAACTAATTAAGCACATCATGCTTGACCCAAGAAACCAAAACACAACGTACGCGTGGACTCCAGTCACTTGATACCCCTAACCTCGAATCTTGATCAACTTAGGACACCCAACTCACAGCCCCAAATAAATTTAAACCAAAGCTCTGATACCACAATGTAACACCCCGATTTTTAAAAGCGCGAGTGTATTTTTTTTTTAAAAATAAATCGATAAAAATCCCAAGTTAAATCCATAAATAAAGAAAATACTCTTGGATAAAATATTTGAGTCGTGACACCACGACAAAGGTTATCATTAATTACAACAGCGGAAATGGTTTTGAACAAAAATCCAAAGTATCCAAGTAAAATATACACCGACTAAAATGCTTTGTTTCGAATACACAAGTTCCCTTTTTACATAATTGTGCAGCCTCTCACAGACCAGTACTAATTACCAAGGTGCAGTCTCTCACAGGCTAGCACGATTTACTAATGTGCAACCTCTCACAGGTTAGCACGACGCGATAATCCATGTAAGGGTAAGATGAACCATCCAATCACGTGGAATCATCCCCCATACGGATAAGATGAAACATCCAATCACGTGGAATCATCCCGTGGCCCATCCGGTCACCACTATCACCGACGCGATAATCCCCGTAAGGATAAGATGAACCATCCAATCACGTGGAGTCATCGCGTGGCCCATCCGGTCACCACTATCACTATTTTACTATGAAATGCATGAGCATACTCTGACTATCGACAACACAATCATTAAGTAAATGCAGCTATTAAAAGATTCCCCATATTTTAATGCTCATTTAACACTAATGATTCTCAAATTTAACACAGAGCATACTCAACGCATACAATCCTCAAATCACATGAAATTGAATTCACAAATCATATTGAATTCAAATCACCACATACACAATCTCATCAATTCATTTCACACCAAATCAAAATTCACACATAAATTGCATTTATTCAAAACCCCACACTTCAAACATCAAGCATATCTCAACTTTCATAAAATTACCCATACACATATCAACCACGCCAAGTAAAAATCACCATCACCCACACCTCAAAACTCATTAAATTCAATTTCATCATTTTTCCCACAAAATGCATTTAAATTCATTTCTCACAACATCTCACCTCAAACCCACCAAATTTATTTTCCAAACATTTTCAACCATAATACACCAAATCAAAACTCAAAATCTTTAAACACAAACCACCAAATTTCTTTTCCACAACTCACATAAAACCCATTAAATTCCTTTTCCCCAAATTCACACTTAACCCCATCAAAATCAAACCCCACAAATACAAATATAGAGTCCTATATGCAAGCTAAAAATTTGGAAGGAGCCCTTACCTCGACAGTAGCTCGAACGGCCGATTACGGCACCGCGATAAAATTCTGGTAAAATTCCCGCTTCGCACAGTGCTGCGAAAATTAGTTCCCAAGCACCGCAACGTGATCACGATCAACTTCTCTTCAGTTGCGTCGCGAGATAAAGCTTGGATCTAGGTGATATGTGAGGTTTTGTGTTTGGGGTTTTTGAAATAAAAACAAAGAAAGAGAGGAAGAATGAGAGGCAGACGCGAACAGGGAAATGTTTTTCCTTTTTTTCTTCCTTTTCTTTTCTTTCCTTTCATATATATATATATATATACTACTCATCCACAATAATATATATATATAACCCAAACCAACAAATATCTAAATATTCTTACCCACATCACTTTTCTCACATCTCACACTATTTTGATAAAAATATCTATTCCCGTTGCAGCTTAATTAACAGGTAATATTTTCTACAACTATAGATATTTTTAACAAGAATGTCCGGTAATAAATTTTCCGCAACGTAATTAAATTATTTCTCGCCAAATAATTTAAAATTGGACCCACAAAATATTTATGGCATTTTAACATCCAAAATACCAATAAAACTGGCTAAAAAGCCTCATAATTCAACATGAAAGCACCCAAAAATACAAAAAGTACATTTTAAAATTAAGGGTATTACATTCTACCCCCCTAAAAATAGTTTCTTCCTCGAAATTACGCGTCGATAAACAACTCAGGGTGTTGTTCTCTCATCTTGCTCTCCAATTCAACATTCATACTAGATCTTGTTTCGTCCGGCCTACGCGAAGAAAGCGCCATCTAACCCTCCTCATAGGGTACTTAACAACTTTGCGCACTATCATAGCCGGTAAGACTCGCCCGTTCCATTCAACACGATTTTGTCTACTATCAACAAGAGATTAAGGATGATCAGTTCCTCAATTTGTCAATAGGTAGCCAACGACCATGATGATGGATTAGACCATCTTAACCTAACTGTAATAATTCTCTCTTTGACTTGGACTTAAAGCTATCCCGAGGCACAAGCTGTCAAATGATCTCCTCAAGAAGGAGGAGGTAGCAAGGAGTATACGATCCTTTCCTTATTTTTTTCTTCTTTTGTTCATTGGTATTATTATTATTATTATTATTATTATTATTATTATTATTATTATTATTATTATTATCTGCTTTTACTCTTGGTCTTAACCCATAAAACACATTTTACTCATTTCTTTTAAACACAATTTAATTACTAAAATATTACTAATATTTCAAAAATAATATTTTATAAAATAACCACTATAATTATACTTACTTTTTTTCAAATACTCGCTTTAAAATACTACCACAAGAGAATATTCAAAATAAACAAATAAATAAATATAACATCAACATTTTTTATTAGTTACTAAATAAAAGAAAATCAAACACAATAGTACTACTATATCAAGATGAATATTTATAAAATAAATAACTAAAAATAGTTATAAATAACCAAAATATAATTAATAATATTTGTTGTTTATATAACTCATTTTAGTCAAATATGTACAAGAATAGCATATCAAAGAAAACACACATAGAAAGAAAATTAATCATAAAATTAATCAACATTTATTCTAAAATAATTTTAACACCAAATTACTTATTTAAAATCCTACTTTATTAACAAAATAGTTTATTATAAAAATTGGGGTGTTACACTTACTTTTTTATAGCAAAAAAAAAATCTTAATTTTACTAAGATTATACATAAATATTTACTTGAAAAAATATACATCTACTATATATTTATATTAATTGTATAATATTTTTAGTTACTGATTATAATCAATTGTACTGACATGACTTGAATTACTTTAAGAAGTTATAAAAATATTTTACGTGATCTGTCATTACAAAAAATAATTATAAGGAAATTATTTTCAAATTTATTAAAATGACAAAAATATTACTACTTTTCTTACATAGAAAATACAAGTAACTGAACTAATGAATATAAAAATAATATAACTTGTATAACCTGTGACACCCTAAACCCGAAATAATTTTTTTTTTAATTTTCTTATTTTTAAAACAATGAAATCCTTCAAATAAATAAATATATAAAATTCCAAGCATTTTTTTTTATTAAGGCAAAGAGCACCACGTAATCATAACAGTAATTAACAAAATCCATTTGGAAACACACATACACCAGTTTAATGATAATTGTAAATGTAGTCCCAACCCGATGTCACTATCAGAGCGGGAATTCCCAAAATAAACTATGTTCAAAAATGACTTTAACAAGTCTTCGAGATAATACGGCTTCCTACACTTCAAGAACATTAATCTTCACTTGCAGCTTTCGGCTCGTCTGCGTCCATCACAAACGCCAAACACAAACATCGAGGGGTGAGTTTCGAAATTATGTAACAATATAAAATACAAGAGAAGAACACGTAATCAGTCAAACAGTACAATTAAGGAGAATAGTTACAAGGATAAAATGCTATACACGAGAAGAACACGCAATCAGTCAAACAGTAATATAATATCTAAGGTTAATCCGATTCAATCACAATAAAACAGTTACAAGGATAAAATGCTATGCATGTCCTATACTCTATACTTCATCATTTGGTACCATTCTACTCTGAAGTACTTGGTTTGGAGGCCTGATACTATGCCACTACAAGAGTGGACGGACAATTCATGAATGGCCAAGTCCTCATAGATCCCCTCAACTCAACCCGAGACACATATACGCGACAGTCGGGGTACTATTGTGTTGCACGGTAGTTCCCGACCTTAGGGAATAACCCACTAATCCACTTAGGAATTCCCCACTAGATGTACCCCCAAGGTCTATCAATCTTACCTTACAGTTCGACTGTAGCCCTCCACGATCAGGCTCATTCAGTTGTACTTCCCCGAATCACTAGGTTTGTCAGACCCTTCGTATATATTGACAAAATAATCCTAACTCCAAAATCTACAACACATATCTCAGACTTACTCGATCATCACAACTCAATAAATTTTAGTTTGACTTCCCAATTTTCATCATTATATATATATCAGTCAATCACCATACAATCCCAATATTTGGTTTACACTACTCACAATGCACAATCCAATCTTATCAATCGCAATAAAAAAATCAACAGGTAGCACATCCAAATAATTTCACGATTTCAATCAAATAGCAAGAACACTCCAATATACAGTATTCATACAGTAACAATCAGCATCACATTTCATAAAATCGTTCAACGTGCAATCTTGCTATAAATAAATTCACAACAATTCTATAGGTTGCTAAATTATATTTTAGTCCTCACTGTTACCATTCATATAATTTTAATTAATTATTATTGCTCAATAGGGCTCGACCGTACGTAGTGAGCCCTGGATGAATATCTGGGAATTTCGGTATTCCCGTTCAGCTCACGTTATTTTATATTCATAAAATCGAACCTCATCTCACCCGTGACCTGAATTGAAGATTTCGCCCAACAAATCCGATCTGCTAACTTGTCGCGTCTTCGTCGACCCTCGTCTCTAATAGTCTGCGAAAAAAAATATAATAAATAAATAAATCAACGCAACGACCAAATATAGATTAATTACGTGCTCCAATAGATAAATAAACTATTAATTAATAATACATAAATAAATTATCTGCTCTTGTAATTTAATCCAAAATATATTTAATATCATTAAACACACATATTACTATAATTATATTTTGTTTAAACTAAGGATGATAGAAGAACTAAATATTGTGTCTCTATATATATATAGCTTTGATTTTTAAACATATTTTTATATATATCACATGAACTCAAGTAATAATAATTAATTACAGCTTAGTATTGGTACACCCAATTTTATATTATAATCAAAATAGATTAAACCTTCCAGTTGTGAAATCAATTAGACTATTAGCCTTAGGATACGTGTCATTTGCTAACTTAATACTGCTAATAGCTTTAGATGTGTGTTATTTAGCATATGTGTTATTTGCTAAGTAGATTATTGTTACTGGTACAACACAGACCAAATGGAAAATCAAAATATACACATAGTCAAAGCAATTCTAAAGGCCAAATGGAAAATCAAAATATTTCAATAAAAATCCTAATAACATATCAACAAACATGGTTATGATAATGCCAAGGATATACATGATCATATGATAAATAAAAAAACATAAGGAAAATTTATGCCTAAGATTAATCTAAATTGATGGAATTGGAAATATATGCCTTCTTCTTTTATTCGGACAACAGTGCATCGAATTGATGGGATTAAGAAGGTGTACCTGGTGTTTGAAATCAATATATAGTTTTAATATTAAGGAGTACAATTAAGGAGAATTAAGGAGAACATCCAATAATATAATATCTAAGGTTAATCAGATTCAATCACAATAAAACAGTTACAAGGATAAAATGCTATGCATGTCCTATACTCTATACTTCATCATTTGGTACTATTCTACTCTGAAGTAAATGGTTAGGAGGCCTGATACTATGCCACTACAAGAGTGGATGGACAATTCATGAATGGCCAAGTCCTGATAGATCCCCTCAACTCAACCTGAGACACATATACGCGACAGTCGGGGTACTCTTGTGTTGCACGGTAGTTCCCGGCCTTAGGGAATAACCCAATAATTCACTTAGGAATTCCCCACTAGATGTACCCCCAAGGTCTATTAGTCTTACCTTACAGTTCGACTGTAGCCCTCCACGATCAGGCTCATTCAGTTGTACTTCACCAAATCATTAGGTTTGTCAGACCCTCCCTATATGATGACAAAATAATCCTAACTCCAAAATCTACAACACATATCTCAGACTTACTCGATCATCACAACTCAATAAGTTTTAGTTTGACTTCCCAATTTTCATCATTATATATATATCAGTCAATCACAATACAATCCCAATATTTGGTTTACACTACTCACAATGCACAATCCAATCTTTTCAATTGCAATAAAAAAATCAACAGGTAGCACATCCAAATAATTTCACGATTTCAATCAAATAGCAAGAACACTCCAATATACAATATTCATACTGTAACAATCAGCATCACATTTCATAAAATCGTTCAACGTGCAATCTTGCTATAAATAAATTCACATTAATTCTATAGGTTGCTAAATTATATTTTAGTCCTCACTGTTACCATTCATATAATTTCAATTAATTATTATTGCTCAATAGGGCTCGACGGTACGTAGTGAGCCCTGGATGAATATCTGGGAATTTCGGTAGTCCCGTTCATCTCACGTCATTAAACACACATATTACTATAATTATATTTTGTTTATACTAAGCATGATAGAAGAACTAAATATTGTGTCTCTATATATATATATATATATATAGCTTTGATTTTTAAACATATTTTTATATATATCACATGAACTCAAGTAATAATAATTAATTAGAGCTTAGTATTGGTTACACCCAATTTTATATTATAATCAAAATAGATTTAACCTTCCAGTTGTGAAATCAATTAGACTATTAGCCTAAGGATACGTGTCATTTGCTAACTTAATACTGCTAATAGGTTTAGATGTGTCTTATTTAGCATATGTGTTATTTGCTAAGTTGATTATTGTTACTGGTACAACACAGACCAAATGGAAAATCAAAATATACACATAGTGAAAGCAATTCTAAAGGCCAAATGGAAAATCAAAATATTTCAATAAAAATCCTAATAACATATCAACAAACATGGTTATGATAATGCTAAGGACCTGGATTCACTGCTACAAAAGCTTGAACAGTTGAATTATAATATAAAATATAAAATTATAATGCATATAAATAAAATATACATGATCATATGATAAATAAAAAAACATAAGGATAATTTATGACTAAGATTAATCTAAATTGATGGAATTGGAAATATATGCCTTCTTCTTTTATTCGGACAACAGTGCATCGAATTGATGGGATTAAGAAGGTGTACCTGGTGTTTGAAATCAATATATAGTTTTAGTATTAAGTATAACAAGGCAGCAGCAGGTCAATTTGATCCTTCTAGGCAACAGAGCAGCACATCAATTTCTTCGGGAACGGAAAGGCATAAACTTAGACAGCAACACGTAAATCCCTAGCCTACTATTCATATATATATATATATATATATATATATATATATTGGTAACTTAGGTTTGTTACCGGGCCTGGGCTGATCATAAAACAATGCTCTATTCACCTTATTATTGTTATTATAAATGTTATTATTATTATTATTATTATTATTATTAACCCATCCTAATAGTGCTAAAGGTAACAATTAGTGTAACAACACAAATTCACTCCTTGTATTAATTTATTTAAATATATATATATATATATATATACATATTTTACTTTATTTTATTTTTGTAAGTTAAATATAGTTAATATTAATAATTTAAATCAATTACTAAGGAAAACACACAAGACACACATAAAAAAAATTAGAACACGTATTAACACTCATATAATAATAGTAGTGTATCATCATACTATTAAAATGAGGTGATGAGAAATTGGGGTGTTACATAACCTAAATGGACCATGTTCAAAGTTCTAATGAAAATTATTCTCAATAAAAGGTGAAAATAATTTGATTTTTTACCATTCAAAATATTGTTTAAGGATTTGGAAAGGCAGCTTAGATGATAAAAGTGTAGTGGAGATAATTGATATTATGGACTTGAGTTGGAACATGCATTTCTCCTTTTCTCCATACTTAGTATATAATATTAATGATAACAATAATTAGAGTTTTAATATTTTATTTTAAAATAATTATTCCCATGTCGATCTGTTAAATTATGTCATCATCGCGTTGTTATTTTTTACCCAAATTGATGATCATAAAGTTCAGATTTATTTTTCTTTTATTTTATATATTTCATTATATATATGTATCTTTTGTTTTTACTCAATTATATAGATGTATACGAATAATCCATATCGTGCACAATAAAATATTTATTGATCTTATGTTTTGTATATATTTCTATTCAAAGCATTTAGGATACACATATTGTGACACCCTAAACCCCAAAATAATATATAATAATTTATAATAGAATTTTTAACTTTAATTCGCAGCGGGTAAAGCAAATACGTTTTGAAGGCAATAAAAACTTTGATAATTATTTTAAAATATCACGTTTCTCATAAATCAAAAGGAACACTTTAAACTTTTTCCTCCTATAAAATAGTGCAATCTCCATAAAATTTGATTTAAGTATAATTACTTGATTTAATTCTAAAAACTTACTAGTACTTATATGGTTTTCATACAAAAAGTCGTTTCAAATTAAATAAGTAAAATACAAATTACAACCCTTATTCCCGGTATCACCTATCAGAGCGGGGTTCCTCCCAACTTGAATTTCAAGATTCATTAACCTGTAACAACTGCGATTTCGCAAACGCAGGGGCAAGCCAGTCAAACACAAACAACGAAGGAGGTGAGTTTTGAAATCATGTTAATAGTATAATATAAGTAAGGAGAACACGCAATTAATCATAAATAAACAGTATAATTAGACAAACATTCTTCAAGGAAAAACATAACATTATAAAGTCAAAACCAAGGAAAATCAATACATTTCACAATAACATCAAATCATCTAAGAAATTATCATTCCACACAATACATATTAATCACATCAAACAATCACAGTAAAATGCAATGCTATGCATGAGCTTAGACTCTACTTCACAATGTGGTACCATTCTAACTCTTAAGTACTTGGTTAGGAGGCCATGATACTATGCCACCATCCGGATGGACGGACAATTCAAATTGGCCATGTCCTCATAGATCCCCTCAACTCAACCCGAGACACATCTACGCGACAGTCGAGGTAAACGTGTGTTGCATGGTAGCTCCCGACATTTGGAGTGCTACCTCCAAGTCACCTAGGAATTCCCCACCCGAATACCTCCAAGGTCTAACAATCTTGCCTTAAGGCTCAACAGAAGACCGCCACGATCAGGCTCAATTCAATTGTACTTCCTCGGAATCACTAGGCTTGTCAGGCCCTACCTATATGATGACAAAATAATCTCCACTTCACAAATTCACAATATTTATTTTCTCCCCTCGTTAGCCTATGATACTCCATTAAGACCGTCATCTCAAACACAAATTGGAATCACAATTATTTCATTAGAGGTTACTTCAATATTTTCATCACAAATTCATAACATCACTATTATAAATCACACATCATCATCATTACATAACTCATCACAAATTTAGAGCATCACTATCATCAATTGTACCTCATCACATAAACTTATCACAAATTTATAATATCACAATTATTATTCATACATCATCATCATCATCAACATCAATCAACACCTTACAAATATTTCTATTCTATATTTTAATCTAACAAGTTCATTATTTTTGCATTAATTAATTTATCACTCAAGAGGCTACTGCCGTACGTAGCAAGCCCCAGATGAATCGTTGGGAAATATGGTTTTCCCGTTCATCTCACAATATATTATACTCATGAATTCAAACGCTCTCTCACCCCTTACCTTATTTCAACGTTTTCACACACAAATACGATTCCACGAGCAAACAACCTTTATTCTCCGACTCTTTGTCCTTCAATCGATCTAACTCGACAATTTATGGGTAAACGTTAAAAATAAATTATGAGAAGACACTCTAAAATTAATTTCGAAATTCGGTCAAGGAATCTTACCATAAATCAGAAAACCAATCAGTGGATAATATAGCCACTTTTCACATGATCGTTTTGGCGTTGGTTTCACTCAAATCGGACTTACGGTGAAGAAGAACGGTGCAAAATAACGAATTCTGCAAACTAAGAAGTCGGGTATTTTAGAGAGAAATTTGGGTTGTTAAACATCTGGAAAATTGTGTTGAATTGACTAACTCAATAAATTAAATAACATACTGAAATTTAAACGAAAACGGATGAAGTTTTTCTGGACAGTTGTCGATCTCTTTATCGATTTCTTCAATTTTTCCTTCAATTCCTCCAATGAGCGGCGAGATGTTCTTATTACTTTAGGCTTGTATTATAGTTAGCTGGGAATGAGGATTTTTGTTTTGGCAGGCGGCAGATAAGAAATCAAGCAGCAAAACCTAATAAGCTGATCTATATATTTGTAAGATTTGTTTTGAGACCGTGCCTTCATATATCAATCAGCTTCTACAAGTTAGCGTGTCCTATATATTTTAATCTATCATTATTTATTTATTTATTTAAATAAAATCAACAATTATCAAAACTAATTTTTGTTAACACTTTACTGAAACCTTACTAATATTTCAAAATTAGTATTTTATAAAATAAAGTAATTAACTTTTTAAAATACATTAATAACCAAAACTCTCTCAATCAAAATAGTAATTATAATTATTACTATGACATTTTTCAAAATAAACTCATAAAAATACTACCATCTTTATAGAATAGTCAAAAGGATAAAATAAATAAATATAACATCAACAATTTTTATTAATTACTAAATCACAATAAATATTTATAAAATCATCATTTTATAGGAAATATATAAAAGTAAAGGAAATCATTCACAATATTATTAATATCTCAAGATAATTATTTATAAAATAAATAACTTAAAATAGAAAATTATTATAAATAATTGAAATATAACTACGTGCATACTTAACATCAGTCAAGCGCACAGAAAAATATTACATTAATTGGGTACGCGTATATACATGTAAAATCACATAAAATCTTTTTCTTTAAAATATTACACAAAAATACTATTATTTTTAAAAAAATATATCAAATAATAAAATATAATATTTATTATTTATATCGCTCATTTAATATAATATTTATAAAACTAACACATCATAGAAAACACCCATATAACGTAAATTAGTCAGAAAATTTATTATCATATATTCTAAAATAATATTTACATCAAATTAATTATTTAAAATTGTATTTAACTAATAAAATAGTCTATTATAAAATTTAGGGTGTTACACATATTCTTATTAAAATAATTATGTGAGACAAACTACATAAAGTCATACAAATACTAAATATTAATGATCACAAGTAAAATTTGAACCTGTAAAAAAAAAACTAACTGTCATTTTAAAAAAGTAAGGAACACCCAACGTGATTTATCAAGAATACCCCAATTTAATAATATATGCAATCATGATATTCCTTACAAAGTCTTAATTGTATCATAATACTATAAGTCATAAGTTTGTAATATACTATCATGAATCGTCATATTGGACTTTAAAATACAGTTATCCCGTGTGAACATAAATACAAAAGAGGACTACAAAACAAGGTCAAGAAGCTATGAAAATTTCATGCATCTCATTTTTCATCTGTGAGAACTATGAAATAATAAGTATGAGAAATAATATTAATGAGTTCTATGAAGGGGAATGGAAAAGTTTAAAAAGTGTTCATAAGTCTATAAAAATTAATGCAAATCAAAATTTCTTCTTTAAACATAAACACGATGTATTCAATACAACATAAAGAATTATATCATGACCGTGAATTAGAACCACACTCGTGTGACTCGCCGATGTAATTTTGATTTTTGAGTCCGACAGGTCTTTAGTGTTGTAATGATTGTTTCCTAAACTAGTGTTTCTATTCGAAACACACTATAATTCACCATAGATAATGTATGCTATATCAAATTAGTATGATTTATTAAAAAGGAAATAAAACAAATTAATATATTCTTAAGAAAACGCACATTAGAAATTGATGCACAATTTTCTATATTTTTAAAACTACAGAATTCAATTTTTATATGCATGATCATTAAGATAAGATAAGATAGTTAAATTATTATAGGGGTTTTGCCGAAGGATGAAATAGATGTCGATCTTGAGCGATTTTAGGTGAAATTGTAGGACAAGAGATCATGATTTGAAAGACATGTTTTCATTTTGTTGTTTTTTTGTGAAATGCTATAAGAGGGAATTTGTATCTCTTCTTGTTTTATTTTTATTTTTAGACTTTTGAATAAACTTTTGATAAAAGTACTTTCTCAAATTTTCAAAATTTTTCACTTTTCATTTTCACATATAAGACTGTGCATATTAAAAAAGTAGTTTATAATATTTTTTGTATTTTTTGTAGTTTACAGTTATAAAATAGTACTTTTTTTATAAAAACAAAGGTTATCTAAGTGTTGAACTTACAATAGATGTAACACTCCAAATTTTATAATAAAGTATTTTATTAATTAAATAGGATTTTAGATAATTAATTTGGTGTTCAAATTATTTTAGAATATATGTTGATTAGTTTTATGATTAATTTTCTTTATAAGTGTGTTTTCTATGATGTGCTAGTCTTGTACATATTTGACCAAATATGTTATATGAATAATAAATGTTATATTTTATTGTTTTATATATTATTCTAAAAATAATAGTATATTACTGTAAATATTTTAAAGAATAAGATTTAGGAGATTTTACGTGTATATGTAAGTTGGTAATTAATATGATATTTTCTCGTGTGTGTGACTAATATTAAATGTATGTGCACTTAATTATATTTAATTATTTCTAAATATATCTTATTTTATAAATAATTATATTGAGATAATAGTAATATTATGTTTGATTTTCTTTATTTTTATATACTTATTTTGGAATTGTGATTTTATACATATATTTATTATGATTTATTAATTAACATAAAATATTGTTGTAATTAACATAAAATATGAGAGTTTGGGTTGTTAATAATATGTATTTTTTTAAAAGGTTAATTATTTTAATTACTCTAATTTATCATATATTAGTTATGAAATATTAGTAATGTTTTGAAAATTTAATGATGTTTGGAAGAGTATTAAAAATGCGATTAAGTAAGAAAAATAAAAATAAATAAGGAGACCAATGAGCTTGACCCATGTGAACCCTAAAAAAATAAGAAAGGGAGCTTCAACATTCGCCACAACAACACCCTATCATTTGGCACTGGTGATCGATAGCTGTTCCTGAAAAGTTTCTCCTTTCTCGTCCAAATTTCAGTATGTTGTTTTATTCATTGAGCTAGTCAAATAAACATACTTCCTCATACTTCTCCTTTTATAAAATTCCTTAGTTTGTATCGTTCTTCTTCACCGTAAATCCGACTTGAGTGAAACCAACGCCAAAACTACCGTGCGAAAAGTGACTATATTATCCACTGATTGGTTTTCTCATTTATGGTAGTTTTTCTTGACCGAATTTCGAATTTAGTTTTTAGAGTAGTTTCTTATAATTTATTTTTGACGTTTACCCATAAACTATCGAGTTAGATGGATTGAAGGACAAAGAGTCAAAGAACAAAGACCGTTTGCTCGTGGAACCTTATTTGTGTGTAAAAGCATCGAAATAAGATAAGGGGTGAGAGAGCGTTTGAATTCATGAGTATAATATATTGTGAGATGAACGGGAAAACCGTATTTGCCAACAATTCATCCAGGGCTCGCTACGTACGACAGTAGCCCTTTGAGGGATAAATTAATTAATGTGCAAATTTGGAAATAGTGAGATTAAAATATAGAATAGAAATATTTGTAAGGTGTTGATTGATTTAATTTCTTTAAATGTGTGGTATTTGATGTTATTGTGATATTGAGTGACGAATTAATTTTATATATATGTTTGATTAAATGAGTTTATGTGATCTGATAATAAAAGATGGATGTCTTGTGATAATTTTATGTGATGACAATGATATATGAATAATAATTGTGATTTTATAAATTTGTGATAAGTTTATGTGATGAGACGATTGATGATAGTGATGCTCTAAATTTGTGATAAGTTATGTAATGATGATGATGTGCGATTTATAATAGTGATGTTATGAATTTGTGATGAAAATATTGAAGTAACCCCAGATGAAATAACTGTGATTCCAATTTGAATTTGAGATGACGGTCTTAATAGAGTATCATAGGCCAACGAGGGGAGAAAATAAATATTGAGAATTTATGAAGTGGAGATTATTTTGTTATCATATAGGTAGGGCCTGACAAGCCTACTGATTCCGAAGAAGTACAACTGAATTGAGCCTGATAGTGGCGGTCTGCTATTGAGCCTGAAGGCAATATTGTTAGACCTTGGAGGTATTTGGGTGGGGAATTCCTAGGTGACTAGGAGGTAGCACTCCAAATGTCAGGAGCTACCATGCAACACACGTTTACCTCGACTGTCGCGTATATGTGTCTCGGGTTGAGTTAAGGGGATCAGTGAGGACAGGGCCAATTTGAATTGTCCGTCCACCGGGATGGTGGCATAGTATCAGACCTCCTTACCAAGTACTTCAGAGTTAGAATGGTAAGATATTGTGAAGTAGAGTCTAAGCTCATTCATAGCATTGCATTATCTTATGATTGTTTTGTTGTGATTAATATGTGTCGTGTGTGATAATAATTCTTCTTAGATGATTTGATGTTATAGTGAAATGTATTGACTTTCCTTGAGTGGTTTTGACTTTATAATGTTATGTTTTTCTTTGAAGAATGTTTGTCTAATATGATTAATTGCGTGTTCTTCTTAATTATAATATACTATCAACATGATATCAAAACTCACCTCCTTAATTGTTTTTGTTTGACTGGCTTGGCCCTAAGTCTTGAAGTTCAAGTTTGGGAGGAACCCCACTCTGATAGGTGATACCGGGAATTAAGAGTTGTAATGTGTAATTTAGTTATCTAATTACAAATGACTTTTTATATGAAAACCTTAGTACCAATAAGTCTTGGGAATTAAATCAAGAAATTCAAGTTAAATCAAATTCATTGAATTTTAATTGAGGAACAAAGTTGAATTGTTACATCTATATTTAGAGAAACGTGATATCCTAAAATAGATATAAAAGTTTTTATTTTCTTCAACAGATTTTCTTCATCCACCGCGAGTTTTCTTCAAATAATTTAGTATAAATTATTTTAAACCTTATTTTGGGGTTTAGGGTGTCACAATAGATATTATTTCCCAAATTTTGTTGTGTTGATAATATTATTAGATCTTTATAATCTATAATAGTTCACTCTAAACAATTTTTTTTGAAAATTCCGAATAAAATCAAAAATTAAAACCCAACAAAACATAAAAATTTGATACCAACCAAACTTAACATATATCCACGGAACAATCAAACAAGTCAAATAAAATGAAAAACAATAAATGATAAATAGAAAATATAATTTATAATTTGCAAAAACATAAAAATCATACTTCATGAACCAATCTTATTGATGTAATTATTACATACGAGAAGTGTTTTTGTCAAACACAAATTGATTGGAATAAAAATAATACTTATGTTCAAACTTTTAGTGTTTCCTTGGTGGTGGAGGTGGAGGTTTGCAACAAGGGGGGTTAGTACATATGATAGGTACACATTCTATTGTTCATTTTCCACAACAAGGTGGTAAACTTGCTTGAACATTACAAATATGAGCACACACAATAGCAACAAGAAAGAGTACATACTTCAAGAACATCTTCATTATAGTTTCCACTTTCTGACCAAGCTTGGTCTGCGAAGAAAAGCAATGTTGATATGTTATAATTAATGGTACGTTAAAACAATGTTAACTTATTTATAGAGAAAAATAAAATTCTCTATATATTGCAATCCATAATTTGTTTTATCAAATTAAAATGTTTTTTATTTGTTTACCGATTTCTCAAATCTTAATATTTTTTTACTAAACTATAATAACGTACAACTGATACCAAATTTGATATCCCATACATAATCATATAGGCAAATTATGGTAAAATTAAATAAAAATTTTGAAATGTGTTTTAACTCCGAAAAGTAAACATTAAACACGTTGACACAAAAACAATTCATAAATGGATATATAATAGTTGATTTTTTGACAGTATGATCCAGAAAATCATCCTTGCATAAATATGATTAATTTGTGATAAATATAAATTATATTATTATGTAACAAAATTTAAGAATTTAATTGGTATAAGACCAATATCGTGATTGAGTAAGTAAATAAATATTTATATTTACATTTATGATCTGTGTTGTGCTCCAGAATATAACTGTCAATACTATAGATATATATATAAATATGTTACATCTAAATTTTAATAGCCGTTGTTTGTGTTGAATGAGTCATGAGATCTTCCTAATTTAAGGCTTGGACACCATTGCTAACGCTTACTTTTTTATAGCAAAAAAATATCTTAATTTTAATAAGATTATACATAAAAATTTACTTCAAAAAATATACATGTACTATAATTTATAATAAATTATTTGAAGAAAACTCGCGGCGGATGAAGAAAATCTGTTCAAGAAAGTATTAACTTTTATATCTATTTTAGGATATCACGTTTCTCTAAATACATATGTAACAATTCAACTTTGTTCCTCAATTAAAATTCAATGAACTTGATTTAACTAGAATTTCTTGATTTAATTCCCAAGACTTACTCGTACTAAGGTTTTCATATAAAAAGTCATTTGTAATTACATAAGTAAAATACACATTACAACTCTTAATTCCCGGTATCACCTATCAGAGCGGGGTTCCTCCCAAACTTGAACTTCAAGACTCATTAACCTGTAACGTGATTTCGCAAACGAAGGGCCAAGCCAGTCAAACACAAACAGTGAAGGAGGTGAGTTTTGAAATCATGTTAATAGTATAATATAAGTAAGGAGAACACGCAATTAATTCTAAATAAACCGTATCATAAGACAAACATTCTTCAAATAAAAACATAACATTATAAAGTCAAAACCACTCAAGGAAAGTCAATACATTTCACTATAACATTAAATCATCTAAGAAGAATTAATATCGCACATGACACATATTAATTACAACAAAACAATCACAAGAAAATGCAATGCTATGCATGAGCTTAGACTCTACTTCACAATGTGGTACCATTCTAACTCTGAAGTACTTAGTTAGGAGGTCTGATACTATGCCACCATCCCAGTGGACGGACAATTCAAATTGGCCCTGTCCTCATAGATCCCCTCAACACACCCCGAGACACATATACACGACAGTCGAGGTAAACGTGCGTTGCATGGTAACTCCCGACATTTGGAGTGCTACCTTCAAGTCACCTAGGAATTCCCCACCCGAATACCTCCAAGGTCTAACAATCTTGCCTTAAGGCTCAACAGTAGACCGCCACGATCAGGCCCAATTCAGTTGTACTTCCCAGGAATCGCTAGGCTTGTCAGGCCTTACCTATATGATGACAAAATAATCTCCACTTCACAAATTCTCAATATTTATTTTCTCCCCTCGTTGGCCTATGATACTCCATTAAGACCGTCATCTCAAACATAAATTGGAATCACAATTATTTCATCAGAGGTTATTTTAATCTTTTCATCACCAATTCATAACATCACTATTATAAATCACACATCATCACATTACATAACTCATCTAATCAAACATATACATAAAATTAATTCGACACCCAATATCACAATAACATCAAATACCACACATTTAAAGAAATTAAATCAATCAACACCTTCTAGATCTTTCTATTCTATATTTTAATATCACAATTGCCGTATTTTCACATTAATTAATTTATCTCTCAAAGGGCTACTGCCGTACGTAGCAACCCCCAGATGAATCGTTGGGAAATACGATTTTCCCGTTCATCTCACAATATATTATAATCATGAATTCAAACGCTCTCTCACCCCTTACCTTAAATCAAAAAAACAATCAGTGGATAATATAGCCACTTTTCGCACGGTCGTGTTGGCGTTGGTTTCACTCAAATCGGAGTTACGGTGAAGAAGAACGGTGCAAATTAACGAATTCTACAAGTGGAGAAGTCGGGTATTTTAGAGAGAAATTGGGATGGTTAAAAATTTGAGAAAATGTGTTTAATTGACCAACTAAATAAGTGAAAGAACACACTGAAATTTGGACGAAAACGGAGAAAATTTTCTGGGACAGCTATCGATCACCGGTATGGATTTGCTATTTTTTTTTTCCAGTTGCGGCTGGTTCTTCATTGTTATGCGGCTGCCTTCAGCTTTTACAGTGCAGCTCTATTTGGGTTATATTTGACCTTTTTTATATATATTAGTTATTATTAACCTTGAACCCCATTTTATTTTTTATTTCAATTTTTTTTCGATATATTTTTTTTTCTCAAGACCCAACTAATTACATAGTTATTTTAATTTATTTACTTTCCACTAAAATAATATCTTCCAAATAATTAAATTAAAAGATTATTACATGATGAGAATAGTTAAAATGACAAAATAAATAAATATAACATTAGTATTTTATATAAGTCACCAAATCAATTAAATATGTATAAAACTAATACATCATAGAAAACACACATATGAAGAGAATTAATCATAAAACTGATCAACATATATTCTAAAATAATATAAACACCAAATTAATTATTTAAAATATTATTTCATTTATAAAACAGTTTGTTATAAAATTTGGGGTGTTACACTACCTGATTCAATTTGGTTTGGTAACTTGTTCTATCTTCTAGTAAATAATTATTTATCTTATTTGCTACTTGGAAAATCTATGCTTTCATTTGTTGTAACTCTTAAGTGATGAGTATTAATTCAAAATAAAATATAATTGTGATTAAATTGGAGCAATTAGACTTCTATGAGAATATGTTTCATGTTTAGACTCATCATTTGAGTTATGAGATGAACATAAAACCTTGGTGCTAATTTTTGGATTAGTTATGTGAATCTGTATATGCCCATGTAAATATGAAATTGTTTGTGTTTCAAGTGTTCTAATTGTTGAGAATTGGTGTATAGAGTTTAGAGTAGTTGAAAGCATCTAAAAGTGAAATAGTTATATATTTCTTCAATCGGATTGTTGATTATATAATGATGTTAGTGTCATTTCTTTTGTTGTTGTAACTATTTGTAAATTAAAAATAAATTATTGTGAATGTGTAATTAAGTGAGTTTTTAACTTGAAGTAAGGAGTAGGAGATGTGGCGCCGCCTTCGCACTCCTGAACCACGTTAAAGATATTTTTAATTATCCATTTCTGAATTTGAATGACTGCAGTTATAGTTACCTTAAGTAGTTGACTACATGAGTAGGAGGGACTAGCTACACCGATGACTCAATGTCGATAAAAGAGGCAACGATAACCCATTGTTATTATTGTTATAGATACTTATTAATTTTATTGTGGAAATAGTTAGGTGCTCATCTTTTATACGACTTTGAGTGATTATGAGTCTTATGTGACATCAATGTTGAATGCTAATAACTGATTACGTGACGCGAATATTAGGTTGGTGGTGTGTACTTAAATTAAACATTAAATTAAGTATGTTTAATCTTCTAAGTAGTTTGCTTAAAATGAATAAGGACATTGCGTTACTATGTTATTTGTTCTATATTCTATCATTTCATAAGGACTAGAACTATTGTATGGGTTCTATAAATGAATTTTGTTTATAGGACTTTGAAAATTTAGTTGGAATTTGAGTGTGGTTAACTATATATGAAAATATTGATCTTATTTCACTATGATTATACACCCAATTTTTTTTAAAGATTAAGTAATTGTATGTCATTGAGTTGTTATATGCATTTCTATTTGTAATTCTGGAAACTGTGAAATTTTTTTAAATGTTTTTCTATATGTCTAACTTTTGTGAAACCTGTAGATTAATTATTGTTGGATTTAGACATTCTTTAAGGAGAGTAAAACTAATACAATATTGTTTGAGAAGTTAGTTGAACTTGAAAGTATATTTGATATACGTGTTATTTGATGCAACAGAATGTGGTATGTTGATGTTAAATATGACGTTTTTAATAGATTTATTGTGTCATGCTAGCCTATTATGCTAAACTAATTGATTTTTGACATATTGTACTTAAATGAATATTGAATGCCTTAAAAATATTTATAGACTAAGTTTGAATGTTGAGGATGGTTAGTTATATATTAGTTGTGTATTGTTCACTACAAATTTCGAGGACGAAATTTCTTTTAGGAGGGGAGAATTGTAACACTCCAAATTTTACAATAAACTATTTTATTAATTAAATAGGATTTTAGATAATTAATTTGGTGTTGAAATTATTTTAGAATATATGTTGATTAGTTTTATGATTAATTTTCTTTATAGGTGTGTTTTCTATGATGTGCTAATCTTGTACATATTTGACCAAATATGTTATATGAATAATAAATGTTATATTTTATTATGTTATATATTTTTCTAAAAATAATAGTATATTAGTGTAAATATTTTAAAGAATAAGATTTAGGATATTTTCTCGTGTGTTTGACTAATATTAAATGTATGTGCACTTAATTATATTTAATTATTTCTAAATATATCTTATTTTAATTATTAATTTTATAAGTAATTATCTTGAGATAGTAGTAATATTATGTTTGATTTTCTTTATTTTTATATACTTATTTTGGAATTGTGATTTTATATATATATATATATATATATATATATATATATATATATTATGTTTTAGAAATTAACATAAAATGTTGTTGTTATATTTATTTATTTTATAATTTTGACTATTCTCTAATGATAGTATTATTATAACGTGAGCATTTTGAAAAATAAGTATAATTATAGTGATTAATTTGAATATGAGAGTTTGGGTTGTTAATAATATGTATTTTTTTAAAAGGTTAATTATTTTAATTACTCTAATTTATCATATATTAGTTATAAAATATTGGTAATGTTTTGAAAATTCAATGATGTTTGGAAGAGTATTAATAACGAGATTAAGTAACAATTAATTTTGTTTTAGCAAAATAAAAATAATAGTAGTAAAACATATAATAAATAAGGAGACCAATGGGCTTGACCCATGTGATCAATAACTGCTCCAGAAAATTTTTTCCGTTCTCGTCCAAATTTCAGTATGTTGTTTTATTCATTTAGCTAGTCAAATAAACATACTTTCTCAGATTTTTAACCATCCCAATTTCTCTCTAAATTACCCGACTCCTCCGTTTATAAAATTCCTTATTTTGTATCGTTCTTCTTCACCGTAACTCCGATTTGAGTGAAACCAACGCCATAACGACCGTGCGAAAAGTGGCTATATTATCCACTGATTTATGGTAATTTTCTTGACTGAATTTCGAATTTATTTTTTAGAGTAGTTTCTCATAATTTATTTTTGACTTTTACCCATAAACTGTCGAGTTAGATGGATTGAAGGACAAAGAGTCAAAGAACAAAGACTATTTGATCGTGGAATCTTATTCTTGTGTAAAAGCGTCGAAATAAGGTAAAGGGTGAGAGAGCGTTTGAATTCATGAGTATAATATATTGTGAGATGAACGGCAAAACCGTATTTCCCAACGATTCATCTGGGGCTTGCTACGTACGGCAGTAGCCCTTTGAGGGATAAATTAATTAATATGAAAATATTGAAATTGTGAGATTAAAATATAGAATAGAAATATTTGTAAGGTGTTGATTGATTTAATTTCTTTAAATGTATGGTATTTGATGTTATTGTGATATTGAGTCTCGAATTAATTTTATGTATATGTTTGATTAGACGAGTTTATATGATATGATAATAAAAGATGGATGTGTTGTGATAATTCTATGTGATGATGATGATGTATGAATAATAATTGTGATTTTAAAAATTTGTGATAAGTTTATGTGATGAGGTACGATTGATGATAGTGATGCTCTAAATTTGTGATGAATTAATAGTGATGTTATGAATTGGTGATGAAAATATTGAAGTAACTTCTGATGAAATAATTGTGATTCCAATTTGTGTTTGGGATGACGGTCTTAATGGAGTATCATAGGCCAACGATGGGAGAAAATAAATATTGAGAATTTGTGAAGTGGAGATTATTTTGTCATCATATTGGTAGGGCTTGACAAGCCTAGCGATTCCGAGGAAGTACAACTGAATTGAGCCTGATCGTGGCGGTCTACTGTTGAGCCTTAAGGCAAGATTGTTACACCTTGAAGGTATTCGGGTGGGGAATTCCTAGGTGACTTGGAGGTAGCACTCCAAATGTCGGGAGCTACCATGCAACACATGTTTACCTCGACTGTCGCATATATGTGTCTCGGGTTTAGTTGAGGGGATCTATGAGGACAGGGCCAATTTGAATAGTCCGTCCACCGGGATGGTGGCATAGTATCAGGCCTCCTAACCAAGTACTTCAAAGCTAGAATGGTACCACATTGTGAAGTAGATTCTAAGCTCATGGATAGCATTTCATTTTCTTGTGATTGTTTTGTTGTGATTAATATGTATTGTGTGCGATAATAATTCTTCTGAGATGATTTGACTTTATAGTTAAATGTATTGACTTTCCTTGAGTGGTTTTGACTTTATAATGTTATGTTTTTCTTTGAAGAATGTTTGTCTAATGATACAATTTATTTAGAATTAATTGCGTGTTCTCCTTACTTATATTATACTATTAACATGATTTCAAAACTCACCTCCTTCGTTGTTTGTGTTTTACTGGCTTTGCCCTGCGTTTGCGAAATCGCATTACAGGTTAATGAGTCTTGAAGTTCAAGTTTGGGAGGAACCCCGCTCTGATAGGTGATACCGGGAATTAAGAGTTGTAATGTGTATTTTACTCATGTAATTACAAATGACTTTTTATATGAAAACCTTAGTATGAGTAAGTCTTGGGAATTAAATGAAGAAATTCTAGTTAAATCAAGTTCATTGAATTTTAATGGAGGAACAAAGTTGAATTGTTACATCTGTATTTAGAGAAACGTGATATCCTAAAATAGATATAAAAGTTTTTATTTTCATGAACAGATTTTCTTCATCCGCCGCGAGTTTTCTTCAAATAATTTAATATAAATTATTATAAATGTTATTTTGGGGTTTAGGGTGTCACACATACAAAAACTAAATATTAATGATCACAATTAAATTTTCAACCTGTACAAAAAAAAGGTAACTGTAATTTTAAAAAAGTAAGGAACACCCAATGTGATTTATCAAGAATACCCCAATTTAATAATATATGCAGTCATGATATTCGTTACAAAGTCTTAATTGTATCATAATACTATAAGTCATAAGTTTGTAATATACTATCATGAATCATCATATTGGACTTTAAAATACTGTTATCCCGTGTGAACATAAATACAAAAGAGGACTACAAAACAAGGTCACGAAGCTATGAAAATTTCATGCATCTCATTTTTCGTATGTGAAAACTATGAAATAATAAGTATGAGAAATAATATTAATGAGTTCTTGGAAGGGGAATGGAAAAGTTTAAAAAGTTTTCATAAGTCTGAAAAAATTAATGCAAATCTAAATTTCTTCTTTAAACATAAACATGGTGTATTCAATTCAACATAAAGAATTATATCATGACTGTGAATTAGAGCCACACTCGTGTGACTCGCCGATGTAATTTTGACTTTTGAGTCAGACAGGTCGTTAGTGTTGTAACGATTGTTTCCTAAACTAGTGTTTCTCTTCGAAACACACTATAACTCACCATAGATAATGTATGCTATATCAAATTAGTATGATTTATTAAACAGGAAATAAAACACATTAATACATTCTTAAGAAAATGCACATTAGAAATTGATGCACAATTTTCTATATTTTTAAAACTACATAATTCAATTTTTATATGCATGATCATTAAGATAAGATAAGAAAGTTGTAACATCCCGATTTTCTTAAGAAAGTTTTTATATGCACGAGTGTATTTTTTTATATTCTTTTTTTAAAAAATAAATTAATTAATGCTTTTAGATGAAATTTTTAATGTCGTAACACCACAACAAAGGTCAACATTAATTACAAACAGCAGAAATGGTTTTGAACAAAAGTCCAAATTATCCAAATATAAAATACACCGGCTACAATAGTTTGTTTCAATTACAAAAGTTCCCTTTTTACAACAACTTTGAAATAAGAAAGGGAAAATAAATAAAATTCTTAATTAAAACCCTAAGTTGATCATTAATCTAACTGAGGGTGACTAGGTACTAAGAATCCACGAGCGGCATCAATCCCCATTGCTTTCGGTAACAAAACCAACCCATCGTTGTGCTACGCCTTAGATCGACCCTGGTTCTCATCTGAGGGCAAAGCCCAGATTTCCACAAAATTGTAAAGGGTCACCAACCGAAATTAACAAATACCACATAGCATTATATTTTGAATGCACAAAATCACTTTTCAACTTAGCATGCATCTAGAAAAGGGTTTGCATATGCTAAACATGCATAAATAAGGTTGAAAAATGAAGTTTTTAACAAAATTGCATTGTTGTATTCGAATACAGTATGCTTGTATTCGAATACAGTATGCTTGTATTCGAATACAGCATTCCATTAAACTGTATTCGGCTACAGCCTCTGTGTAGTTGACTACACTTTCAAAAATTCAAGTCAGAGGCAAAAACCATTGAACTGTATTCGACTACAACCTTCTTGTATTCGAATACAACTATAAAAATGACAGATTTTCAGTTTTGAAACATTTCAAAATCATTCTAACACTTTCAACACCCAATCAATTAATCACCATCATCAAATACAATCCCAATCACACACCACAATCAAGTACGCATAAACAACCATCACAGTATATCAAGCATGACTCACGTGCAAGCACCCTAATGCAATTCGTATATGCCAATGCACATATATATATATATATTGAGTTAGTAAGTATATATATATATAAGTGAGAAGAAAGGAGAAGGAGAAACATTTTTCCCCTGCCCACGTACGCCATCCTCTCCTTCTTTCTCTTTTCCGAAACCATTGTGTTGGTGGTTTTCAAAACCGCCAAACACAAACCTCCTCTTTTCTTCGACTTCGGAGCTTCATCTCGCAAAGTGACATAAGGGAAAGTTGCTCACCTCCACACTACGGTGCTAGTGAGCCAACTAAGGAAGCGTCGTGCGAAGCGAAGTTTTACCGGAATTTAATCGCGGTGCCGTAATCGGCCGTTAAAGCTACAACGAAGGTAAGGGCTCCTTCCAAATTTCTAGCTTGCATATAGGACTCTATATGTGTATTTGTGGGGTTTGATTTTTATGGGATTATGTGTGAATTTGGGGAAAAGGAATTTAATGGGTTTTATGTGAGTTGTGGAAAAGGAATTTGGTGGTTTGTGTTTAAAGATTTTGAGTTTTGATTTGGTGTATTATGGTTGAAAATGTTTGGAAAATAAATTTGGTTGGTTTGAGGTGAGATATTGTGAGAAATGAATTTAATGCATTTTGTGGGTAAAATTGTGAAATTGAATTTAATGAGTTTTGAGGTTTGGGTGATGGGGATTTTTGCTTGGTAGGGTTGATATGTTTATTGGTAATATTATGAATGTGGAAATTGCCTTGATGTTTGAGGATGTGGGATTTTGAATATATACAATTTATGTGTGGATTTTGATTTGGAGTGAATTGTGAATTGTGGATTAAATTGAGGTGGTTTGTAAGGGAATTTATGGAGATTAGTGTGGATGTGTTTATTTGTTCATAATTGATATTATGAATTATTGTGGTTTGCTTATGTTTGTATTTGTGGTGATCATGTTTTGATGTGATATTGTGTTCAAAACTGCTTTTTGGCGTGTTTGAGGTGTCGAGGCACGATGTTTAAGTGGTGATCGTGATGGGCCACGAGATGATGCCATGTGAATAGTTTGTTCATCTTATCCTTGCAGGGATTTTCACGTCGTGCTGATCGGTGAGCGATTGCATGCATAGAAAGTTGGGCTAATCTGTGAGAGATTGCACTCAAGTTGTGCTAATCTGTGAGAGATTTCACTCGTGTAAGTTGTGCTAATCTGTGAGAGATGGCACTCGTGTAAGTTGTGCTAATCTATGAGAGATTGCACTGTAGTTGTGCTAATCTGTGAGAGATTGCACTCATGTAAGTTATGTTGATCAGTGAGCGATCGCATGCATTCGTTTGTGAGATATCGTACAATTATGCGTGAATTGTGCCGTGTTTGATGTGTTATGATGATTGTATATACATACTGTGATGGTTGTATATGCATACTCGATTGTGGTGTGTGAATTGTGCCGTGTTAGTGGTTGTGATTGATTTAATTCGTGGTGAAATTGTTAGAATGAATTTGAGAGTGTTTGAATGATGTGGAAATGTTTCAAAATTAAAAATCTGCTATTTGTACAGGTGTATTGGACTACACATAGGTTGTAGTCGAATATAGATGAATGATTTCGCTACTGACTTGAATTTGTTGAAGTGTATTCGACTACACAAGGTGCTGTAGTCGAATACAGTAGTGTTGTCGGTGCTATTTTTGCTGTTTTTCTGCTGTTTTTGCAATTGTATTCGACTACACAGGTTGTATTCGGATACAGCAGTGCAGTTTGGTCCAAAACTTCATTTTTGAACCTTGTTTATGCATGCTAAGTTGAAACGTGATTTTGTGCATTTAAAATTGAATGCTATGTGGTATTTGGTAATTTCGAATTGGTGACCCTTTACAACTTTTGTGGAAATCTGGGCTTTGCCCTCAGATCAGAACCAGGGTCATCTAAGGGGTGACGTGGCGATGGGTTGGTTTGTGATCGAAAGCAGTGGGGCTTGATGCCGCTCGTGGATTCTTAGTACCCTGTCACCCTCAAATCGATTAATGATCAACTTAGGGTTGTAATCAAAAATTTTATTTATTTTCCCTTTCCTATTTCAAAGTTGTTGTTGTAAAAAGGGAACTTGTGTATTTCACACAAAGCATTTTAGTCGGTGTATATTTTACTTTGGATTTTTGCTCAAAACCATTTCCGCTGTTGTAATTAATTTTAACCTTTGTCGTGGTGATACGACTCAAATATTTTATCCAAGAGTATTTTCTTTATTTATGGATTTAACTTGGGATTTTTATCACTTTATTTTGAAAAAAAATACACTCGCGCTTTTAAAAATCGGGGTGTTACATTGTGGTATCAGAGCTTTGGTTTAAATTTCTTTGGGGTTGTGAGTTGGGTGTCCTAAGCTGATCAAGAGTCGAGGTTAGGGGTATCAAGTTACTGGAGTCCACGTGTACTTTGTGTTTGTTGTCTTGGGTCAAGCATGATGTGCTTAAGTAGTTGTTGTTTCTTATACGAAACAGGGTGCCTTGTAGCACTTTAGTTGGAAGAGTGGTTAAGATATAGAACATTAGTCGACTATGGTCGACAAGTGTCTCTAAATTCCTTAAACGTATCAGTCTGGGAAAGACAGGGTTGAAGCGAATCATGACGGCATGGGATTTATGACGTGATTCCATGGATACAGAGGCTATGCTATTGGTGTTAACTCGAAGATGTTATTGTGTAAGGACAGATAGAGGATTTCAAGTAAAGATCTAAGTGGAGACATTTTTTTAAGAAAAGTATTAGATGTTTTCTTGGTAGATTTCATGACGAGACTGGGTGAAGTTTGACAACTGTCAAAGAGATGTGAACACCATGGAACTATTGAGAAGATGAGGCTTCCATTTGGAATAGCATTTAGTGCTTAGGTGTCAACTAAGGAAGCTTGTATTGAAGTTAAGGTGCGTTATGTTGGAACCAAGTTGGTCTTACATATAGAGTTTTGATGTTAACAAAAGTATTTTTTGAGAACAATATATTTGACTTCAAAGAGTATGAAAGAAGATTCATGTTTTTGAAGAAAATCTAAAATAAGATTTGATTCAAATTTATAATTGAAGAAAATCTTAAATAAGATTTGATTCAAAATTATAATTGATGAAAATATAAAATAAGATTTGATTCAAATTTATAATTGGAGAAAATCTTTGACCAAGTTCAAAAGAAAATATGGTCAAGATTTGAAGAATATTTGAAGAAGATTTGAAGAAGATTTGATTAAGATTTGAAGAATATTTGAAGAAGATGTAGTGAAGATTTGATTAACATTTAATGAAGATTTGAAGAATATTTGATCAACATTTAATGAAGATTTGAAGAAGATTTGAAGAATATTTGATCTATATTAATGAAGATTTGAAGAATATTTGATCAAAATTTTAATGAAGATTTGAAGAATATTTGATCAACATTTAATGAAGATTTGAAGAATATTTGATATGAAGAATTTACAAAGTCAATCTACACAAAATTGGAACAGAATAATTCTGAAGAATTTACAAAGTCAATCTACACAAAATAGGAACATAATCAATTTGAAGAATTTACAAACTCAATCTAAACAAGATACAATTCAGAATTAAATAAGGACTAAATTGAAGCCCAAATTTTCACTATAAATAGACACTCAAGGCTGAAGGAGAAAAGCATCAAAAAGTAGAAAAGAGTATAAGAACTCAAGCTCAAGATTTCGAATTCATCTTAGGGTTCAAAGAGAGAAACACTTGTTCGAATGAGAAATATTTTCTGAGTGTTCTTTTCTTAGATTGTGAGAGTATTATTATTATTATCAGCTTTGTTAGAAGCAACTACTCAAGTTTCAATCTCTTGTATCCAACCCGATAATGGTTTAGTTCCTTCTTCAATCTGGGGTTGTCAGGTTGTTAGGAGAAAACTTGGCTTGTAGGGTCAAGGTGGTGTTGTTCCACAAAAGTCTGGGGTTGTCAGGCTATTTGGGAAGACTGGCTTGGAGGGTTAGGTGCTTTGTAATTCATGGTTTTTGAATTAGTGGATTAAAGCCTTCTGAATGAAGGGACTGGATGTAGCCATGTTAGTGGTGAACCAGGATAATTCTACGCGTCAAATTATTTATGCTTTCATTGCTTGCTGCCTCTAAATCTTATTGCTTCTAATCCAAATAAGTCACCAAAACCAAACTAATTTTTAATTATTTATAAATTATCAAAAAAGTTATCAACCTTGTGCAAACACAATTCAACCCCCCCTTCTCGTGTTTGCACCTTCACGTTACACATTAGGAGTGAATACTACCTTGGTTAGGCAAATGATACTTTGAGGAATAGTTGATACCTTGAGGGGTAAGGTAGAGCATTCGAATTAAGCTAGATTCGTGACTTAGATTGTTAAGTATGAATCTAATGACGATTATAGGAGTGAGACTATATATTTGTTGGTAAGTGACAAATCTTTGTGTGGTTTAGGAGAAAATAAGTATGAATAGTTATCTTAGAGGAAACTATTGTCGCGTAAGTGTGAATTTTGAGTGATGTTTGGGTTAACAAAATGAGTTAAGTCTTGATGTATTGAACCACATATTGTTATTAAGTAGAATTGGAAGTACAGAGTACAGGAATACTTAGAGATTGTTGCAATGTAAGCATTGAGAGTCTATTAAAGGATGGTAAACACTAGGGGAGTGAGAATATTTTGACAAGTTAGAGGGATTAATCAAGATTTGATTTAAGACCCTGTGATGGTTAATCCTTAAGTCAACGATTCAAATCCACAAGGTTGGATGGAGGATCAAGTGACACCTTAAACTTGTATGATCGAGGGAGTTGAGGTAGGCAAGTGATAAATGATTCATGTTATGGATGGGGGTGTTTGAAGCTTTATTGATAATGTTGTGTTATGATTAGAAGAGTTTTATTAGTGAGATTACTAAGACGGTTAGAGTCAATGATAAATAAGACCTTGTATTGGATCTTAAGATGGTATGGATAAATTTAGACGGTGTAATGAGTATTTGAAGATTTCAGGGACCAGATTTTATGAATTTATTCGAATGACATAGCGTGAATAAGAAGAAATCTAACAAATGATGTATGGTTTAGTTGTTGTTCTTGGGAAGGCAAGCGTTAAGATTTGAAATGACTGTTTCAGTTACTGCAAAGTTACTGGGAAGGTATGTGGATCTTGGAAAAAGGTTACTGCAAAGTTATGAGGATGAAGTTTAAAGATAATTATTCTTTAGGAGATGCTTATTAGGAACGTTTGAGAATTAGTTCTTTAGGACGTTTGATTGTCGGGAGTCTTTTAGTTGGTACCTTGGTGAAGATTGAGAATGAATAAGAAAATCCAGAGAGTGAACCAAATGTTGGAAAACGTGCCATGAGAACTTGTAGGAGCATCACATGGATATGGGGCTTATATCAACTAAGGATTCATGAAATGAATTATCCATCCGAAAATCATACATAAGAGTTAAATGTTTGTTGGGTAGGGAGAATTGAACATGGAATGAAAGAGTTTGGTGGGAACTAGTAAGGCTCAATTTATTGAAATTACTATAATGAAGCAAGACGAAGTATGATGGCAGATGAGCTAAGAAAAATAAAGGACTCTAGATGTTGGCCACATGGATGGCTGAATGACGGTAGAGGTGAAAAGTGTTTTGAGATATATTTCAGATGTAGAATATTTCTTAGGAAGTTGAAAATTTGGAGGAATTAAGATTTTGTTGAATCGTTGAAGAAATTTTTAAAGACCAGGATGACAAGCTTATCTGAAGGAAGAAAAGTTTAATAGTAAGAGGAAAGACAAAAAGAAAATCAAGTTAAGTTGGATGATATTTTGAGATATGACACACTATGGGGTGTACCGATTGTGTCTATCAAAGAAGAGAGCAAATTTTGGAAAAAGACATACAAGATAAGTAATGATTTCAAAATAATGAAGATATATCAAGGTTTGAGGTAGAGATTTAAGGTTTGTATAAATGGAAAACTGATGGAGTGAATACAATGTGTTTGACCTGTCATAATGAAAAGATAATCAACAAGCTGCAAATAAAGGACGTGACAAAATTGAGAAGTATCAGAATGAATGTTGGCAACAGATGTAGGAAAATTAATTTCGGGTTTAAGTAGAATTGCGAAGTATGAAGGAAATTGACTAGTGAAACGTGAATTTGAGGTGTTAGGAATGAGACAAATGTAGGCCTTAACTAGTGAATGAAATTCAAATTGGATTTTTTTTTGTTGGAGATGTGACTCTGGAAATGAAGCACTAAACCTAAAGGAAGTTTGTGTGATGTGGGTGGTATAACCCTGACATGTTGTCGAAAATATTTAAGGAAACTTTGATCACCAATGGGATGTTGAGAGGTGATTATTAAGGTTATAATTAGACCAACATTCTGATGAGAACACTTCGGTTTGGTGTAGTTGTGTGACTAAAGAAAATCGAGGATTTGTGGACAATGGATTAACTAGGGTGTTCTCGGCGATAATGATTGTTTTATGCTCAGGGTATTGGTGAAATACTTAGTGTTTCAGTTTGGTACCTAATGGATGTTTGTACCAAGTGCACATATATGAGGCTATGTGACATAGTTTTGGGCGATTGTACTTTATTGATAAGAAGATAAGGGAAACTCAGTGGACCTTGAGAAGATCGTTAGACCGCTTGGGCCTCGTGATAGCTTTAAGTCCAAGTTGAAGGGAGCATTATTACAGTTAGGTTAAGATGGTCTAAGCCATCATCATGGCTTTTGGTTACTTATTGACAACTTAAGGTACTTATCATCCTTAATCTCTTGTTGATAGTAGACAAAATCATGTTGAATGGAACGGGAGAATCTTACCGGCTATGATAGTGCGTGAAGTTGTTAAGTAACATATGAGAAGGGATAGACGGCGCTTTCTTCCCGTTGGCATGACGAAACAAGTTCTAGCATGTATGTTGAGTTGGAGTGCAGACCTAGTGTGGTAATTACTCTTACTTTAAGTTTCGAGGACGAAACTTCTTTTTGGAGGGTAGTAATGTAAGACCCTTAATTTTAAACTCTAATTTATGCAATTTTAGTATATTTGGTGTTAAATTGCTGAGGCATTTAACCCAATTTTAATTCATTTTGTGAATTAAAATACCAAAACCATACTTTATTAGAGTTTGTTATATGTTTATTATATATATATTTATATATATATATATATATATATTTTTTTTTTTTTTAGATCGGGTTAAAATTATTCGTCGAAGAATAATTTATTTACGGTACAGAGAATTTAATACCGGACAGTTTTGTTAAAAATATCTCTGGTTGCTGAAAATTTTACCTGTCAATTGAGTTGCAACGGGAATAGATATTTTTATCAAAATAATTGGAGATGTGAGTAATGTATCTAAGAGTTGTAATTATTTGTTGGTTTGGAGATGTGAGTAAATTATATTATATATATATATAATATTTGGGAAGTTAGTATATATATATATATATATATATATTGAGTTAGTAAGTATATATATATATATATAAGTGAGAAGAAAGGAGAAGGAGAAACATTTTTCCCCTGCCCGCGTACGCCATCCTCTCCTTCTTTCTCTTTTTCAAAACCATTGTGTTGGTGGTTATCAAAACCGCCAAACACAAACCTCCACTTTTCTTCGACTTCGGAGCTTCATCTCGCAAAGTGACAGAAGGGAAAATTGCTCACCTCCACACTACGATGCTAGTGAGCCAACTTTGGAAGGGTCGTGCGAAGCGAAGTTTTACCGGAATTTAATCGCAGTGCCGTAATCGGCCGTTAAAGCTACAACGAAGGTAATGGCTCCTTCCAAATTTTTAGCTTGCATATAGGACTCTCTATGTGTATTTGTGGGGTATGATTTTGATGGGGTTATGTGTGAATTTGGGGAAAAGGAATTTAATGGGTTTTATGTGAGTTGTGGAAAAGGAATTTGGTGGTTTGTGTTTAAAGATTTTGAGTTTTGATTTGGTGTATTATGGTTGAAAATGTTTGGAAAATAAATTTGGTGGGTTTGAGGTGAGATGTTGTGAGAAATGAATTTAAATGAATTTTGTGGGTAAAATGGTGAAATTGAATTTAATGAGTTTTGAGGTGTGGGTGATGGTGATTTTTGCTTGGTAGGGTTGATATGTTTATGGGTAATATTATGAATGTGGAAATTGGCTTGATGTTTGAGGATGTGGGATTTTGAATAAATACAATTTATGTGTGGATTTTGATTTTGAGTGAATTGTGAATTGTGGATTAAATTGAGGTGGTTTGTAAGGGAATTTGTGGAGATTAGTGTGGATGTGTTTATGTGTTCATAATTGATATTATGAATGATTGTGGTTTGATTATGTGTGTATTTGTCGTGATTATGTTTTGATGTGATATTGTGTTCAAAACTGCTTTTTGGCGTGTTTGAGGTGTTGAGGCACGATGTTTAAGTGGTGACCGTGATGGGCCACGAGATGATGCCATGTGCATAGTTTGTTCATCTTATCCTTGCGGGGATTTTCGCGTCGTGCTGATCGGTGAGCGATTGCATGCATAGAAAGTTCGGCTAATATGTGAGAGATTGCATTCAAGTTGTGCTAATCTGTGAGAGATTTCACTCGTGTAAGTTGTGCTAATCTGTGCGAGATGGCACTCGTGTAAGTTGTGCTAATCTGTAAGAGATTGCACTCGTGTTAGTTGTGCTAATCTGTGAGAGATTGCACTCATGTAAGTTATGATGATCTGTGAGGGATCGCATGCATTCGTTTGTGAGAGACCGTACAATTATGCGTGAATAGTGCTGTGTTTGATGTGTTATGATGATTGTATATACATACTGTGATGGTTGTATATGCATACTCGATTGTGGTGTGTGAATTGTGCCGTGTTAGTGGTTGTGATTGATTTAATTGGTGGTGAAATTGTTAGAATGAATTTGAGAGTGTTTGAATGATGTGGAAATGTTTCAAAACTGAAAATCTGCTATTTTTACAGGTGTATTCGACTACACAAGGTGCTGTAGTCGAATACAGTAGAATGGAATGCTGTATTCGAATACAGAGAGGCTGTATTCGAATACAGTAGTGTTGTTTTCGCTATTGACTTATGAATTTGCACTTGTAGTCGGCTACGAGGGAGTTGTAGTCGAATATAGTTGTGCTATTTTTGCCACTAACTTAGCTTTTGTGTTCGGCTATGAGGATGTTGTATTCAAATACAAATGTGCAGGATTTTTCACTTACTTCGCACTTGTATTTGGCTACGAGGGTGTTGTAGTCGAATACAGTTGTGCTGTTTTTGCTACTGACTTCTAAAATAGCACTGTATTCGAATACAAGGATGCTGTATTCGAATACGACAATGCAGTTTTGTCCAAAACTTCATTTTTCAACTTTGATTATGCATGTTTGGCCTATGAAAACCCTTTCAAGGAGTATGCTAAGATGAAAGGTTATTTTGTGCATTTAAAATTAAGAGCTAAATGTTATTTGTTAATTTCGGTTGGTGACCCTTTACGTTACTGTGAATCGGGCTTATGCCCCAGATTTTTATAGTTCCAGTCGTGCTGGAATTGCAATGACGTCGAAGGCGTGGCATAGCGATGAGTTTGGATTTGTGAACAAAAGCAATGGGGCCTGATGCCGCTCGTGGATTCTCAGTACCCAGTCAGCATCAGTTAGATTAATGATCAGCTTAGGGTTTTATTTAAGAATTTTATTGATTTTCCCTTTCTTATTTCAAGGTTATTGTCGAAAAAGGGAACTTATGTATTTGAAACAAATTATTTTTGCCGATGTATTTTATATCTGGATATTTTGGATTATCGTCTCAAAAACCTTTTTAATTGGTTATAATTATGATGTAATTATTTATGACTTTTTTCATTTGTGGTACGACATGGTATTTTATCAATTTAATTTTTGAAAAAAAAATACACCCGCGCAGTTGAAAATCGATGTTACAGATAATGTATGCTATATCAAATTAGTATGATTTATTAAATAGGAAATAAAACACATTAATACATTCTTAAGAAAACGCACATTAGAAATTGATGCACAATTTTCTATATTTTTAAAACTACATAATTCAATTTTTATATGCATGATCATTAAGATAAGATAATAAATTTAAATTGTTATAGGGGTTTTGCCGAAGGATGAAATAGATGTCGATCTTGAGCGATTTTTTGTGCAATTGTATGAAAAGAGTTCATGATTTGAAAGACATGTTTTCATTTTCTTGTTTTTTGTGAAAAGCTTTAAGAGGGGATATGTATCTCTTCTTGTTTTATTTTTATTTTCAGACTTTTAAATAAACTTTTAGTAAAAGCGTTTCTCAAATTTTCAAAATTTTTCACTTTTCATTTTCACACATTAGACGGTGCATATTGAAAAAGTGTTTTATAATATTTTGTGTATTTTTTGTAGTTTACAGTTATTAAATAGTACTTTTTTTTATAAAACAAGAGATATCTAAGTGTTGAACTTACAATAGAGATTTTACAAAAAAAAAGTTGTTCAAGAGTTTTGTAACTCTTCCTCTTTCGTTTATACTTTATAAGCACTTTTAATAAAAAGCGTAGTTAAATACGCACTATTGTTTCCCATATTTTTGTTGTGTTGTTAATATCATTAGATCTTTATAATCTATGATAATTCACTCTAAACAAATTTTTTTGTAAAATTCCAAATAAAATCAAAGATTAAAACCCCACAAAAAATACAAATTTGATACCAACCAAACTTAACATATATCCATGGAACAAACAAACAAGTCAAATAAAATGAAAAACAATAAAAGATAACTAGAAAATATAATTTATAATTTGCAAAAAAATAAAAATCATACTTTATGAACAAATCTTATTGATGTAATTATTACATACGAGATGTGTTTTTGTCAAACACAAATTGATTGGAATAAAAATAATACTTTTGTTCAAACTTTTAGTGTTTCCTATCACTTGGTGGTGGAGGTGGAGGTTTGCAACAACGGGGGTTAGTACATATCATTGACACACATTCTATTGTTTGTTTTCCACAACAAGGTGGTAAACTTGCTTGAACGTTGCAAATATGAGCACACACAATAGCAACAAGAAAGACTACAAACTTCAAGAAAATCTTCATTATAGTTTCCACTTTATAACCAAGCTTGGTTTGCGAAGAAAAGCAATGTTAATATGTTATAGTTAATGGTACGTTAAAACAATGTTAACTTATTTATAGAGAAAAATAAAATTCTCTATATATTGCAATCCATAATTCTTTTTTATCAAATTAAAACGTTTTTTATTTGTTTACCGATTTCTCAAATCTTAAAATTTTTTTACTAACAAATATTAATATTAAACTATAATAACGTACAACTTATACCAGATTTGATATCCCAAAAATAATCATACATACAAATTATGGTAAAATTTAATAAAAAAATTTAAATGTGTTTTAACTCCTAAAAATATGATTAAATTGGGATAAATATAAATTGTATAAATATGTAAAAAAAAATTTCAGAATTTAATTGGTATGAGACCCAAATCATGTTTGAGTAAGTAAATAAGTATTTATATTTATGTTTGTGATTCGTGTTGTGCCCCATAATATAATTGTCAATACTATAAATATATATATATATATATATATATATATATATATATGTCATATCTAAATTTTAATACCATTTGAAAGTGTTAAATGAGTCCTGAGATCTTCCGAATTTAAGACTTGGACACCATCGCTAACGCTAATTTTTTTTTAGCAAAAAAGAATCTTATTTTTAATAAGATTATACATAAAAGTTTACTAGAAAAAATATACATCTACTATATATTTATGTTAATTTTATAATTCTATTAGGTACTGATTATAATCAATTGTACTGACATGACTTGAATTACTTTAAGAAGTTATAAAAGTATTTAACATGATGTGTCATTAAAAAAAATTATAAGGAAATTAGTTTCAAATTTATAAAAATGACAAAAACATTACTACTTTTCTTACATAGAAAAATACAAGTAACAATATAAAAATAATATAACTTGTATAACATTCAAAATATTGATTTTTTACCATCCAAAATATTGTTTAAGGATTTGTAAGGGCAACTTAGATCATAAAAAAGTAGTGGAGATAATTGATATTATGGACTTGAGTTGCAACATGCAATTCTCCTATTCTCCATACTTTGTATATAATATTAATGATAATAATCATTATAGTTTTAATATTTTATTTGAAAATAATTATTCCCATGTTCATCTTTTAAATTATGTCATCATCGTATTGTTATTTTTGACCCAAATTCATTATCATAAAGTTCAAATTGATGATTATAAAGTTCAAATTTATTAATGATCACATGTAAAATTTGAACCTGTTATAAAAAATTAATTGTAATTTTAAAAAAGTAAGAAACACCCAACGTGATTTATCTATAATACCCCAATTTGATAATCTATGCAGTCATGATATTCATTACAAAGTCTTAATTGTATCATAATACTATAAGTCATAAGTTTGTAATATACTATAACGAATCATCATGTTTGATTTTAAAGTACAGTTATCCCGTGTGAACATAAATACAATAGAGGACTACAAAACAAGGTTGAAAAATAAAGTCTACGAAGCCATGAAAATTTCATGCATCTCATTTTTCTTCTGTGAAAACTTTCAAATGCTAAGAATGAGAAATAATATTAATGAGTTCTTGAATGGGGAATGGAAAAGTTTAAAAAGTGTTCATAAGTCTATAAAAATCAATACAAATCAAAATTTCTTATTTAAACATAAACATGGTGTATTCAATTCAACATAAAGAATTATATCATGACCATGAATTAGAACCACACTCATGTGACCCGCAGATGTAATTTTGATTTTTGAGTCAGACATGTTGTTAGTGTCATAATGATTGTTTCCAAAACTAGTGCTTCTATTTGAAACACATTATAACTCACCATACATAGTGGTATGTTATATCAAATCTGTATGATTTATTAAAAAGGAAATAAAACACAGTAATACAATATCAACGACATGCATATTAGAAATTGATGAACAATTTTCCATATTTTAAAAACTACATAACTCAATTTTTATATGCATTATCATTAAGATTAGATAATAAACTTAAATTTTTATATGCACAGTAGGTGTTGATATATTTTTATATGTGTATATATAAATTATTCATTAAAATGTTTATAAATTTTTCACTACAAAAATAGATAAAATAAAGGTTCCTAAATATGATGAAGACTTTTTCATCACTTTCCAAAAATGAGATGAGTTAGATAGAAATTTCCAAAAGATTAAATACTCTGGGAAATATTGTTGTAAGACCCTTAATTTTAAATTCTAAATTATGCAATTTTAGTATATTTTTGTGTTGAATTATTTTGACGTTTAACTCAATTTTAATTCATTTTGGGAATTAAGTACCAAAAACTTATTTTATTAGAATTTGTAATATGTTTAATATATGTATATAATTATATATATATTTTGAGGCCCGATTAAAATTACTAACTATATATATATATATATATATGAAGGCAAGTCAGAGAAAGAAAAACATTTCCTTTTTCCTTCCTCGCGAGGTGATTCTCTTCCTTCCTCCTTCTTTCTCTGTTCCGAAAATGTGTTAGTAGTTTTCAAAACCACCAAACACAAACCTCCACTTTTCTTCGACTTCTGAGCTCCATCTCGCGAAGTGACAGAAGGGAAAGCTGCTCACCTCCGCGCTACGGTGCTAGTGAGCCAACTTTGGAAGCGACGTCAAGAATGAAGTTTTTACCGGAATTAATCGCGGTGTCGTAATCGGTTGTTAGAGCGACCGTTGAGGTAAGGTCTCCTTCCAAACTTTTAGTTTGTATTTAGGACATTATATGTGAATTTGCGGAAAATAAATTTGATATAGTTGAGGTGTAGATTTGTGGAAAATGAATTTAATGTGTTTATGGGTGAAATTGTGGAAGTTGAATTTCAAGGGGTTTTTGTTTGGAAATTTGGTGTTTTGAATTTGGTGATTTACGGTTGAAAATTTTGGAGATTTAATATTTGGAGATTTAATATAGGTGGTGTATGTTTGAAAATTTGGAGTTTTGAATTTGGTGATTTATGGTTGAAAATTTTGGAGATTTAATATTTGGAGATTTAATTTAGGTGGTTTATGTTTTGAAATTTGGAGTTTTGAATTAATGTACTTTATGTGTGGTTTTGTGGAAAATGAATGGATGAAATTTGGTATGTATGGTGAATTAAATTTAATGTGGATTGTGGATTAAATTTTATGTGGGTTTGAGGAAAATCTGTTTTGAGTGTACTATGTGAAATGTTTGAAAAACCATTATTGTTAAATGAGTAATATAAATGGGGAATCTTTTAATAGTTTCATTTACGTAATGGTTGTGGTGATTCATGTTTGGTGTGATTGATGTGTTAATAATTAATATTATGAATTTTTGAGATGTGTTTTATGTGTGGATTTTGTGGAAAAATGAATTGATATGAATTGGTGTGAATTGTGGGATTATAAGTTATATATGTTTGAGTATGCTCTATGTGGAATTTGAAAAATAATTAGTGTTAAATGAGCATTGAAAATGGGGAATTTTTTAATACCTGCATTTACTTAATGGTTGTGTTGAAACGAGTCAGAGTGTGCTCATGCATTCATAGTACATGGTGACCGCATTGGTGCCATGGTGATAGTGGTAACCGTGATGGGCCATAAGATGATGCCATGTGAATAGTTGGTTTATCTTATCCTTGCGGGGATTTTCGCGTGGTGCTAATCTGTGAGAGATTGCACTCTTGTAAGTGGTGCTGATCTATGAGAGATTGCACTCATGTATATCGTGCTGATCTGTGAGCGATTGCACACATAGAAAATCGTGCTGGTTTGTGAGAGGCGGTACGATAGTAAATCGTGCTGATCCGTGAGAGATTGCAGCTTGATAATTAGTACTAGTCTGTGAGAGGATGTATAATTATGATTTACGCTCCTTCAAGGAGGTTTTTGGTTTGGAATTCCGGAATCATGTGCATTGGCATATACGCATTGCATTAGGGTGCTTGGCACGCGAGTCATGTTTGATATACTGTGATGGTTGTATATACTTACTTGGTTGTTGTTTGTAATTGTGCCGTAATTGATGAGTGTGGTTGATTGATTTTGTGTGGTAAGTGTTGAATGATTGCGAAACGTTTTCGGCTACAAACAGTGGGTAGTCGAATACAGATATTCAATTTTGCTACTGACTTGTGAAATAACACTGTATTCGAATACAAGGATGCTGTATTCGAATACGACAGTGTAGTTTTGTCCAAACCTTCATTTTGCAACTTGTATTATGCATGTTTGTCATATGAAAACCCTTTCAAAGTGTATCCTAAGTTGAAAGGTTTTTTTGTGCATTTAAAATTTAAATGCTATGTGATATTTGTTAATTTCGGTTGGTGACCTTTACAATTATTGTGGAAACTTGGGCTTTGCCCTCAGATGAGAATCAGGACCGTCCTACCGGTTAGTACCCTGGAGATGGGAACGGAGTTAGACTTACCTGACCATTGCTGTGTCAAAAGGATTTCTGCGAGACGCGTGGAGATCATCCGAGTTGTATAGCTTTTCGTAGCATGATCAGATTAGATGGCTGTATAGGGGCTAGATGTCTATTTGTTGTGGTTGTATTTATTTCATTTTGGGAAGACTATAGCTATACCATATATTGTCAGCTTGACTTTTATTTTGATGGGTCCTTGTACCACTTTTTGGATGTGACGTGGGGAAGTTAAAATTCTTGGGGCATTGCTTTTGTATAGGTGTCTGCCGAGAATACCCCATGGGTATGAGTTATGTCTGATAGGACTCATAGCCACGGTGTATTTTCTTTGTTTAAATAATTTGGATTTTCATTTCAAAACTGTTTCTGCTGTTTGTAAATATTGTTGACTTTGTCGTTGAGTTACGACTTAAATATTTTATCCAAAAGTATTTCTTTATTTATGAATTCGATTTTAGTTTATTTAAAAATAAAAATAAAAACGGGCTGTTACAATTGTGGTATCAGAACTTTGGTTAGATTGTAGGTCGACCTGTAGGTTGGGAGTCGTTATCTGATCATGCGTCGGGGTAAGTTGTCTGAGTTAGTTAGTTTACTACTTGTTTCTCTCGCTCTCTCTCTGTTGATTTTAAATCCTTTTGTTCTGTTTGTGAATGGTTTTTGTTTTTGATTTTTTATTTATTGAAGGACAAAATTCGAAATGAGAGGGATTTTTGAAAGTGTATGGGATTTACTTGTTTTTTTTGAATTGTTTCTGAATTAGGCAATTAGATGAAGGAAATGTTATTAAGAGATTTTGGTAACTATGGTGAAGTTTTATTGATGTCACTGTTTTGACTTGGAAAATTCTGCTAAGTTATATGTAGTTATTGTCCTTCCCTTTTATTCTGTTATTAGCTTAAGTAGTTATTGTCATTGCCTTTTATTCTGTATTAGAATTAGATTATTAATTAATTATGAGTTCTTTGTAGTTTTTGAGATGCGGTCTATTTTGAGTTTTGGTTTTGGCATCTTTGGAATGGTGGTGATAGTTGTCGTTATGCTCATGCAATTTTTCATGTTGATACCTGATGATAGGATTGTGTTGTAAGATGGATCTGTGTCTATAGGTGTGTAAGATGATATGGTAGGTATGATGATCATGACAACATATGTCTTGCGCATATTTGAGAGATAATAAGTGGCAAGAGTAGGGGTTTTGTGGAAGTTTATAATGATTGTTTCTAGTTTGCACTTTATTTGGAGCTCTTTGAGCTTTCTGAGATTGGCAGTCATATGAATGCATCATCACCTGTGGAGGACATTGAAAAAAGGTGATTTAGGATTGGAGTAACAAGGAAACCGATGGGAGGGGAGGACAGTTATATTAGGTTCCTAAAAAAAAATTATTTTGTAACTATGGATGAAATATTGAAGAGGAAGTTGACGGCGATTCTATTGCAGCTTCTTTTAACAACCTAATTTCTAATAAAGATGCTAATTGCATCATTCCTAATTTTAGTGGCGACCAAGCCAATATCATAACCCTTGATCTATATTCTTTAATTACATGCCATGTATATTTCTAACTAATAGTCCAAATACAACTTCATATGAAATATAATTCTCACATTAATGCTTTCGGCTCTTATTGCGTAACTTATTATTGCATTAATCTCACCCAATATTTAATTCTAGTTTTAAGTCTTTGATTCTTCTGCTAGAGATGGATGTTCTCGGTAGTATTGATAGTGCTAAATATCCTGTTTAAGTGTGGCACATAAGTTTACCATGGATGCAACTTGTTTCTTTAGGATTTTGCTAATACACTTTCATGGTGCACTGAAACTGATGTAGTCGTGTAAGGAAAAAGAAAGCTTTATTGTGATTCCTCGAAAAGTAATCTCTTAGTTAGTTGACTACTGAGTTAGTTAGTAAGTCTCTTAGTTAGGAGTGTAGGATTGGAGGCTATTCGCAAAATTCACTTCCCAATGGAGCTTTAGAATTTTTTTCAGACATGGTAAAACAATTAAAGCCTAATGACATTACAATGGCTTGTGTCTTTCCAGCTTGTGCAGGCTTAGCAGCTTTAGACAAAGGCAGAGAGATATATGGACACATATTAAAAAGTGGGTACTTTTCGGATTTGCATGTAGCATGTGCACTTGTTGATATGTATGCAAAGTGTGGATATCTAGTTCTAGTAAATATACTTTTTAATGTGATTCCTAAAAAGGATTTGATTTCATGGACTGATAGGATAGCTGGATATGGAATACGTGGATTTGGAATTTAGCCGTACTGGTTTTTCGGAAGGGAAAAAATTATAGATTTTTTTTATCTGCATTATATATGTGTAGTGGCAGCTTGTATTAGTTATTGACTAGTGTCGACGCTTAACTCCTAAGTTCTGAGATCTTGGGGGTTAATGGTTTATTGGTTCCTTTTAAGCTTACAGGTGTGATTGACATTGGTTGTCTCATGATGCTTGTATATTTGAGTCTCATTGCAGCTTATTTTGATCTTCTGTATGACATTTATATCATATATCTTGTTAGCTACATTTCCATATTGGTTGTTAGCTACATCCATATTGGTTAAGCATAGGAGCAATCATTTGGTTCTGGTATTAGCTGCATTTTTGCAGTTTCTTGTAACAAACTATTTTTCATTCCTTCCACATCTTGCGGCTCAATTATGATTAAATATATTCTTTTGCCTCTTAAAAAAAAAAAAGAAAGGGTTTCTCCTTTGTTTGAATCATAAGCTTATTAGTTTAAGCTTTCCATTTCATCTTGGCTTTCAAATATGGAACAGTAGCACTGGATTTTTTTTTTACATTCAAAAGGCACGGAATGGAGTTTCATTATCTTAAATAGTTGATACTTAAGTATTTTCTTACATTTTGGAATTTAGTGCATAGTATTATTTTATGGGACTTAGCATGTAAGCATGCAAACATGCTTCGCCATCCATGGGAAGTCAATTGTTAATGGTGACATGGCTAAACAGCAAAAGTTTGTTTGACATATTTGGTGTAAAATTTGGACCAAATATATTGAATTTTTTTTTTTTGATAAACTTTTATTTATATTTAAGGTCAAAAAGGGAGTAGCTCTGATGAGGTATTGAGGCTATGTGACATAGTTTTGGGCGATTGTACTCCGTCGATAGGATCAAGTAAAGGGAAACTTAGTGGACCTTGAGAAGATTGTTAGACCGCTTTTGCCTTGGGATAGCCTTAAGTGCAACTCGTAGAGAGCATTATTACAGTTAGGTTAAGATGGTCTAAGCCATCATCATGGTCGTTGGCTATCTATTGACAAATTGAGGAACTGATCACCCCCAATCTCTTGTTGATAGTAGACAAAATCATGTTGAATGGAACGAGCGAGTCTTACCGGCTAGGATAGTGCGTAAAGTTATTAAGCACCCTATGAAAAGGGAGAGACGACACTTTCCTCGCGTAGGCATGACAAAACAAGTTATGTCATGTATGATGAGTTTGAGTACAAACCTAGTGTGGTTATTACTCTTACTTTAAGTTTCGAGGACAAAACTTCTTTTTGGAGGGTAGTAATGTAAGACCCTTAATTTTAAACTCTAAATTATGCAATTTTAGTATATTTTTGTGTTGAATTGTTGTGACGTTTAACTCGATTTTAATTCATTTTGGGAATTAACTACCAAAAGCTTATTTTGTTAGAATTTGTAATATGTTTAATATATGTATATAATTATATATATATTTTGAGGCCCAATTAAAATTATTTGTCGAAGAATAATTTAATTATGTTTCGAAAAATTTTAATACCGAGCAGTTTTGTTAAAAATATCTATAGTTGTTGAAATTTTATCTGTCAATTGAGTTGCAACGAGAGTAGATATTTTTATCAAAATAGTTGAGATGTGAGTGAAGTGATGTGTGTAACAGTTTTAATTATTTGTTGGTTATTTTGTGAGTTAGTAATATATATATGAAGTTAGTAACATATATATATAGTTAGTAAGTTAGTAACATATATTTAAATATATTTAGTAAGTATGTTATATATATATATATATATATATATATATATATATATATGAAGCCAAGTCAGAGAAAGAAAAAAATTTCCTTTTTCCTGCCTCGCGAGGTGATTCTCTTCCTTCCTCCTTCTTTCTCTGTTCCGAAAATGTGTTAGTGGATTTCAAAACCACCAAACACAAACCTCCACTTTTCTTCGACTTCTGAGCTCCATCTCGCTAAGTGACAGAAGGGAACGTTGCTCACCTCCACGCTACGGTGCTAGTGAGCCAACTTTGGAAGCGACGTCGCGAATGAAGTTTTTACCGGAATTAATCGCGGTGCCATAATCAGTTGTTAGAGCGACCGTTGAGGTAAAGGGAACTTCCAAACTTTTAGTTTGCATTTAGGACATTATATGTGAATTTGTGGAAATTAAATTTGATGTGTTTGAGGTGTAGATTTGTGGAAAATGAATTTAATGTGTTTATGGGTGAAATTGTGGAAGTTGAATTTAATGGGGTTTATGTTTGGAAATTTGGAGTTTTGAATGTGGTAATTTATGGTTGAAAATTTTGGAGATTTAATATTTGAAGATTTAATATTGGTGGTGTATATTTGGAAATTTGGAGTTTTGAATTCGGTGATTTATGGTTGAAAATTTTAGAGATTTAACATTTTGAGATTTAATATAGGTGGTTTATGTTTGGAAATTTGGAGTTTTGAATTAATGTGATTTATGTGTGGTTTTGTGGAAAATGAATGGATGAAATTTGGTATTTATGGTGAATTAAATTTAATGTGGATTGTGGATTAAATTTTATGTGGGTTTGAGGAAAATCTGTTTTGAGTGTACTCTGTGAAATGTTTGAAAAACTATTATTGTTAAATGAGTATTAAAAATGGGGAATCTTTTAATAGCTGCATTTACGTAATGGTTGTGGTGATTCATGTTTGGTGTGATTGATGTGTTAATAATTAATATTATTAATTTTTTAGATTTGTTTTATGTGTGAATTTTGTGGAAAAATGAATTGATATGAATTGGTGTGAATTGTGGGATTATGAGTTATATATGTTTAAGTATGCTCTGTGTTAAATTTGAAAAATCATTAGTGTTAAATGAGCATTAAAAATGGGGAATCTTTTTATAGCTGCATTTACTTAATGGTTGTGTTGAAACGAGTCAAGAGTGTGCTCATGCATTCATAGTACATGGTGACCGCGATGGTGCCAAGGTGATAGTGGTAACCGTGATGGACCACGAGATGATGCCATGTGAATAGTTGGTTCATCTTATCCTTGCAAGGATTATCGCGTGGTGCTAATCTGTGACAGATTGCACTCTTGTAAGTCGTGCTGATCTGTGAGCGATTGCACGCATAGAAAATCGTGCTGGTCTGTGAGATGTTGTACGATAGTAAATCGTGCTGATCCGTGAGAGATTGCACCTTGATAATTAGTACTAGTTTGTGAGAGGCTGTATAATTATGATTTAGGCTCCTTCAAGGAGGTTTTTGGTTTGGAATTCCGGAATCATGTGCATTGGCATATACGCATTGCATTAGGGTGCTTGGCACGCGAGTCATGTTTGATATACTGTGATGGTTGTATATACATACTCGGTTGTTGTTTGTAATTGTGCCGTAATTGATGAGTGTGATTGATTGATTTTGTGTGGTAAGTGTTGAATGATTGCAAAACATTTTCGAAACTGAAATCTTCAAATTTTAGCAGTTGTATTCGGCTACAAGCAGTGGGTAGTCGAATACAGATATTCAATTTTGCTACAGACTTGTTAAATAACACTGTATTCGAATACAAGGATGCTGTATTCGAATACCACAGTGTAGTTTTTTCCAAAACTTCATTTTGCAACTTTGATTATGCATGTTTGGCATAGCAAAACTCTTTCAAGGTGTATCCTAAGTTGAAAGGTTATTTTGTGCATTTAAAATTTAAATACTATGCGATATTTGTTAATTTCGGTTGGTGACCTTTACAATTATTGTGGAAACCTGGGCTTTGCCCTAAGATGAGAATCAGGATCGTCCTACCGGTTAGTACCCTGGAGATGGGAATGGAGTTAGACTTACCTGACCGTTGCTGTGTCAGAAGGATTTATGCGAGACGCGTGGAGATCACCCGGGTTGTATAGCTTTTTGTAGCATGATCAGATTAGATGGTTGTATAGGGGCTAGATGTCTATTTGTTGTGGTTGTATTTATTTCGTTTTGGGAAGACTTTACCAATACCATATATTGTCAGCTTGACTTTTATTTTGATGGGTCCTTGTACCACTTTTTGATGTGACGTAGGGAAGTTAAAATTCTTGGGGCATTGCTTTTGTATAGGTGTCTGTCAAGAATATCCCAGGGGTTTGAGCTATGTCTGATATGACTCATTGCACCGGTGTATTTTCTTTGTTTAAATATTTTGGATTTTCATTTCAAAACCGTTTCCGCTGTTTGTAAATATTGTTTACTTTGACGTTGAGTTACGACTTAAATATTTTATCCAAAAGTATTTCTTTCTTTATTTATGAATTCGATTTTAGTTTATTTAAAAATAAAAATAAAAACGGGCTGTTACAATTGTCACGTGATAATTCTTTATCATATGCATGATTTTCATTGTTTCAATTCTTTAATTATCTTTTTACTATTTGATCATTGTGGTAAGGAGAACACGCAATTAATTCTAAATAAACTGTATCATTAGGCAAACATTCTTCACAGAAAGGCATAACATTATAAAGTCAAAACCACTCAAGGAAAGTCAATACATTTCACTATAACATCAAATCATCTAAGAAGAATTATTATCGCACACGACACATATTAATCACAAGAAAATGAAATGCTATGCATGAGCTTAGACTCTACTTCACAATGTAGTACCATTCTAACTCTAAAGTACTTGGTTAGGAGGCCTGATACTATGCCACCATCCCGATGGACAGACAATTCAAATTGGCCCTGTCCTCATAGATCCCCTTAGCACTTAGAGCTAATACAAGAGATTTTCATGTGTTTGTAATGACATAGGTGATTTTCAAGAGATTTTTGTTGTTGTTGTTTGTTATTATTGACGATCATGAATGCTTTTACATATAGAGAGTCAATTAGTCCATTAGGGTTTCAGGCTGTTGCTTTGATCAAATGAAATCATCATGTGAATTAACATCAGCGTATCTTGATAGAAAAGGCAACTGACTAGAGGATGTTATGATGAGTAGAGTTTGTTGGAGGATAAGTCTACTATGATGAGCATAGTTTGTTGGAGCGTAGCTTTTTTATTAGAGCATTGACATTATCAGACATTGTCTTTTACTAGAGTGAACTTGTATGTAAATTCAACAGAGGTGCGTTGAGAGCAAGCATTTCAGAATCAGTTATAATTCAACAGGTGTAACAGAGTATTTTCATAAATGCTTTGTTAAGCTAGTCTACTGAACAGAGAATGAAGTGTAAAATCATTAAAGTCTTGTGACTAGAGCCCTCACACTTAAATAAATTATTGGCAAAATAAATTGTTCCCACAAAATAATTTATGAAAACATCAAAACTATTAAGGGTCATTGTTCTTCAAACCTACATGGTTCTAAAAATTGTCACACCCTAAATCCCAAAACAATCTATTTAATATTGATAAGCATTTAAGTCATTTAAAATTATTAAAATTATGGATTTTCAAAAAAAATTTGAGGCATGGATATCACAATTTATGTATACAATTCACACGTAATTACTTTAAAAGTTAGTAATAAAATTTTCCTTAGCGCCTAACATTTGAGAATACCAAAGCTTTTACAAATTTAATTTCAAATAGAATAGTAAAATATAGAACACTTATGGTATGATGATTTTATACATATATGAAAGTGTTTGTGTTCTAGGTGCTCTAACTGTGACACCCTAAATACCAAAATAATATATAATAATTTATAATAGAATTTTTTTTTACTTTAATTTGCAATTGATAAAGAAAATCCATTTTTAAGGAAATAAAACTTTATAACAAATTTAGAATATCACATTTCTCAAAATTCAAACTAAAACATGCTACCAAACCAAATTGAATCAAGTAGTACAATTAGAGGTTACACATCTAAACCACTTTAAAAGGTTACACATCATTCTAAAAATTGATTTCTAAGTAAACATATTTTGTTTAAAATAAGTAAACTTTAACTCCTTCAAAATGTCATTTAAATTTTTTTTTAAGTTCTACCAACCTCTAATATTCAAGAACTACTATTGCTAATAATATGAATTTCATACTATTTAAAATAATGACGAACATTGTAAATTGTTTTCAAAACTAATATCAAAACTCTACTCATCTAGATACAACCATCAACACTTTCAAGTGATTTAAAGTTAACATTCACACTTTAAAATCGATTTTTTTTCTTCACACAAGCCAACAAAAAAATCAAAATAAGAATTTTTTTAGTCTAAAACTTGAACATAAGAGACATATTTCCTATCTAACTCAAAGTTTAGAACGAAACATGTTTTTTTCTCTAAATTGAGTTTCAACAAAAATAATAATAATTTGTATCTAGTAAAAGTCAATACTTGAAGTTTTAAATATATAGTTCATATGGAAATCAATGTTTTAATCGATTAGTTATTTGATCAAACACTTTAAATAGATTCATATCAAGACTAAATATTTTAAATTGATTAAGGGTGAAAATAGAACTGTAAAACAACAAACTGGTAAGGTCTGACAAGATTACATGAATGAGATTAATAACTTGAAACATACAGCTGGTCAATCAAAATCATTATTTCCAACTATTCACATAAAACAAGAGATCAAAAATTATAGTTCGGTAGACAAGCAACAAGATAATTCAACAAGTAACAAACTTAATCCTGTAAACAATTAAAATAACTCAAATCTTAACAAGTAATTTCAAGGTTTATTTACTCACTTAGGTAGCAATTTAGAATCCATAACACAATCAGGGTAAGCAAATAATAAACAGTTAGTTAGTAACTTCAAAAATATGTATAATAATACAAAAGCATATAACACTTAACACAATAATATAACGGGAAAACCATGATAGTGAAAATAATTATTACACAAGAAAACACAATTAGCACGACTGACATTCGACTAACACTGAATCGATACCACCCACTCGGTCTGATTCGACAGACCTGCTCTGATACAACTAATGTGACACCCTAAACACCAAAATAATATATAATAATTTATAATAGATTTTTTTTTCTTTAATTTGCAACGGATAAAGAAAATCCATTTTTAAGGAAATAAAACTTTATAACAAATTTAGGATATCACATTTCTCAAAATTCAAAAGGAACACTTTAAACTTTTTAATCTTATAAAACATTAAGGTTTTCATACAAAAAAGTTGTTTCTAATTAAATAAATAAAATACAACTTATGACTCTCATTCCTGATATCACCTATCAGAGCGGGGTTTCCCTCAAACTTGAACTTCAAGATTCATTAACCTGTAATAACTGCGATTTCGCAAAAGCAGGGCCAAGCCAGTCAAACACAAACAATGAAGTAGGTGAGTTTTGAAATCATGTTAATAGTATAATATAAGTAAGGAGAACACGCAATTAATCATAAATAAACCGTATCATTATGCAAACATTCTTCAAGGAAAAACATAACATTATAAAGTCAAAACTACTCAAGGAAGATCAATACATTTCACTATAACATCAAACCATCTAAGAAAAGTTATTATCGCACACATATTAATCACAACAAAACAATCACAAGAAAATGCAATGCTATGCATGAGCTTAGACTCTACTTCACAATGTGGTAACATTCTAACTCTGAAGTACTTGGTTAGAAGGCCTGATACAATGCCACCATCCCGTTGGACGGACAATTCAAATTGGCCCTGTCCTCATAGATCCCCTCAACTCAACCCGAGACACATATACTCGACAGTCGAGGTAAACGTGTGATCATAGCACTTGGACACATGTTTCTATCCTTTTATTTTGGTATTTTTAAAATCACTTTATAGCTTAGATTAATTTTTTAGTTTGTTTCTAAATTTTGGGTTGAAAGTGAATTAAAATTTTATTATTTGCATTTTAACCCCTGCTCACTTTGTAGGCCATAACTTGAGCTCTGGATATCCGATTGAGGCATGCGAGCAGTCGTTTGAAAGCTAAGAATCAGAGCTACAACCTTTGTTTGGAAAAAAATCTGAATTCCGAATTCTACTGAGCCTAAACTACAGATTTCGTAATCTGGACCTTTGTAATAATTTAAATAGCGGGCTACTTGTTTTAAAGCCCAAAAGCCCGAGTACTATATATTTTGGGATTTCTTTCCTTTCTGGCATCGGATTATTTTCGGACAGAATAATAATATACACTTATTTTCATTTTAATATACACGTATTTTCATTTTCAATCCCATGGAAAACTAATTTCATCAGGTTAATCCACGAGTTCAGAGTTTCATCACACCTGGAGATTCAGGTTACATCGTCGATTCTGATTTATGATTCTAATTTCGTTATTTGATTATATTGATATTTCGATTGCTTAAATTGAATCTCAATAGGATCGATTAAATTTATTTGACAGAATTTGGTTTCAGTCTCTAATTAAATTATAATTCTGCTTCGTTAATTGTAATATTTTGATGATTGTGATGCTTAATCAAGTCAATGAAACCGAATTCACATAGGGTTGATTGTACGCTTGTTTGATCAATACTATAGTCAAATAATAATAGAATCATGAATTAGAAATTATAGAATCTGTGATATGTCCGAAGCTCGAATGAGTGGATTAATCGTTTTGCTCATCTGTCCAAACTATTTCTAATTTCGATAATTCATTATCAAAACCCCCAATTTCGAATTTCAACTCGGTTAATATGTTTACATCAGGAGTCCTTGCGAAACGACTCGGGTTATTACCCTTTTCTGCACTTTTAAATCATATTTGATCCGTGTGCGACAGCGGATCAACGTGTGTTGCATGGTAGCTCTCGACATTTGGAGTGCTACCTCCAAGTCACCTAGGAATTCCCCACCCGAATACCTCAAAGGTCTAACTGTGACACCCTAAACCCCAAAATAACATATATAATAATTTATATCGTATTTCTATAAAATTTGTAGCGGATAAATGAAGATAGGTTTCCAAGAAAATAAAAACTTTTATATCTATTTTAAGATATCATGTTTCTCAAAAATCAAAAGGAACACTTTAAACTTCTTTACTCCTATAAAATAGTGCAATCTCAATAAGCTTGATTTGAGTATAATTACTTGATTTAATTCTAAAAACTTACTAGTACTTATAAGGTTTTCATACAAAAAGTCGTTTCAAATTAAATGAGTAAAATACAATTTGCAACCCTTATTCCCGGTATCACCTATCAGAGCGGGTTCCTCCCAACTTGAACTTGAAGATTCATTAACCTGTAACAACTGCGATTTCGCAAACGCAGGGCCAAGCCTGTCAAACACAAACAATGAAAGAGGTGAGTTTTGAAATCATGTTAATAATATAATATAAGTAAGAAGAACACGCAATTAATCATACATAAAACCGTATCATTACACAAACATTCTTCAAGGAAAAACACCACGTTATATAGTCAAAATCAAGGAAAATCAATACATCTCACAATAACATCAAATCATCTAAGAAATTATCATCGCACACAATACATATTAATCACAACAAACAATCACACAAAAATGCAATGCTATGCATGAGCTTAGACTCTACTTCACAATGTGGTACCATTCTAACTCTGAAGTACTTGGTTAGGAGGCCATGATACTATGCGACCATCCCGGTGGACGGACAATTCAAATTGGCCCTGTCCTCATAGATCCCCTCAACTCAACCCGAGACACATATACGCGACAGTCGAGGTAAACGTGTGTTGCATGGTAGCTCCCGACATTTGGAGTGCTACCTCCAAGTCACCTAGGAATTCCCCACCCGAATACCTCCAAGGTCTAACAATCTTGCCTTAAGGCTCAACAGTAGACCGCCACGATCAGGCTCAATTCAGTTGTACTTCCCCAGAATCGCTAGGCTTGTCAGGCCCTACCTATATGATGACAAAATAATCTCCACTTCACAAATTCTCAATATTTATTTTCTCCCCTCGTTGGCCTATGATACTCCATTAAGACCGTCATCTCAAACACAAATTGGAATCACAATTATTTCATCAACTATGGGGTTACTTCAATATTCTCATCACAAATTTATAACGTCACTATCATCAATCATACATCATCGCATAAACTTATCACAATTTATAACATCACAATTATTAATCATACATCATCATCATCACATAAAATTATCACAATGCACCCATCTTTTATTATCAAATCACATAAACTCATCTAATCCAACATATGCACCAAATTCATTCAACATCCAATATTACGATAATATCAAATATAACACATTTAACGAAAATAAATCAAATATCACAATAATATCAAATAACACACATTCAACGAAATTAAATCAATCAACACCTTATAAATATTTCTATTTCGCATTTTAATCTCACAATTTCCATAATTGCACATTAATTAATTTATCACTCAAATGGCTACTGCCTTACGTAGCAAGCCCCGGATGAATCGTTGGGAAATACGGTTTTCCCGTTCATCTCACAATATATTATACTCATGAATTCAAACGCTCTCTCACCCCTTACCTTATTTCGATGCTTTCTCAAACACAGAAGTCGATGGAAGTTTTCAACAGCAACTACAGATCAACAACGTACAGCGAACGGATTCGAAAATAATGAGTTCACAAAGTCGCCGAGACACGGCTGATAAATTATCCGGAGCATACGAATAAATATTAAATAATTAAAAATAATTTTATGATCAAAATGGAGTCAAAACGATAGGAAAAAAAAACGACAGAAAAAGTCTCACCGACTCGTGGGAGCGCCGGAAGGGTGCGACGTCAACTTCACCGAAAAATGCAAATGAGTAGTGCTTCTTGAAGGTTTTGACGAGAGGAATCTAAAAATGATGTCCATTTTTGGAAAAGATGAATGTGGTTTCCGAAAAAGCCCATAAACAGTCCGCCCAAGGGACGAAAAATGGTTGTTTGCGGATAAACAGAGCCACGACCGGCCAAGGCGAAGCCATAAATAAGTTCAACGGTGGATAGTATATAAGCCAAATAAAAAAAATAGTATAGTGAATAGTATATATAAGAAAATAGATAGTAAAAAAATCGTAGTTAAAATCGCAATATATGAAAAACTTGGTTACAGTGAATAGTATATAAGCCAAATAAAAAAAATAGGTTTCATGTTACTGATGGAAAAAGAAGTAGAGTTTGGCGAGGGAAGGCATGTGTTACGGCGCTGGTAGAGAAGAAAAAGACGAGGATTAGGTTATTAGAGTGGCTATTAGCTAGGCTGTCAGGGGAAGATTGGGTTATTAAAGTTTCTAATAGCTAGGGCACATAATAATATGTATATCATATATATTTCTATGCATATTAGGACTACGCATAGCCGTAACACATCAGTCATCATTGTTATATTTTATTTATATAAATCAATTTATTTATTCATATTATAAATAATTTAGTTAATTTATATATATATATATATATATATATATATATATATTTAAAATAAATTTATCTACCAAAGGTCTAGTTAACAATAATAACAAAACATTAGGCTTAACATAATAACAATCTAAAATTAATTGCACTAATCTATACTTATATATAATATAAAAATTGGATTTAATATCAATAATCACTAATTTTAGTAAATCATCCAGATAAGTAGATAAAAAGAACTAAGTAGAAAACTATCACAACAAAATACGTATAAAAAAATATTACTAATTTATAATAACAATAAATTCAGGGTGTTACAATATTACTCGTTTAGTCCTATAAAACTAGCAGATCATTGAAAACATTCATATAACGAAAATTAATTACAAAATTTATCAACATATATTATAAAATAATTTTTAAACCAAATTATTTATTTAGAATCCTATTTCATTAATGAAGTTTATTTTAAACTTTGGGGTGTTACACTTCACAAATAATGATGACAAAATAATCTCCACTTCACAAATTCTCAATATTTATTTTCTCCCCTCGTTGGCCTATGATACTCCATTAAGATTGTCATCTCAAACACAAATTGGAATCACAATTATTTCATCAACTATGGAGTTACTTCAATATTCTCATCACAAATTTATAACATCGCTATCATTAATCACACATCATCATCATCACATAAACTCATCACAAATTTATAGCATCACTATCATCAATCATACGTCATCACATAAACTTATCACAAATTTATAAGATCACAATTATTAATCATACACCATCATCATCACATAAAGTCATCACCACAAATTTATAGCATCACTATCATCAATCATACCTCATCACATAAACTCATCAAATCAAACATATGCACCAAATTCATTTGAAATCAAATATCACAATACTATCAAATACCACACATTTAACGGAATTAAATCAATCAGCACCTTATAAATATTTCTATTCCATATTTTAATCTCACAATTTCCATATTTGTACATTAATTAATTTATCACTCAAAACGCTACTGCCGTACGTAGCAAGCCCCGGATGAATCGTTGGGAAATACGGTTTTCCCGTTCATCTCACAATATATTACACTCATAAATTCAAACGCTTTCTCATGAGAAGACACACTAAAAACTAAATTTCGAAATTCGGTCAACGAAACTTACCATAAATTGGAAAACCAATCAGTGGATAATATAGCCACTTTTCACACGATCGTTTTGGCGTTGGTTTCACTCAAATCGGGCTTACAGTGAAGAAGAACGGTGCAAAATAACGAATCGCACAAATAGAGAAGTTTGGTATTTTAGAGAGAAATTGGGATGGTTAAAAATCTGAGAAGATGGGTTTATTTGACTAACTAAATGAGTGAAACAACAAACTAAAATTTGAACAAAAATGGTAAAAGTTTTCTGTAACAGTGTGCCAACTATGTTTCCTCTCCCTTCTACGGTGGCGGTTACAAGTAGCTCCCTTTTTTATTTTATTAGGGTTCACATACATGGGTCAAGCCCATTGGTCCCCTTATTTATTTTATATTTTACTATTATTATTTTTATTTTTCTAAAACAAAATTAATAGTTACTTAATCTCATTTTCCTCATTTTTAATACTCCTTCAAACATCATTTAATTTTCAAAATATTACTAATATTTCATAGCTAATATATGATAAATTAGAGTAATTAAAATAATTAACCTTTTAAAAAAATACATATTACTAACAATTGAAACTCTCATATTCAAAATAATCACTATAGTTATACCTATTTTTTCAAAACACTCGAATACTACCATCATTAGAGAATACTCAAAGTCACAAAATAAATGATATAACATCAACACTTTATATTAATTACTAAATCATAATAAATTTTTATAAAATCATAATGTCATAACAAGTATATAAAAATAAAGGAAATCAAACACAATATTACTACTATCCCAAGATAATTATTTATAAAATGAATAATTAAAATAAAATATACTTAGAATTAATTAAATATAATAAGTGCATATTTAATTTTAGTCAAACACACAAGAAAATATCACATTAATTACCAACTCACATATACACGTAAAATAGCCTAAATCTTATTCTCTAAAATATTTACACTAAAATACTATTATTTTTAGAAAAATATATAAAATAATAAAATATAATATTTATTATTTAAATCACTCATTTAGTCAAATATGTACAAGATTAACGCATCATTGAAAATACCCATATAAATAAAATTAATCATAAAAACAATTAACATATATTCTAAAATAATTTTAGCACCAAATTAATTATCTAAAATCCTATTTAATTAATAAAATAGTTTATTATAAATTTCGGGGTGTTACACTAACTTTTGGAAATTTGTGTATAGTGTTTAGAGTAGTTGAGAGTGTTTAAGAGTGAGATAATTCTATATATGTTTATTTTGATTATTGATTTATATTAATATAAGTGTCTTTTTTTTTGTTGTCGTAACTAGTTGTAAATTACAAATAAATTATTGTGAATGTGTAATTAAGTGAGTTTTTAACTTGAAGTAAGGAGTAGGAGTTGTGGTGCCACCTTCGCACTCCTTAACCACATTAAAAATACTTTTAATTACCCATGTATGAATTTGGATAGCCACAGTTATGGTTACCTTTAGTAGTTGACTACATGAGTAGAAGTGACTATATGTCTAACTTCTGTGAAATCTATAGAGTAATTGTTGTTAGAATTTAGACATTCTTTAACAAGAGTAAAACTAGTATAATATTGTTTGAGAAGTTAGTCGAACTTGCAAGCGTATTTGATATTTGTGTCATTTGATCCAACTTAATGTAGTAAGTTGTTATTGACTAAATTCACATGTTTAGTTTTATCTATAAATGATACTGATTAATCATGATATATGCTTCATAAAATAGTTGTTGTGTAACATCTCAAATAATATAATAAACTATTTTATTAATTGAATAGGATTTTAAATAATTTATTTGATGTTAAAATTATTTTAGAATTTATGTTGATAAATTTTGTGACTAATTTACGTCATATGGGTGCTTTCTGTGATGTACTAATCTTGTACATATTTGACTAAATAAGTGATATAAATAACAAATATTTTATTTTATTATTTTATATATTTCATATATTTTTCTATAAAAAATTGTATTCTAGTGTACATAGATTTTAGGCGATTCTACTTGTATATGGTGTTCGTAGTTAATGTAATATTTTTTGTATGTTTGACTAATGTTAAATGTGCACATAATTATATTTAATTATTTATAAATATATCTTATTTTAATTATTTATTTTACAAATAATTATTTTGAGATATTAATAATATTGATATTGATTAAATATTTTTATATAGTTGCTATGGTATGATGATTTTATACATATATATTTTGATTTAGTAATTAATATAAATTGTTGATGTTATATTTATTTATTTTATCATTTTGACTATTCAATAAAGATGATGTATTTTTATGTGATTATTTTGAAAAATGCTATAGTAATAATTATAGTTATTATTTTGAATACGAGAATTTTGGTTAAAATTAGATTTTTCTATGTAAAGGAAAAATAATATTATGTTAAAAAGAGTATTTAGAAAAAAAGGTTTCTAGTGTGAATCAGTAAAATAGACGACTGTTTACACCCATATTTTCTACTTCCGCATATCAATTTGGGCTATTACTAGTTAGGTTTTTCTTTGCTACACCTAGGAGTTGCTCATTACACCCCATCTTTGTCTTAGGCTTGACTTACATGTGTTGGGCCTTACAGACTATTTTACTCTTGTACATGTACATTTGCTATCTGTACCACTGTATCTGCAATTAAAAAAAACAAAAAGCATGCCAACACGCGGCAAAATCTCCCCGAATCCTTTTTCTCTCAAATTCACTCCTACAAATTCTTTGCCATTTGAATTGATCCCAACCTATATTCCACACAAAATCGATCACTGAATCCATTTTTGGCATCATAAACAGCTGCATTTCTTTTCTTGGGCGATTTGTTTTTAGCCGATTCCGATCACCACGTTTGTCGTCTCAAAAAACTGGCATCGTTTTTGGATTCCTCTCATCGAAATCTTCAAGAAGCACTACTCATTTCCATTTTTCGGTGAAGTTGACGTTGGACCCGTATGGCGCTCCAACGATGTCCGACCTTTTCTGCAATTTTTTTCACGTCGATTTGAATCTATTTTTGCTCATAAAATGATTACTAATTATTTAACATTGATGTTTATGCTCCGCATAATTTATCAGTCTCGTCTCGACGATTTTGTGAATTCGCCATTTATTCGGATTCGTTCGTTGTATGTTGTTGCTATGCAGTTGCTGTTGAAAACTTCCATAGATTTATGGGTTTGAGAAAGCGTTTAAATAAGGTAAGGGGTGAGAGAACATTTGAATTCATGAGTATAATTTATTGTGATATGAACGGAAAAACTCTATTTTTCAACAATTCATCTGGGGCTCGCTACGTACTGCAGTAGCCCTTTGAGAGATAAATTAATTAATATGAAAATATGAAAATTGTGAGATTAAAATATGGAATAGAAATATTTATAAGGTGTTGTTTGGTTTAATTTCTTTATATGTGTCATATTGTATAATATTGTCATATTGGGTGTCGAATGAATTTTATGTTTATGTTTGATTAGACGTATTTATATGATGTGAAAATAAAAGATGGATGCATTGTGATAAGTTTATGTGATGATGCTAGATTTATAATAGTGATGTTATAAATTTGTGATAAATTTATGTGATGATGTATGATTGATGATAGTGATGCTATAAACTTGTGATGAGTTTATGTGATGATGTATGATTAATGATAGTGATGTTATAAATTTGTGATAAGAATATTGAAGTAACCCCATAGTTGATGAAATATTGGTAATTCCAATTTGTTCTTGAGATGACGGTCTTAATGGAGTATCACTGGCCAACAAGGGGAGAAAATGGATATTGAGAATTTTTGAAGTGGAGATTATTTTGTTATCATATAGGTAGGGTCAGACAAGCTAGTGATTTTGGGAAAGTACAACTGAATGAGTCTGATCATGGCGGTCTGTTGTTGAGCCTTAAGGCAAGATTGTTAGACCTTTGAAGTATACGGGTAGGGAATTCCTAGGTGACTTAGAGGTACCACTCATTTGGGGGTTGTTTTATAAACATGAATTGATTAAGTCTATTGATTGGTTTAAGGTACAAGGAAATTGAGAGGTGTCATTTGAATTGTCGAATAGTTATGTTGGCGTAGCGTAAGTTGCTTGTGTGATAAAGTTCCGTCAAGATAAGGGCACTTTCTAATGATATTATATATGCTTAAACGTGGAGTGTGTCTATATACATATTCTCTGTACTAGTGATGAATAAATGCTCACATTATTATTTATTTATTTGATATGATTATATATTCATATTTGATTTATTTATTTTGTAATAGTTTTACTGGAAATTATTCACTCCTTTTTTCTATGACAAAAGGGGGAGAATAGATTTCGGGAACAATTTTAAAAATAGAAAAGTTTTAAAAACAAACCCTTGAATACTCTGATTCGAGACTATCTAAAAGGGTGAGAATGTATTTTGAAATAGTCAGAATATTACCTTGCACTCTTACATTTAAATACGCTTAGAGTTAGGGGAGCTTTATAAATTATGCTTTATTTTTTATTATTAAATTGTTCACAAAAATAGATGTTTTGTCATCTTCAAAAAGGGGGAGATTCTTAGAATCAAGATGTTTCGAAGAACAATTTGTATCTTGTTTTGATGATAACAAAAAGTATTTTGTGTGAACAATTTAATGCACTAATGATTTAATTAAGTGCGCAAATCATGCATATTGTATAGGAAATTATGCCATATCCTCTAATGATCAGATTAATACAAAAACACACCAAAACTCTATTTCTATGTTATACATTTCTAAGTCTGGTGATACGCCCCTCTAATAAGGTTTTGCTTCAGTTTTCTCTTATGGTGCAAGCAATGTTCTGCTTCGATTGGCTCTGATAGTGCAAACAATCATCTATTCATCTACCATCAATGACTACATCTAGCGTCTGATTTTTCTACCTCCAGTAAAGTCAATGCCTATGGAGAAAGTCAACGCTCATGAAGAAGTCAACGAATCTAAAGAAGTAAACGCTCTATTTAGAGTAAATGATCTGATGGTTGTTAATCCTCTAAGAAGATAAAGTTGTGTGTATCCTCTAATAATCACCATGCTCTAATGGTCTGTAAGACAATCTCTGATTATCCTATCCACTAATCTCATTCCTTCTACTTCTTCTGTTTTCATTCAAGTTACGAGGAGTGATTTCTGGGATTGTGTTCTAACTTGAGCTCAATGGATAAATTTATCTTCAACAATTCTATACTGAAATCCATGAAGATACAAGTTGTCTTTCTGTTATGAAGTACGAAGGCCATAACCTAAATAATTTCTAAAAGGACATGGTTCCTTACTTGAGCACGTAAGAACTAAGAAAAACCAATGCATAACAACTACACGCAATAATACAACGGCATTACAACATTGTGCAATCATTCAAAATTTATTTAGATGCCAAGAATGAAAATCTGAAAGTATTACATTGTAAACAATCTTTGGAAAGTGATTTTTTTTTAAAAAAACCTAAACTCATTCATTTGTAACTCAGTCCTATAACATCCCAAATTTAATAATCAACTATTTTATTAATTAAATAGGATTTTAAAGAAAAAAAATTGGTGTTAAAATTATTTTAGAATATATGTTGATTAATTTTATGATTACTTTTCCTTATATGCGTGAATTTCTTATGGTTTGATAATTGTATTTATATTTGATTTAATGAGTAATATAAATTATAAATATTATGTTTAGTTATTTAATGTTTTTTCAAAAAATAATGGTATTTTAGCAAAAGTATTCTAGAGAATAAGATTTTGAGAAAGTTTACATGTAGATTTGCAATAGATATTTGTGGAGATATATTCGTGTGCGTTTGACTAAATGATAAATGTGTGCATAGTTATATTTTAATTTTTTAAGACTATTTCCTATTTTGATTATTTGTTCTATAAATAATTGTCTTAAGATATTAATAATATTGTGATTAATTTCTTTAATTTTATATATGTCTACAATATGATGATTTTATATGTCTTTATTGTGATTTAGTAATCAATATAAATTATTGATGTTATATTTAATTATTTTATCGTTGGAACTATTCTATCAAGATTGTAGTATTTTTATGTGATTATTTTGTAAAATATTATAGTAATAGTTGTAACACTCCAAATTTTATAATAAACTATTTTAT